>VZQC01008976.1:344721-369405 GCA_009823505.1 Rhizomys pruinosus | reverse complement strand
TCCAAATGAATTTAAGAACTTTTGTTTCCAAGCCTGTGAAGAAACTCTTGGGGATTTTGATTGGGATTGCATTAAATCTATACAAGAGTTTTTGTAAAATGGACATTTTTACAATGTTAATTTTCCCAATCCATGAGCATGGGAGGTTTTTCCATCTTCTGAGGTCTTCTTCAATTTCTTTCTTTAAGGGTTTAAATTTTTTGTTGTAGAGGTCTTTGGTGTCTTTGGTTAGGTTTGTTCCTAGGTGTTTATTTTTTTAAATATGAGACAGACTTAGTAAGAACTGTAGATGTCTCTGGAAAGTTTGAGTATGGGGTAGAATGTGTGTGGGAGAGAATGAGGGACCATTAGTTGGAGATGTGACTGGTTGCCTTCAAAGGCCGACCCTGAATTTTCTGTGTAGCTAAGAGTGACCTTGAACTTCTAATCTCCCTGCCTCTATTTCCCAAGGGCTGGCATTATAGGTGTTTGCCACCACACTTTAGGAGGGGAAGTAGAGGCAGGATGCCAGTGCAGGGAGCCTGGTATATTCTGTGGATAGCCTGAGGGTGGCTAGCCGAGAGTGGAAGGGGCTGTCAAGCTGTGTTTGGGAAAGGAATTCTGAGAGTGGGGGTGAGTGGGAAGCTGAAAGTTTAAGTATTTAGGGAGATGAGGAGTGTTCTGAAGCCTACGAAAAAGCTGGGTTCACTGGTAATGTATATCTCTTTCTCTCTCTCATCCTGTCATGTTGCAAGACTAGCTTTTATCTCCTGAGCTCAAGTGATCCTCCTGCCTCAGCTTCCTGAGTAGCTAGGCACAGGCACAGGCCCTGGTCCTCAAATGTTCTTGTTTTTATTACCTGTTTCTGTCTCTTACTGAAGTGACTTATTTCAGTGTCTTAGTTTCCAATCCATAAAATGGGGACAATGACAGAACCCACCTTTTTTTTTCAAAGCCAATTTTTTTTGGTCTTTTCAAGACAGGGTCTCCCTGTAGCCCCAGCTATCATGGAACTCACTCTGTAGACCAGGCCGGCCTTGAACTCACAAAGATCTGCCTGCCTCTGCCTCCTAAGTGCTAGGATTAAAAGCGTGGGCCACCATGCCTGGCCAAAGCCAATTTTTTATTTATTTATTTTTATTTTTATTTTTATTTTTTGGTCTTTTCGAGACAGGGTCTCCCTATAGCCCCAGCTGTCCTGGAACTCACTCTGTAGACCAGGCTGGCCTTGAACTCACAAAAGATCCACCTGCCTCTGCCTCCCAAGTGCTAGGATTAAAGGCGTGGGCCACCACACAAAGCCAATTTTTTATTTTTTTATTTTTTATTTTTTTTATTTATTTCTGTATGTGTATCAATGTACTGTCTGCATGCAGGTCTGTGCACCCGTGTCGTGCAATGCCGCGGAGGTCAGAAGAGGGTCTCGGATTCCCCTGGAGCCGGAGTTCTCCTGGAATTGGAGTTTCAGATGGCTCTTGGCCGCCATGTGGGTGCTGGGGATCGAACCCGGGTCCTCTGTAAGAGTGGTTGGCGCTCTTAACTGCTAGGCCATCTCTCCAGCCCCACAAAGCCAATTTTTTAAATTGAAGCTTTGCGCATTACATATAACATTTCCCAATCAAGTATAGACCCCCACCCCACCACAGCACATGCATTCTGCTATACAGGTTTCTCATCTTTTTCTCAGTCTCTTTAAAATGTTTGATGCAGAAGTTTACTGTTTGGGCAGAAGTTCACCATTTCAGTCAGTTCTTTGACCCAGTTTTTGTTGTTGTTGTTGTTCCTTCCAATTTGCATCACTCTAAAATATGAATATATGCATGACACATATCAAGATTATTATGTCATAGGTTTTAGCATCTTCAGCTTATGATTTCTTTTTTTAATTTTTTTCTTTATTAGGCTGAAAGATGTCATGTTTTCCTTAAGGAATTGTTTGAAGGCTCTTCCTTGGCAAGCCTAAACAACCATCAGTCCTGCCCTTGTGCTCCACACTGGGGTCTTCACTTCCCGTGGTCACCAAATGAGGTCCAGTAAACACCGAATCCTGTCTTGATCTTCCTGTACTGGTCTCCATGATACAGCCTGGGTAGTCCAACAATGGCAGTCTATACTCTGAATAGGCTGAAACGCCCTCCAGCTTGTGGACTGTTATTCAGTGGCACAGAACCCACCTCTTAACAATTGCTCTGTGGATTCCTAGATGTGGTCTAGTTAAGCGCTCACCAGGGTTGGAAAAGGGTGTCTTAGAGACCAGCTGTGAGGAGAGCTGTCGACAGTTATAACAAACTGACCGGCAGGGGGCAGTAGATATCCACTCAGGGAGAACCCAAGCTGCCTTGGGTTGTGGTACCCAAGGGAGCAATACTGGAGACTGCAGGGGCCAGCCTGGACTCAGTGATGGGAACCGGGTAGGAGAAAGGCAGGGTGCCCCCCAGCCCAAGTGGGAGAGATCGACCAAGTCCTGCCCAGATACCTCACAGGAGCCAGAAGAGAGTCAAGTAGATCAACTCTGGCAGCTTCTGTAGCCCAGGGCAGGACCTGGGGGAGGAGGGGCACAGGGCAAGAACCGGTGGGGGTTTGGGGGTGTTCAGGGACACTCTGGAGAGGAAAGGGATAGAAAACAAGCTCTAGTTAAGAATGGCTTTGCAGCCAGGCGTGGTGGTGCATGCCTTTAATTCTAGCACTTGGGAGGCAGAGGCAGGCGGATCTTTGTGAGTTCAAGGCCAGCCTGGTCTACAGAGTGAGTTCCAGGACAGCTGGGGTTACAGGGAGACCCTGTCTCGAAAAGAACAACAACAAAAAAAGAATGGCTTTGCTCAGGTAAGAGGGAGGGCAGTGGAGGAAGGGAACAGACCAGTCCCATGACTGAAGGGACAGAGTCTGGGTGGGATTGGGGTGGGGGTGAGATTGAGGGCTGAGGAGAGAAAGGCTGGCAGGACTATGTGGGCAGGGAGTTAGAGTTGGCATCACAGAATAGGAGGAGACATGGGAGGAGGAGGGCTGGAAGAGGAGGAGGGGCGAGGGAAGGAGAGAGGGCCAGGACCACTCAGGATCCCGCAGGGTCAGGCCTGGTAGCAGAGACCCAGAGCGAGGCCCACAGTCTCACCTGGCCTCAAGCCCTCGAAGGGCTAGGGAAGCCCTGGGGTGGGAAGTATCCCTTCAAGCTGGACTCCCTTGCCAGTGGGTGATAAGACCGCCTCCCCCCACATCCACTCCTCTTCCTCCTCCTTTTTCTCCTTCCTCTCTCCTTCCCCTCCTCCTCCCCCTTCTCTTTGTCCACCTACTCCTCCCCCTCCTCCCTCCTCCTTCCCCCTCCTCCTCTTTCATCTTCCTCTCCCTGTTCTCCTTCCCCTCCCCTCCTCTTTCTCCTCTTCTCCCTCCAGCCTCACCTCCTTCTCCTCTTCCTCCTCCCAGGCCCTTCTGGTCCTGGATTGTGGCTTGTTATCACATAAGACTAAAGCCCAGAGCCTTCCTTCTCTTTCAGACACAAAAATCCGCAGCAGGCTGCAAGCACAGTTGAGCCAGGGTTATAGAAGCCCAGTGACGGCCATATGCGCCCTAGCCCTGGAACATCTGAGGACCGTAATGGCCAGGGGTCCTGTGCTCCATTTTATGGAGCGCAGGAAACAGATAGACAAATCCTTCCTGGCACAGCAATGACTTGAGACCCTAATGTTCACTTCCTTAATTGGCAGTGTCAGGCAGTTAGCTACGCTGTGATCAGAGCCCCTCAGCCTGGGAAAATCCAAGCTCGTGACATCTCCAAGGGGAGTCTTACTTGGGGGTAAAATGTGATTATATCTCCTTGGGTTGGATGTATATGAAATGATACATTTCAAACTTAAAGCAGGGGCTTCAGGAAAAGAGCGCATTTTACTTGTTTAATAAGGCAGGATGCTCTTACTGGAAACAAACCAAGAAAAGACAATTATAGGCTTATTTCACCCATAAACATAAAGATGAGAATCTTAAACAAAATATTGGTTACTTGAATCTTATGTTTGTTTTTCTAAAGCAGGGCCAAATGGGGTTTATCTCAGATAAGAAAGGAAAATTAACCATCAGAAGATGTAATCATTAAATTCTCCACATTAATCAGTGGGCTGGAGAAACATATCTCATGCCAGGCACACATACATGCAGGAGGCTTTTGAGAAATCCACAATCATTTGGATTCTTTTTTTTATGTAGGAGAAATATACTACCATTCAACCTCTACTGTAAGGGTGGCAGCCCTGAGAACTCCTTTCTCACTGTAGCATGTAGGATGTATTCCTGCTCCAAAAGCTGAGGAGAAGGTATTTTCTACATGCAAAGGATTCTTTAAAATTCTTAGCGAATGGAATGGAAAAAGCTTATAAAATATGATTGAGGCCCGCTAGATGGCTCAGTCGGTAAAGGCACTTGCTGCCATTTTGACTATCTTGGGACCCATGAGACAGAAGAAAACAAACTAGAAATTTGTCCTCTTACCTCTACAAAATAATTGTGGTACACACACACACACTCACACACACACACAGATACACACACAGATACACAAATAAATGTAGTTAATTTTTAAATTTTTGTTTATTTATTTTGTATGTGTATGAGTATACTGTCTGCATGTAGGTCTGTGCACCCGTGTCGTGCAATGCTGTGGAGGTCAGAAGAGGGTGTCGGATTCCCCTGGAACTGGAGTTAAAGATGGTTCTCAGCCACCATGTGGGTGCTGGGGATCGAACCCGGGGCCTCTGCAAGAGCAGTCGGTGCTCTTAACTGCTAGGCCATCACTCCAGCCCCCTAAATGCATTCTTAAAGGACAGACCGTAGGTACCTCTAAGATGCCTGGTGCGGCTGAGTCCACTTAGCCCTGAGGTTCTTGCTGACATTATGAAGAAAGAGAATAGAAGAGTGAGGATGGGAAAATGAGAGGTAAGATGGTCAATACATGCAGATTATATCGTTACCCACATCAAAAACCAACACAATAATTACCAGATCAAAGCCTCACATAACAGTACTTTTCCATGTTAGTACAATCAACTAGAAAATACAAAGGAAAAAGAAGATACCAAAGTGTCCAAGAACTGCCTTCCCCTTCCTTCTCCAATGTTACCCTTCCCTTCCAGAAAAATCCAATCCTAGGGGCTGGAGAGATAGTCTAGTGGTTAAGAGCACCAACTGCTCTTGCAGAGGACCTGGGTTCGATCCCCAGCACCCACATGGCGGCTAAGAACCGTCTGTAACTCCAATTCCAGGATAACTCCAGTTCCAGGGGAATTCTGACACCCTCTTCTGACCTCCTCGGCATTGCACGACATGGGTGCACAGACCTACATGCAGACGGTACACTCATACAAATATGAAAATAAATTAAAAAAAAAAATCCAATCCTAAAGCTATTAGGTTGGCACAAAAAGGTGGCATTTGTGAAGAGGGGCATCCTGGGGGAGGTTGGAGCCCCAGCCCGGGGGGCTCAGCCTGGCGCCCATAGGGATGGCCTAGCTCTGCGGCCAAATGTGCTAATGCCACAAGCACTCCTGGTGCTCCTAAGTGCTGTTCCTGCTAAAGGCTCCTGGTCTCCTGGGCAAATGGTGGATTCCAAGATTGGCAGAGAATGTGAAAGGTGACCTTGGGTCACTTTGCATGGAAGAGCAGGGAAGCACTCAAAGAATGATGGGACTGACAGATGGCAGCTGCAAGAGGAGAAAGGATCAGTTCTCTTTAAGGATGCGGCCCCTGGCAGGTTGACGACGCTCCAGCTGATGACCCTGCATCCAGGCCTGTAAGGGTAGCACAAATTGGACTCGGGGTAATTTTTTTTAAAGAGAAAATTGATTAAGAGTACCCACTGCTCTTGTAGAGGACCTGGATTCGATTCCCAGCACCCACATGGTGGCTAACAGCTGTAACTCCAGTTCCAGGGGATCCAATACCCTCTTCTGAACTCCATGGGCATTGCATGACACGGGTACATGTAGGCATTACACTCATACATGAAAAATAAAAATAGCCAGGCATGGTGGTGCACACCTTTAATCCCAGCACTCAGGAGGCAGAGGCAGAGGCAGGCAGATTTCTGTGAGTTCAAAGCCAGCCTGGTCTACAGAGTGAGTTCCAGGACAGCTGGGGCTACAGGGAGACCCTGTCTCAAAAAGACAAAAAAATAATAATAATAAAGAAAAAATAAAGAAAGGAAAGAAAAGGCTAGCCAAGGCCTGTAAGCCCAATGCTGGGAAGGTAGAGTCAGGAGGACTCCTGAGACCCCCTGGACAGCCAGCCTAGCAGCACTGGTGAGCCTCAATCCATTGAGAGACCGTGTCTCAAAATATAAGGTGAGGAGCTGGAGGGGTGGCTCAGAAGTTAAAAGCTCTTACAGAAGACCTGTGTTCAGTTCCCAGCACCCACATAGCAGCTAACAACCATCTGTAACTCCAATTACAGGGGCTTCAACACACTCTTCTGGCCTCCAGTGGGCACTGCAGGCACAGGTGCACTTAGGTACATGCAAGCAAAACATTAATATATATATATTTTTAAGTAAAAAGTGTACTGTGTATGCATGTGTGTTTTGTGGTCCAATACACGGTTGATTTTGGTAAATGCTGCAGGTTCACTTGAAAAGATGTCAGGTTTGGGTTCTCGGGTTAAATTTGCTAAGGCATCACTAACTGATGACAGAAAACAACTCTGACATAACAGCTCAGAAAACCTCAGACCCCTCAACAGTGTTCCAGGCAGCCTCCATCCTTGGGAAGGAGCAGGCCGCTCAGTATGGAACTGGTGTCCTGTCTCGTTCTGGTGCCAGGCCAGGTGTCCAAATGCCTTCCGGTCCCAGCTCTGCCATTTTCCAGCTGTATACTGGTTTTAGGTGAGTTTAACCTGATCGCTTTGATCCTCGGCTTTCTTGTCTGAACATACCACTAATAACAGCCCCTGCTGCCTACAGTAGAGAGGATTAAGAGAAGGGCTTAGCTCAGTGACTGCCATCCAGCAAGCAAGCACCAGCCAGACACGTAGGTCCCTCCTTGCCCTTCTCCACCTGCGTCCCGTCCCTCCAATGCTGTACTGTGAGGCCTGGGGAGAATCTCCCACCTGTGAGAAGCTGCTGCCACGCAGGCTTTGTCTGTTCCCATCTGCCCCTGTGGTCCCCACCTGCACCCTTTCTACTCCTTTGAGGGCACTGATTTCTCAGGAGCCCCACTGCACCAGGTGCAACTGCCCCTTCCTTTAGAAGCAAAGCTGTCCAGATGTTTGTTTTCCCAGCTCCCTTTATATCTGGGGCATGGCCATGTGACCTTGTCCCAGCCAATCACACATTCTCCATGCAGCCTTTATGTTCAGACAAGGGACTGAGGGGCCTTGGGTAGGGGGTCAGACAGCTATAGGAATAAGTGGCCCAGCATGGCAGAGCAGGCTGTGGCTTGTTTGCAAATCTCATTGTTATATGCCTTTTCCTGGGAGACATGAATGAACATCTACTCATGTCAGATAAGGCAGCCAACAACAGATCAAAGCAATGATTCCACCCAAGTCTAGGTTGGTATTGGTGTTATTTACAGAAGCATGAATGACACAAAGGCACCACGAAGAAGCCCAGTGAAGGATGGGTAAGAACTCGGGAGAGAACTGCTGCATCTCTGAGGTTCTGGCATCACTCGCAGGTGGCTCCTATTCAGTCTCTTCCCCTCAGAGATTGTTCTGCTTTTTTAACCTGGGAAGAGGCCTTTTGCGAATCCTGTAGTTCGTGAGCTTCCTGAACCTTGCGTGTTTTACTTCCTGGGCCTTAACAAGCTTCCCTGCAAGGAGGGTATGTTTCAATTTGGAAGAATTAGCCCCTAAAACTCATCTCACCAACTTCTGTGACTTTCATGGCTTCCTGACTCTGGGGCCACTGAGCTTGGCTGCCACATCTACCAGGATCCTGCTGCAGCCCAGCTGGTCCCGTTGCTGCCCAAATCAGCAGAGCTGGTATCGGCTGTAGCCTAGCCCCCCTCCCACCCTCTGAAGGCCCTCTGTTCTTGCTCACCTTTAAGGGCTTCCTCCCACTTCATGTGGCAAGTCTTGGCTTTGACCAGGGCTGTATTGGTCTACAGCTTTATTACACCTGGCCTGCTGCAGGCTCAGCATTCTCCTGTCCACAGCACCTGACTGCCGGAGATTTAGAAAGCAGCATTACCATGGGCCTGTGATCCCAGAATCTCTCCGGAGACTGAGGCAGGAGGATGGCGAATGCAAAGCCTGCTTGGGCTATAAAGAATTCAAGACTGAAAAACAAAAAGAATTCAAGACTGCCAGGCATGCACGCCTTTGATCCCAGCACTAGGTTGGCAGAGGCAGGTGGATCTCTGTGAGTTCAAGGCCAGCCTGGTCTACAGAGTGAGCTCCAGGCCAGCTGGGACTAAAGGGAGACCCTGTCTCAAAAAGACCCCCACCAAAAAAAGGAATTCAATAGGCTGAAGAGATGGTCTAGAGGTTAAGAGTGCCGACTGCTCTTGCAGAGGACCTGGGTTCGATCCCCAGCACCCACATGGTGGCTGAGAACCATCTTTGACTCCAGTCCCAGGGGAACCAGATGCCCTCTTCTGACCTCCGCTGCATTGCACGACACAGGTGCACAGACCTACATGCAGACAGTACAGTCATACACATAAAAAATAAAATTTTAAAAAAGTATTTTCTATTAAAAAAAAAGAATTCAAGACTTAGTGAAATCTTGTCTTAAAGTGAAAAGTAAAAAGAATGTTAGTAAAGATCAGTGGTAGAGCGCTTGCCTGGTAGACACGAGGCCCTGGGATTGACCCCCCAGTAACCACCCCCTTCCCCACCCAAACCCATGGAGGCTTTTTAGATTCTAGCAAGGTGATTGGAGTATATTCTAGGGACACACTCAGTAATAAACTGCACCTTTTATTCCCATCCAATGGGCAGTTCTGATTGGCTAGGCTTGGATCTGGAAATTCTCCCCCGAGCCCTCACAGACTGCAAATTAAAGCTTGGTCTCCAGTTTGGCGCTGTGGTGGTGATGATTTTGAGGTAGGCCGAGTGGGAGGCCTTGAGGTTGCAGGACCTGAGACTCTTCCCATCTCTCTTCCACTCCTTGGCTATGAATTGAGCTGTGTGGGCTTGCCGTAGGCTCCTTCGAGGAGATGCCTGGTTCACCAAAGCAGTGGGACCAAACAATTGGACTGATACCCCTACAACCGTGAGCCAGAGCAGACCTTTTATATTTATAAGTTGATTTTTCTCAGGCATTTGTTATGGTAACAGAAAGCTGACTAATACAAACTGAACAGCTTGGCATCAGCTCAGGTTAAGTTTTTCTATTAATGGAATTTTGGTGGCCAGTTTATAAACCACTTTCTGGTTCACAGCTTTCTGAATTTCAGATTATAGATAAGGGATTGCAATGCCTCAATAAAAACAAGAGGTCAAAGCATGTACTAAGCATGTACAAATCATGTCCTTTGCCAGGAGCTAAGCCCCATCTGTATGCTGTGAAGAAACTAAGATTTTTTATGTCCCTTTACAACTGAGCCTTAAGCTTGAGCCTTAAGCTTGATAGTCTAAGGAATGTGACAATTAAAAGAATTGGCTATTTAAACAGATATAAAAAAGGGAGGCCTGGATCTGTACAGCAAGGAAGTCGGAGGGTAGGATGCTGAGCCAGTCTGCAGTCTCTCTTTAAAATAGAGGAGTCAGCCGGGCGTGGTGTGGCACGCCTTTAATCCTAGCACTTGGGAGGCAGAGGCAGGCAGATATTTGTGAGTTCAAGGCCAGCCTGGTCTACAGAGTGAGTTCCAGGACAGCTGGGGCTGCAGGGAGACCCTGTCTCAGAAAGAGAGACCAAAAGACCAAAACAAAAAAAAAAAAAATAGAGGAGTCGTGGACTGGAGAGATGGCTCAGTGGTTAAGAGCACTGGCTGCTCTTGCAGAGGACCCAGGTTTGGATCCCAGCACCCACATGGCAGATAACAACCATCTGTAACTCCACTTCCAGGGGATCCTACACCTTCTTCTGACCTCTGAAGGCACTGCACGACACAGGTGAACTTATACATATGCAGGTAATACACTCATACACATAAAAATAATAAGCCTTCTAGACCCCAAGGCGGTCACCTCTCCTCAGCCTCACTTTACAGGTGTGTGGCTCAAAAAGGTTCAAGACAGCAACACAAAGTCCCAGGGCTAATTAAGAGTTAGAGCAAGAATTTAAACTTGAGGGTCAGGCGTGGTGGAGCACCCCTTTAATCCCAGCACTTGGGAGGCAGAGGCAGGCAGATATGTGTGAGTTCAAAGCCAGCCTGGTTGACAATAGTGAATTCCAGTTTCAGCTGAGGCTACAGACAAAGACTGTCTCAAAAAACCAAAACCAACCAAACAAAAAGAATTCACAGTTGAATATCCTGTCATGCCTCTTCAGGGTACAAGAGAATGCCATAATTTACACACATCCCACCTTAGAGAGAGAGCACTAGGGGTAAGGTGGGTGAACAAGAGGAACAGAGTGCTGGGACAAGGATCTGGAAGTTTCCAAAGCACCTAGAGTCCCATGATGCTTAGCTACTTAGGGGTGCTTCCTAAAGATTTATTGTTGGGCAATGGCTTCACCACATTTGCTCTGGCTCTAAGCATGTGCCAGCACTGGCCACTAGAACTTTCTGTGTGAGGGAGCTATTTTATACCTGGACTGCCCAGGACTGTGCCCACTGGCCCCATGTGGCTACTAGGTACTTAAAACATGGTGATTAATGGGGGGAATGGAATCTNGGGGGTTGGGTGAATATCCCCGCTCCGCCGCTAGGCACGAACGCCCCTGTTTTTGATGTGGGGGATAGAATCTTTAGTTGCATCCTTTTTTTTTTTTTTTTGGTCTTTGCTAGACAGGGTCTCCCTGTAGCCCCAGCTGTCCTGGAACTGGCTCTGTAGACCAGGCTGGCTTTGAACTCACAAAGATCTGCCTGCCTCTGCCTCCCAAGTGCTAGGATTAAAGGTGTGGGCCACCACACCCGGCTGGTTGCATTCATTTTTAATTAATGCAAGTATACACATAAATCACTCCCTGTGGCTAGCGGCTCCAGTATGGGACAGCACAGCTCTGTGTGACTCTTGGATTTTTCTGAGCCACGTGATAAGAAGCTGCAGGCAGCTCTCTGACATATCACTCCTTGCTACTTGGATTTCTAACATCAGAACAGAGACATTTTCCTACTTAACCATGGTACTGTCGCTTATGCTTATATTTTTTCTTAAAATTTTAAAAAATAATTTATTTTTATTATTTTATGTTTATGAGAGTTTTGCCTGGATGGATGTGTGTAACAGATGTGTGCAATGCTCATGGAGGCCAGTAGAGGGCATCAGAGCCCTCGGAAGTTATGGGTGGTTGTTAGTCACCATGTGAGGGCTGCCATCTCTCCAACCCTTATTCTTTAAAAATCTTTATGTAATTTATACCTTCAATGTTGAAAGTAATGTGAAGATGAAAGAATTTTTTAATTTTTTAATACCATAGCGATTGAGATATAATTTGCTGCCTATGCAATTTGTTCATTTAAAAAACAGAATTCTTGTCTGAGTATGTAAACCTTTAATCCAAGCAGGAAGGCAGGCAGATCTCTGTGAATTCCAGACTAGTCTGGTCTACATAGTGAGACCCTATCTAAATAAAAAATAAAATAAAACAAAACAATAAAAGAGAATTTCAAGGTCATTGTTGGCTACATAGTTTGAGGCCAGCCTGGATTTAATGCATATTATATTGGAAATTTGACATGCTGTTTGAGCTCACTGAGAATCTGCCTCTGGAAGTGGAATGGAGCACCTCTACCCATGTCAGATCTAAGCCTTTGTCTCAAGGTGTCCTCCAAGGCCTGTTGTTTCAGGGATTGGCTGGCTTCTCCAACTCTGTGACAGGAAGGGCAAAGCAGCCCAGGAGTAGAAGCATTGTGCCTTTGAGAACAGCTAGACGGGAAGTCATTCCCAACCAAGGTTACTATTGTTCATCCCCTGATATAAAGTGTATGTGGTGGGGAAGAGAAGCTGGGAACTCAGCCATGGAGGGTGAGCTCAACAGGGAACTTCAGCTGACTGCCTCAACTTCCCCAGTCAGACTCTGCTGGATATTTAGAGTACCCGATTTGATATCTATCTATCTATCTATCTATCTATCTATCTATCTATCTCCTGTCCATTGATTCATCCATCTGCTAATGCTAGTCATTCTTTCATTTTGGCTTCTTGTTTACTTAAAAACACACTCATTTAAAATGGAAAGCAGAAAACACAGCTACTGTAAATCATTCTCCAGACTGTATAGAACACTTGGCTACAAGAAGCTGGAACAACAGGACACCTATATTAAACTCCACCATTGCTCAGGGACTATTTTGGAAGAAGGAGCAGAAAGATTGTAAGAGCCAAAGAGAAGGTGCATGACCATATGGAAACAGAGTTTTACAGCCTCCTGGTGGCAGCATGGACAGGACCCATGCAAACACAAGCTGACAAAAGCCCAGCATAGAACTGTGGAAATAGACAACAGGCCCCAATCTTGGGAAGAATTATTGGCAGTTGATTACTGCTGGGTGAGGAAGAGCTGATCTTCTTAAAGGAAAGGACTCTACATAGGCTGACTAGACCCCAGTGGGTGAACCTGCATTGAGAGATGTCTGGGGAAACTAGCTTGACATGCTAGGCCTTAATACAGATGACAGAATATATGAATGAATTCCAGTAGGGGTGCTACAGGAGGGCGCCGATGGGGAAGGGAATAGGAAGCTGACTGAGATGTTCTGGATGAAATACACAGAAAGTCAGTAAAAAATTTACAAAAAAAGAAATTCAGAAAACTAAACCAAACCAAAACCAACTTTGAGGTAAGATTCATCTAATTTTAATTAATCATTTTAACAACTTTGCACTCGTGGCTTCCAGGATATTTACATTTGTGGTCAACCGTTTTAGACCATTCCTGCTGCTATAACAAAATATCTTAGACGAGGTACTTTACAAACCATAGAGGTTTATTGCTGTCAGCTTTAGAAGCAGGGATGTCCTAGACCAGACACAAAATCAATTTAGTGTCTACTGAGGACTTGTTTCTCACAGGTAGGACCTTCTCCATGTTTTCACACTAGAAAGGGCAAACTCACATCTGCCCATGGCAGAAGGGTGTCAATGTTACCAGAGACCTCTGTTACAGGGTGTTACGCATTTGTGAGGGTGGAGTCGGCAGGACGTCCTGAAAGGAGGTGCCAACATGAAGGGGATGCCTTCATGACAAACAGAGCAGCAACTATCACCACTGTCCAGTTCCAGAACATTACCACCGCCCCGAAGGCTCCATGCGACCATTAAACAGTGGCTCTCTGTCCCTCTGCTCCCTGCCTCATGTAACATGAAACAACTCTCTGTGTGGGGCTGTGCCTGCTTCTAGCAATACATGTGATGAATTTCTACAGACTAAGGTTTTTATGTCTGGCTTCCTTTATTCAGCATACTGCTTTCAAAACTTTTCCAGCCAGAAGTCACAGTGCACATCTGTAATCCCCACAGTTGGGAGATGGTGGCAGGAAGACCAAATGTGCACGGTGTATCTTCAGTTACATAGTGAGTTTGAGGCCAGCCTGGGCTACATGAGATCCTGTCTTAAAACGAACAAAAAGGTCTTTTCCTGTTATAGCTTGTTCCATGCTTCATGCTAAATAATAGGACGATGTGTGTGTAAACCAGTTTTGTTTATTCATTAGTCGATGGACATTCGGGCTGTTTCCATTCCATGGCTTTCAGGAGCCAAGCTGCTGTGAACTCCAGCACTGAAGGTTTTGTTTTATTTTGTCTTTTTCTTTTTTAAAATGTTTCATTTGTTATTTTTATTTTATTTTATGTGTATGAGTGTATTGCCTGCATGTGTGTAAGTGCTCCTATGTTGTGTAATGCCCGTGGAGGTCAGGAGAGGGTGTCAGATCCCTGGAACTGGAGTTACAGGTGGTTGTGAGTCACCATGTAGGTGCTGGGAACTGAACTTGGTGCTCTTAACTGATAAGCTATCTCTCCACCCCTGTTCTGGCTCTGGCTCCGAGTGTTTATCTTTGGAGAGATGTTTAAGTTATTCATCTATTATTATTACTGTGTTGTTATTGTTGTTTTGCGACAAGGACTCACATAGCCCAGATTGGCATCAAACTTGCTATACAGCTAAGGATGACCTTGCCCTTCTGACCTTCCTTGCGGGGGTCGTAGAGAGGTGGTAGGCAAAGACCACCCTCTCCAGTTTCCTCCCCGCCGAAGATCTTCACTCTGTCGGCCCGAGACAGAGTGGGGCTGGGGAGAGTAAGTGCGCTGCCGAACCGAAAGTAACCACGACAGGGAGTTGAGTCAGGGTGTTACAGCTCAAGCTCACTCTATTGCAGGTTTACAGAGGTTTATAAGCCGTGCTGGCTTCCCTACTGGGGTATGTGTCTCTTCCTAATTGGTCCTTTTAGGAGGCTTAATTTACAAGTCCCTAATTGATCCAATCCCTTCCCTTCCTAGCATAGTCCCTAATTATCATGTTAGTACACGGAAGTAAAGAAGTGAAACTAGCCTTCCTTGCTCAATGGGCAGGGGTGAGTTCGCAAAACTCTAGCACAGGCTTTCTTTTGTCCTTCAGGCCTATCTTCTCGGCTATTCCATGCCATCACTTCCTGTCTCTACTTCCCAAGTGCTGGGATTACAGGTAAGAGTCACTTCACCTGGCTATGACTTCTTTATGTTTCTAGGATAGTAGACCATTGTGGATGGTCTTTTTCTCTCTCTTCTTCATAATTTTTCATGGACTAAGCTACATCCCCAGTTCCTAGACCTGGATAAGATACAGGCAGGCTCTGTGAATCTTTTCTTCCATTCTCTGGGTTTCTTTTTGAGACAGGTTCTCTCTATAGCCACAGGTGGCCTGGAACTCACTCTGTAGACCAGGCTGGCATTGAACTCACAGAGATCCACCTGCCTCTGCCTCCTAAGTGCTGGGATTAAAAGCATACATCACCATGCCCAGCTTAAAGAGGGTTCTTAGCCACCATGTGGGTGCTGGGAATCGAACCCTGGTCCTCTGGAAGAGCAGTCGGTGCTCTTAACCACTGAGCCATCTCTCCAGCCCTGGGGGATGGGGTTTTTTTGAGACAGGGTTTCTCTGTAGCCCCAGTGGCCTGGAGCTCACTCTGTAGACCAGGCTGGCTTGGAGCTCACAGAGATCCACCTGCCTCTGCCTCCTGAGTGCTGGGATTAAAGGCATGCGCCACCACGCCCAGCTTCTGGGTGTCTTTTTACTTTCTGTGTCCTTCCACACCTGAGAATTTTTAATGCAGATGAAAATCCTATTTGTCTGATTTTCTTTTTTGTAGTCTGTGGTTTCAGATTCATACTTAACCCATTTCCAAATCCAAGATCATGATGACCGATTCTTTTTTTTTTTTTTCTGGAACTTTATAATTTAAAATTTTACATTTAGGATCCAATTTCAACCAATTTTTATATATTGTGTTAATTAGACTCTTTGTCACTATGACACATTCCTGAGGAAAACAAGTTAAGAAGGGAATGAAGTTGTTGCAGAGGTTTGTCTCCTGGGCTGGCTTCACATGCTCAAGACTGTGACAAGGCAGAACACCACAGTGAAGAGTGTGGAGGAGGAAAGAGATGCTCACTTCATGGCTTCCAGGAAGCAGAAAGAGGTAGAGGCACCCTGGGCAAGATACATTCTCCAAGTGGCCTTCTTCCAACTAGGCCCCACCTCCAAAAGTTCTCATACCTTCCAATGACATCATCAGATACTAAATCCATCAGTGAATGAATTCATTGATTAAGTCAAAACCCCCATGGGTCCAATCACCTCCCAAGGTCTCCTCAGCTGGGGATCTTACCTTTAACACAAGAGCTGTGTGTGTATGTGTGCGTGTGTGCGTGTGTGTTGGGGGTCGTTCATAGCTAAACAATAGCATATATGAGGTGAAACTGGGATCCAACTTCTTTTACATGTATAAATGTAGATTTGGTGGTTTTAAAAAATTATATTTAAGAAATTTACTTGTGTGCTTTTGAGCATATATATTCATGTGTGGACACATGTGTCAGAGCATGTATCTGGATGTCAGAAGACAACTCGAGGGAGTCAGTTCTCTCCTTCCATCATGTGAATCCCAGGGATCAAACTCAGGCCATCGAGCTTGGAGACAAAGCCTTCACCTCATGAGACATTTCGATAGTGTTCCCCTCCCCCATTTCTTAGACTTTAGCCCAGGCTGGCCTCCAACTCTACGTAGCTTGAACTTGTGATTCTCTTGTCTCCACCTTTCAAATGTTGGGATTACAAACATGCCTGGTTTATTTGGTGCTGGAAATCAAACCCAGGGCCTTGTACATACTGGGTAAGCACTCTATTAACTGAGCTATCCCAAACCCTGGATATCCAGTTTTTGAGATGGAGTCTTTTTATGCAGCCCAAACTGGTCTTTATCTCACTAGGTAGCCCAGGCTGGACTTAAGCCTGTCCTCTGCCTGCCTCTGCCTCCCTAGTACCAGGATTATAGGCATGAGCCACCGTGCCCAGCTCCTAGCTCCATTTGTTGAAGATTATTCTTTCCCCTTTGGATAGTCTTAGACTCTTGAAAGAAATGAATTTAGCATGGATTTATGAGTGCTTCTGTAGACTCCCAGGTCCTTTCTGTTGATCTCTGGTCCCCATGCTATTTGGACAAGGTCTTCAGTGCTGCAGCTTTCTGTATCATTGGAATGAGGAATTCTAAGTCCTCTAGTTCTGTGCTTGTGTTTCATGTTGGCCTCAACCCTTCTGTTTCCCCCAAGTTTCTATAGGAAATTTAGGATAAGCTCGTTTATTTCTGAAAAAAATGGTGGTTGGCATTTTGAATCTGTATATCAATTTGGTTGGAAAGCACTAGAGTGGTACAGATAGGAAAATCAGGAGTTCAAGGTCAGTGTCAGTTATACAATGAGGTCAAGGCCAGCCTGGGACACATGAAGTCTTAAAGGAAAGATGGCTCAGCGGTTAAGAGCACCGACTGCTCTTGCAGGGGACCTGGGTTCGATTCCCAGCACCCACATGGTGGCTAAGAACTGTCTTTAACTCCAGTTCCAGGGGAATCTGTGACCTCCAAGGCATTGCACGACACGGGTGCACCAACCTACATGCAGACAGTACACTCATACACATAAAAAATAATAAATAAATAAAAATTTTAAAAAGCAAAAATCTTGTATAAAAAATAAAACATTTTTTTTTTAAAAGCAAAAATAGAGCTGTGGGGATAGTGCAGTCGTTAAAGGCTGAGGCTAAGAACTGCAAAAAAAAAAGCAAAAATAACGCCCTCTCTAAACTTTACAGAAGTATCTTTTCATCTTATAAATATTGTCTTCCAACCTTTTTACTGAAGACTTTTTTTTTTTATCTTTTCAAGACAGGGTCTCCCAGTAGCCCCAGCTGTCCTGGAACTTACTCTGTAGACCAGGCTGGACTTGAACTCACAAAGATCCGCCTGCCTCTGCCTCCTCCCAAGTGCTAGATTTAAAGGCGTGCGCCACCACGCCCAGCTGTTTTTGTTTTTTTGATTTTTTTTTTTTTTTTTTTTTTTTTTGGTCTTTTCGAGTCAGGGTTTTTTGTTTTTTGTTTTGTTTTTTAGAGGCAAGGGTTCATATAACTCAGGCTGGCCTCAAACTTTCTAGATAGCTGAGGATGGCCTTGAACTTCTGATGTTGCTATATTCCTAGTGTTAGGATTACAGTCCTGCACTACCACATCCAGTTCATGAGGTGCTAGGGATTGAACCCAGGGCTTTGTGTGTCCTAGATGAGTACTCTACTCAATGAGCTACATGGCCTGCTTGAGGTCTTTAAAATTTGCCAGGATTCATCACCAGGGTCAAAGCCACTATGCAAATGGAGTGTAAGTCATAGAAACTGGGCCCTGCTGGGCAGTGCTGTGTGGAATATGAACTTGGCTAGCTGGAATAAGTACCACAATCCTCATGCCCCCTTCCCCAGCACTCAGCACTCCAGGACCAAAACACTTCAGCAGTGCATTTTAAAAATGCCACAGTGGGGTGATGCCACAGCCAGTGAAGTACTGAGGACCTTCGTTGGTTGCTTAGCACCCATGTAAAAGCTGAGTGTGGTGGCACTCTTCTGTAATCACAGCACAGGAGGTGGAGATGGGGGGTGTGTGCCAACCTCTTACTAGAAGGTCAGTCTAGTCAAAGGGCAAGGTTCGGATTCAGTGACAAACCCTGTCTCAAAAAAGGTGGAAAGCCACAGAAGACACCCGATGCAACCTCTACACACACACACACACAAACACACACACACACACACACACACACACGCGCACGCACACACACACACCAGATCAAATCAATAAAATTCAAACAAAATACTACGGGAACTTCTGAGCTTCTTATCTTGCATTCTTGGGTGAAGTATTTTTCTCCAGAGTCTCTGAATGACTTTTAGAGTTGTTCAGGAATCTGAATATTGCCTTTTTGATAACTGGGACATCAGAAACATGTACATCAGGATTTCCTCTTTCCTTCGGGCCCAGGAAAAGCTCTCTGTCTCTGTCTCTCTGTCTCTCTCTCTGTCTCTGTCTCTCTCTCTCTGCCAGAGAAGGGCATGGAATTTCTTGAAGCTGGCTTACAGCAGGTCATGGGCACCTGACACAGGCGCCGTGGGGCCTTAGCAGCTGAGCTGTCTCTCCAGCTTCCCTCTCAGTAGTTTTTGTCTTTGTTTTGGTGGTGGTGGTGGTGGTTTTCAGACAGGGTCTCCTTGTAGCCCAGCTGGCCTGGAACCTGATCTGCAGACCAGGCTGGCCTTGAACTCAGAGATCCCCTGCTTTTGCTTCCGGAGTGCTGGGACTAGAGTCCTGCACTACCATGCCCGGCTTGTCTTTGTTTTTTTGAGAGAGGGTCTCATATAGCCCAGGGTGGCCTCAAACTCACTCACTGTGTACCTGAGGATGACTCTGAAGTCAAACTCACTTGCTGTACGCCTGAGAATGACTCTGAGGTCAAACTCACTCACTGTGTACCTGAGGATGACTCTGAAGTCAAACTCACTTGCTGTACGCCTGAGAATGACTCTGAGGTCAAACTCACTCACTGTGCGCCTGAGGATGACTCAGCTCAAACTCACTCGCTGTGCGCCTGAGTGCCACGCTGTCCCCAGTGGAGTCTGCGTGATTTGCTCACCAGATGGAGGCGCAGGCTTCAAGGAAGTTAGCCTCCTGGGGTGGAGTGTGCTCCTAGCCCTTTTTTAGGTCCTGGTTGTACTTTGCTGATTAATATCATGTGCTCTGATATCGCAGTCCTGGGATATGGTCTCTCTAAGTCCTTTGAAGTTCCAGGAAATCAGAGTCATAAATTGGACATGGATGAGTTTTCAGGGAAGGTGCCTCCCACAAACTTTCTGCCTGTCCTCCAAGCTTTGATTAAAGTACTAGGATAATCTTACAAAAATATAAACCCATGGGACCAACTGTAACAGCAGCAAAAGTTTTAACTAATAAAACAGTCCCCGGGAAAATCCAGCCCACAAGTTTGACTAAGAATGGTCCAGCTTTCATTATAGGAAATAGACTTTAGATGCCCCTTAAATTACAGGGAACTAACTGAAATTGACACCATCTATTTCTAGGCAGACTTTAGAATATTGGTTAGGATGGTATTATGAGGACCACGATATATGGCAGAAAGAAAACAGTTAACCATCCAGGAGCAACTCTCTAGTTAAAGCAGGACTGGTTCCCATGACTACCTTGACCACAAGAATACAGTCCAACCCTGAATTATTAGCTCCCAGAGCTACCTGAGGTCGGAGTGAACTTTCCCAGCCCTGTAGGAGTGCTTCTCACCCCCTTAAGAGCCCATTATTCTTTAAGGGACTCCGCGCTATCAAACACAATCATTGTTTCATACAAAGGAGAAAATGTTAGAACCAGGTTAAAAAGAAACTAATCAAAAAAAAAAAGAATTTTTATAAGTTAAAAAAAAACCATACTCATATCTTAAGATTATCACAAGACCAAAACTAGCCAAGAAAGTACGTTACAAAACTTGGTAACTGCAGTCTCGCACCAGGGGCACAAAAGCAACATAAATCTTTGATTTCCTATGAATAGTTCTATTGCTTTCAAAATGATTGATCTCAAAAGTTCTGTATAATCTTGCTAATTGTATAAATAATGTGATCCTCTTGCCAACTTTTCTGTATAAAACTAATGCTTATGAAAAAGTAAAGTGCACTCAGACTCAAGCCTTTTGGTGTCTGTGCGTCATTTCTTGCCGAATCCCTGCCCACCTATTCTTCTCCCTGTTCCCGTCGGACTGATTGCTCCCGGCTCCGCTGGTCCCGTAGCACCTGAGGATGACTTTGAGCTGGAACTCACTCGCTGTGCACCCGAGGATGACTTTGAGCTCATGATCTTCTTGCTTCCACCTCCCGAGTGCTGGACCCACAGCCATGAACCGCCATGAGGAGATGGAATCTTTTCTCTTGAGCAGGACCACGGCCATAGTCATAGACAGTACAGGCGTTGCCAGGGATGCTTGGGGGGGCCTTACTGATTGTAGTGGGAATAGATTGACACTGGAAGCCAGGATTTAGACTCCAAGTCTCCCTTCTTGCTCTACACACACACACACACACACACACACACACACACTTGCTGAACGGGGCTGGAGAGGTAACTCAGTGGTTAAAAGCACTTGCTGCTTTTGCAGAGGACCTGTGTCTGGCAACTAAATGGCAGCTTGCAATTGTCTGTAATTCCAGTTCTAGGGTAACTTGTCCCCTCTTCTGGCCTCTGAGGGTACTGCACACACATGATGTACATAATGCAGTCAAACATTCATATACATAAAATTAAAAATCTTTTTTTCTTTTTTATATTTATTATTTTTATTTTATATGTATGAGTATATTACCTGCATGTATGTAAGTGCACCTGTATCATGCAATGCTCAAGGAGGTCAGAAGAGGGTGTTGGATCCCCCAGAACTGGAGTTACAGACAGTTGTTAGCCACTATGTGCACATGGGAACTGAACCCAGGTCCTCTGCAAGATCAGCCAGTGTTCTTAACCACTGGGCAATCTCTCCATCCCCAAAATAAATAAATCTTTTTAAAAAGAAGCCACCCATGAGGCACCTTCTCCCATGTCTCCCCAGGTCCTTGTCTATTAATGCATGCAGCTTTCTCGTTGATGGTTTGGGGTCCTCTGGCTTCTGTTGTAATCTGGGTTTTCTTTAATAGACATGGTGAATTTCTTGTTTTGTTTTTCTGGGTTGATGATGGAAAGGATTGACATCAGCCAAGACTGTTGACAGTTGAAGATCATTCAACAGCTGAACGACTTTTTTGTTGGTCTGTCCAGGTAAAGGTTGGTTCAAGCAAATGAATTTCAGTTTGATTATTGGTCTTCTCTCTTGAATTAATCTCCACTGTCCTTCCTCATATATGTATACATACTTCCTCATACATACATACATACATGCATGCATGCTTTCTCATACATACATACTTCCTCATATATACATACATACTTCCTCATACATGCATGCATACTTACTCATACATACATACATGCATGCTTCCTCATACATACATGCATACTTCCTCATACATACATGCATGCTTCCTCATACATACATGCATACTTCCTCATACATACATACTTCCTCATACATGCATGCATACTTCCTCATAAATACATATATACTTCCTCATACATACACGTGTGCATGCTTCCTCATACATACACACATACTTCCTCATACATACAAACATACATACTTCCTCATACATCCAAACATACTTCCACATACATGCATACACACATACTCTCCACTCTCCTTCCTTACACATACTCATACATACATAGTTTTACCTTTGGAAGTTTAGATTATTAATTTGAAATTTAGGGTCCATCTTGGACCCCAGGAGCTTGGTGTTGGCGACCACTGCCCTGTCTGAACTCTGCCGAAAACATACCCGGCATATGTGCAAAGTCATCACCAGCTGAAAGCGTCTACGACAGCAAAGCTACACTGGTATGTAGGCAGGTGCAGATTCTGAAGTGTGATGTCCCTAGACTGTATAAGGATGCTGTACCTGAACCACACTGTTCTGTGAACATCTCTACACCCTGTAAAGCAGCCACATTTTGTTGTAAATAATTTCCTGAGTCCCTGAGGAGAAATGTCCTTTGATCTGCCTACTTTGGTTTCTGAATGCCTGCTTGGAGCATATTATCCATGCTAATAGAACTGGGGTGTTTGTCCTGCAGCACAGAGCCTCTTGGTCCCCAGCTTTCTTTAATGTTAAAGAGTCTCTTGTATAACATAATACTACACTGTCCCTCTTAGGTATCCACCACTAACCACCCAGTCACCGCTGGACGTAGCGACTTAGCATAATGATTTCTCAATGAAGCATTTGCTCTAAAGAAGCAGAAAAAAAACTGAATTTCTTTATTATGTGTGGGTACATACGTGCCACAGCATGTGTGGGGAAGTTGAGGACAGCTAGTAGGAGGTCGTTTGCTCTTTCCACCATGTGGATCTTGAGGATAGAATTCAAGCCATCAGGTGTGGCACCAACCCCTTTACTTGCTGAGCCATCTCAGCTGCAGGAAGAAACCTTCACCTAACTTCCCTTATGTGACTTAACAGAGGCTTGCACAAGCTGTCCCAAAGCTCTCAGCCTCCAGGCAGACAGGCACTGACCTTGGATATCAGAGTAGTAGTCCAGAAGAATACATTAGGGCTCTTCAGAACCTTCCATCCAGAGAAGCCTTAAAATGACCTCTCCATTTTGTTAAGTTCAGCGTATAAATTCTGAACCTGTTCGGGGGTTGTCATTAAGTGGTTCCCTGCACGCATGTAAATAAACCCACCTCCTGGGAACTGCATATGGTCAGTTAATTCCTAGGTCCAGCCTGATGGGTCCATGTGAGAGGAAGCCTTGCCTCCCAGTGAAATCCTCCTCCTCCTGCTCTTCCTCCTCTTCTTTCCTTCTTCCTCCCACCCTTTCTCTCCTTCCTCCTCTTCCTCCTCCTCTTCCTCCTTCTGCTCTTCCTCCTTTTGTTCCTCCTCTCCCTCTGTCCTTTCTCCCTCCTTCCCCTCCTTCTCTTTCTTCTTTTTAGAGACAAAGTCACCCTATGTAGCCCCGATGGCTTCCAACTCTCTATGTAGCTAGGGTGGCTTTGAACTCCTGACTCTCCTGCCTGCACCTCCTGAGTGCTGAGATCATAGGTGTGCACTGCCACACTCATTTATGCAGTGTGGAGATGGAGCCCAGGGCTTCGTGCATGCTGGGCAAGCAGGCTACCAACCGAGATCTATCCCAACCCCCCTCAAAATGTACTTTCAGAGCGCACCAGGAGTGTGGCAGGGACAGGCTTCCCATACGCGCCCCACTCCAAATACACAAAGCCCTGTTTATTGTCGACATACCCAACCCAAGTGGCACATGAGTTCCAGCAATGAATCTCTACCCAGTGTCCAAAGTATGCAGAGCGCTCCCTCCCAAGGCTGTTCACACTGTGAGTCTGGGCAGAGCTGCAGCAAGTGCCTCTCACTGTAGAGTCACGTGGAAGTGTCTCCCTGGCCTAAAAGTCCTCACTGCTCTGCTTGCTTAGTCTGCTCACCACCGGTCCCCAACCCTGCCAACTTAGGATCTTTTTGAATGTCTCTGTGGTTTTGCTTTTTCCAGAACATCACAGCTGAAACTCTGCAGAAGGCATTGTCACACCAGGATCTTCCCTTGAGATACAGTAAAGACTCTTTTCATGGTTTAATGGCTATCTGCTTTTCAGCACTGAATAATATTCCATCGTTCGGATGCAATATGGTGTGATGACTCATCACCTACTGAGGGACAAGGTGACTGCCTGTTGGTTTAGGCAAGTCATGAACAAAGCTGTTATAAACATCCACAGACAGGTTTTTGTATGGACTTTTGTTCAGCTCCTTTGGGTAAATGCCAAGGAGGAAGACTGCTATTAAGAATGTTTAGTTTAGTTTAGTTTTTTTATAGCTTAAAGACAATTTTTGTTTGTTTGTTTGTTTGTTTGTTTGTTTGTTTGAGACAGGGTCTCTCCATTGCTCCACCTGGCCTGTAATTCACTAAGTAATTCACTAAGTAGAACATGCTGGCCTTGATCTCACAGAGAACTGCCTACCTCTGCCTCCTGAATGCTGGGATTAAAGGTGTGTGCCACCATGTTCAGCCTTAAGGGCAATTTTATTAGCATTTAAAGAAAAACCCTCAGGGCAGGCAAACTGTAAATCTCAGCAGTTTGAGGAGGAGAATGGAAGAGAGAAGGGGTGGGGGAGGAACCACCCTACCCCACCACCAGTAAGCTGTTAAACTGGCTTGGTAGTGAGGCACATGGTAGACTGGCAGCCACATGGTGGGGAAGGGCTTTAGAACAAGAGTAAAGACACCCAAAATGTTGGGGCAGTCCAAAGCGTCAGGAAGAGTATGCTTAGAAAAGAAATGGAGCCAGGTGTGGTGGTGTACCCCTTTAATCCCAGCACTAGAGAGGCAGAAGCAGGCAGATCTCTGTGAGTTCAAGAACAGCCTGGTCTAAAGAGCGAGCTCCAAGCCAGTTGGGACTGTCTCAAAAATACCAAAAAAATAAAATAAAATAAAATAAAATAAAATAAA
>VZQC01008976.1:223210-344457 GCA_009823505.1 Rhizomys pruinosus | reverse complement strand
AAAAAAAAAAAAAAAAAAAAAAAAAAAAAAAAAAAAAAAAAAAAAAGAAGAAGAAGAAAAGAAAAGGTCATGCTAGGATTCTAGGCAGGGAAAAGTTGACATTCTCATTAACATGTTATGGCATTTGGGGCCCTGGGAAAGACCACCCAGATGTGACCAAATTTAATTGGCTAAATTTATCAAGCTGCACAGCTGACCATAGCCTCTGGGTCCAGAAGGGAAGCTATGATGGTGGGCTGAAGCAGGAAGAGGGTTCTTTTTTTATTTTATTTTATTTATTTCTGTATGTGTATGAATGTACTGTCTGCATGCAAGTTTGTGCACCCACCCGTGTCATGCAATGCCGCGGAGGTCAGAAGAGGGTGTCAGATTCCCCTGGAACTGGAGTTCTCCTGGGATTGGAGTTTCAGACGGTTCTCAGCCGCCATGTGGGTGCTGGGGATCGAACCCGGGTCCTCTGTAAGAGCAGTCGGCGCTCTTAACTGCTAGGCCATCTCTCCAGCCCGAAAGAGGGTTCTTAAACGCAAAGAAAGAAAGGGGAAAAAAAAAAAAAGAAAAAGAACACAATTGCTTGACTTGGGTGACATTTCCAACTGTGTGAGATGACATCATTATTTCCTTGGGCAGATATCAGTAAAGCAAATTTTACAGAACCCAGAGTAATCAGTTGATTATCTCACAACAGTTACACATTACTGGGAAGGGGGCAAGGGGCTTCTGTGGTCAGCACTTCCTGGAATTGTTTGCCAGTTTCAGGCAGAGCAGGTCTCTAAGACAACTGCCTTAACTGAAGTGGAGTCACTTCAGCTGTTAAATTCCCCACTGGCTCTGGCACCTATGGATCAAGTCATTGATTCATACTCATGTTGGGCTACAGGTTGGTATTGAGTCTGTAGAGTCAATATCTTTTTTTTAAATTTTATTTATTTATTTTTTATGTGTATGAATGTACTGTCTGCATGTAGGTCTGTGCACCCATGTCGTGCAATGCTGCAGGGGTCAGAAGAGGGTGTCAGATTCCCCTGGAACTGGAGTTCTCCTGGAATTAGAGTTACAGACAGTTCTCAGCTGCCATGTGGGTGCTGGAGATCAAACCCAGGTCCATCCCTCCAGCCCCTAGAGTCAATATCTTAACTGTGTTAATTCTTCTTTTTGTATATGTAAGGAGCCAATTTAAGACACAGGGGCCTATAGTAATACCAAGAATTAACAGGAGAATCCCACTCCCCCCCATAACAGTTAAGAGGGTTGTGAGCCAGGAGGACTGGGAAAAAGAGACCCACACCAGTTGAAGGCTTTGGCACGCTCCTTGGTTCTCTGGTCCAGATTCTGATTAATTAGAGCCAAAGTTTCCCTTATAACCCCTGCATTTTTAGTATAAACACATTTTTCACCCAAGACCGTACAGAGAATAACAAATCTAATCCTCTATAATCTTGTAAAACCATCTCTGCCAAGGAGTCCACTTACTTTTCGAGCTGTCCCATAGAACTTCTGAGGTGCTCTATGTTCTGGTCTACTCTAGGGCTCAGGGTTTTGAAATTTTGGTCCCCAAGGACCAGGGCTGTGGCCCTTAGGATGGCAGAGTCTGAACCCCCCAGGTTCAAACTGACTGCTGAAGTAGATGCCCAGGCTGAAGTTGCAAGCAAAAGAGCAACAGGAGACAGGGGACGAAGAGACAGACAGGGCAAAGACGCTTACCGGCCAGTTCAGATTCTCAGGTGGGGGGTGCCTGGGGGCCTGGGTGATCCTGGACAGCCCCAAATGTAAGACCCTCACAGACCACCAGGAGATGTGACACCGATGCAAAAGCAGGGAATCTTTTATTCAGCAAGCTCGAGCTCAGGCCGTCCCCATACCTGACACGGCAGGACTAGGAAGAGCTCCGAGACTCACTATGGGCAGAGAAACCACAAGTGTGTGTATGGGGTGTTCCCATGCCTTGGCGTTACATGATTGGTGATTTTATACAACTTAGCAAATGGTGGAGCAGGGATAGGCTGTGGGCTTGTAAAAACACCAAGGGCTGGGGGAAGGGGGGAAGGTTCAGGGCCCACAACTTCCTGGAATCTGACCCTCGCACAGGCCACCTGCAGTTTTTATTGTTAACTTTGTGGTATGTGGCATTTTTTCCCAGAGATGGTGAACAGTAAAATGTCTTAGGCCCCATGGTACTTCAGCTTCTATCCAAGAAACTGGTTACTTTTCTTTGGAGTCTTTTTTTTCTATGTGTATGAATGTCCTGTCTGCATGCAGGTCTGTGCACCCGTGTCGTGCAATGCTGTGGAGGTCAGAAGAGGATCGGATTCCCCTGGAACTGGAGTTCTCCTGGAATTGGAGTTACAGACGGTTCTTAGCCACCATGTGGGTGCTGGGGATCGAACCCGGGTCTTCTGCAAGAGGGGTCGGCACTCTTAACCGCTAGGCCATCTCTCCAGCCCTGGAGTCTTTTTACCCTAAATTGTCTAACCTCTTGTGCTTATCATGTGCCCTCTGAAAAGGTAATTCTAATTACCAGTATGGAATTCCGGCAACAACCTTTCTGGCTTCTTCCAGCTAATGAGTCAGGGTCCCCCTTTTGTCCAAGCTGGCCTGAAGCTCACTCTCTAGACCAGGCTGGCCTTGAACTCACAAAGATCCACCTGCCTCTGCCTCCTGAGTGCTGAGATTAAAGGCATGCACCACCACGCCTGGTCAGTAGTCCTATCTAAAAGACCCCAAGAGTGCATAGGTGTTAGTTGTAGGGAAGAAAGTCCTTGATAAGTGCTTGGAAAAAGATGTGAGGGGAAAGAAAAGGTGAGTCGTTAGCACTGCACAGCCCAAGCAGAGAGCCAGAGAAGCTAGAGCAGAGGTCATTTCTAAATTTTAGTTTATTTTTATTTTATGTATATGAGTGTTTTGCCTGTGTGTATGGAAGTGTACCCATTAATCTTTGAACAATCTCTCCAGCCTCAGAGTTGTTCTTTTTTTCTTTTTCCTTTGAAACAATGTTTCCCTGTAACTCCAGCTGGCCTGGAACTTGCTGGGTAGACCAGGCTGGCCTTGGCCTTGAACTCACAGAGAACTTCCTGCCTCTCCCTCCTAAGTTATGATTTTTTTTTTTTTTTTTTTTTTTTTTTTTTGGTCTTTTTGAGACAGGGTCTCCCTGTAGCCCCAGCTGCCTTGGAACTCGCTCTGTAGACCAGGCTGGCCTTGAACTCATAAAGATCCGCCTGCCTCTGCCTCCCAAGTGCTGAGATTAAAGGCATGTACCACCATGCCCTGTGAGGGTATTTTTTTTAATGTCCAAATCAAAGTCTGCCTTGAAGACTCTCTTGATGGTGCCCTAAGAGCATCTATCTTTTGGGCTCCTTCCTCTATGATCTTCTTTTGGCCTCTAAGGAGGAACTCGAGAGTGATAAACTTGGGATGTTTTCAGCCACTTTGATAGCTATTGGAGTGACTAGAATCACAGTGTGAGTTCTCTCCCAGATGCCTTTTGTGTACATAGCATTAATCTCTGGGGCCTTGAAAGTCCCCAAATAAATTTGTTTGTCTTCAGAGACACTTCGATAATATCCCTGTGCATGGCCAACAAAATATGTCACTGGGATTTTGGTGTTCCTTTATGGTTGCCAAATGATTCAGGGGAAAATGAGGTCCCTTTCTAGACTTCTTAGTCTCATCATGAAGAAATTTAAGAATGGACTCAAATGGAAGTTTTAAAGAAAGAGTAAAAAAGCCCAAAATGAACCTTTAGTCCCAGCACTCAGGAGGTAGATGCAGGCAGATCTCCATGAGAGCAAGGCCAGCCTGGTCTACATATCAAGTGCCAGGCCAGCTGGGGCTACAGGGAGACCTTGTCTTAACAAGACCAAAAAATAAAAAGAAGCCCAAAATGTTAAGGAAAGCCTGCTTAGAAAAGAGATAGATGAAAGGGGGAGGTTAAGATTTTCTGAATTCTTCAGAAAAGTGGGCCGACTCATAAAGCTATGTGCCTGTAGCCACTGCCAACAGTATGTTTAACTGGGTAAGAAACTGCTAAAGAGTCTTCACTCCGCATCCTTCTCAGTGTGCTTCTGTGTGCACATGCATATGTGTATGCGTGTATGCATGTAGTAGGTCTTCCTTGGGTGTCATCCTTGATTGCTCTCCAATCTTTTTTTGTTTGTTTGTTTCTTTTTGAGACAGGGTTTCCCTGCAGCCCCAGCTGTCCTGGAACTCACTATGTAGAGCAGGTTGGCCTTGAACTCACAGAGACCTGACTCCCTCTGCCTCCTGAATGCTGGAATCAAAGGCATGTACCACCATGCTGGCTCTCCATCTTATTTTTTAATTTTATGTTGTTTTTTATTTTATGTGTATGAGTGTACTGCCTCCATGTATGTAAGTGCACCCATGTTGTGCAATGTCCATGCACAAGGTCCGAGGAGGGTGTCAGATTTCCTGGAACTGGAGTGACAGATGGCTGTTAGCTGTCATGTGGGTGCTGGGAATCAAACCTGGGTGCTCTGCCAGAGTAGCCAGTGCTCTTAACCACTGATCCCTCTCTCCAGCCTCCTCCATCTTATTTTTTGAGGCAGAGTCTCATCACTGCCTGGGGCTCTCTGATTGGCTAGACTGGCTGGAAAGCAAGCCCCAGGGATCTGCCTATCTCTGTCTCCCCAGCCTGGTATACAGGTGCACAGAGCCATGCCTGACTTTGTGTAAGTGCTGGAGATCTGGACTCAGATTCTCATGTGTGTGAGGCAGGCACTTTACTGACTGAACTATCAATTACCCTCCCACCGCCTTACACACACATCAACATTTGGTGGTGTCAGTGTTTTGGGTTTGAGCCACTCTGGTAAGCATGTGTGGGAATCTCCGTGGTTGACTGTTGTTTGTTTGTTTCTTTCTTTCCTTTTTNCAAGGCTATTTTTTTTTTTTTTTGGTCTTTTCGAGACAGGGTCTCCCTATAGCCCCAGCTGTCCTGGAACTTGCTCTGTAGACCAGGCTGGACTTGAACTCACAAAGATCCGCCTGCCTCTGCCTCCTGAGTGCTAGGATTAAAGGCGTGTGCCACCAACCCCAGCTGACTCTGCCGTTTCTTGAGGAGTCATGTGGGGCGTAGCTTCTGGAGTCTTATCTGCCATCAGTGTGTCTCTCTGGTGAGGTCACCATAAAAGTTCAGTGGCCCATTTTTCAATCATTATTTTGATCATCTATCTATCATCTATCTATCTATCTATCTATCTATCTATCTACTTTTATTTTATTTTATTTTTTTGGTCTTTTCGAGACAGGGTCTCCTTGTAGACCCAGCTGTCCTGGAACTCGCTCTGTAGACCAGGCTGGCCTTGAACTCACAAAGATCCGCCTGCCTCTGCTTCCCAAGTGCTATGATTAAAGGCGTGCGCCACCACGCCTGGCCTATCTATCTATCTTCTATCTTTCACAGGGATTTCAGATAAGTGGCACTGTGCCCAGTGAATCTGTATAGTTCTCTCTTCTTTTGGCCTGTGAATATGTGTATGGTATACATGTATGTGTCTATTCATGTGTACCTGTGTGGACGTACATGTGTGCAGGTGCACATGTCCATGTGTGTTCATCCAACCTTGGATGTTTTCCTTGCTCTCCACTGTGTTTACCGAGGCAGGGTCTCTCACTGACCCAGAGCTTGCTGAACCTGCTGGTCTCACTAGGTCTTGCCTTGGTGACCCCATCTCTGCTTCTCAAGTGCTGGGATGTTTTTATTGGGGCTCTGAACTCCCGGCCTCACACTTGTGTGGCAAGTGTTTCAGTCAAATATTTTTTAAATGAGCTAAGATTTACCTGCAAGTTATGATTTGCAAAAAATCACCTTCCTTACTTTTTCACAGAAGTAGACCGGGCGACAGTGTGCAGTGGAGCTGGACAGGAGCTGTCCTCCACCCAACTGCTGCTGTACTGGTGGCAGCTCCCCCAACTTCTCTGAATGTCAGTTCTCTCAAATGGTTAACTTGTAAAAATCAGAATAATTTGTGGGCAGGCATGGTGGTACACGCCTTTAATCCTAGCACCTATGTGAGTTCAAGGCCAGTCTGTTCTACATAGTGAGTTCCAGGGCCAGCTGGAGCTACAGGGAGACCCAGTCTCAAAAAGACCAAAAAAAAAAGAATAATTTACCTGAAGTCCCTGGCTCTGAGTGGGTATCTGACAGATGTAAATTTCTCTTAATATCCTCCCTTTTCTTCCTTATTTCACCTTCAAAACACTCTTCCTGCAGTCACTGATTCACTCAACAAACTTTTACTGAGAATATATTGTGAGGCAGATGCCAAGCTGCAAGGTAAAATAGCCATGGTCTCTGCCTGCATGCAGATCACAGTCAAGAAAGAAAGGTGAGTGTTCCTCAGGTAGCCACAGCACCGTGAAGGTTAAGAAATCCCTAGTGGCTGTACACCTTGGATCCTATCTCTTAGGAGGCAGAGGCAGGCAGGTCTCTGTGACTTCAAGGGTAGCCTGGTCTACTTAGTGAGTTACAGGCCATGCAAGGCTGTAAAGTGAGACCCTGTCTCCAAAATTCAAAAAAAAGAAAAAATAAGGCCGGGCGTGGTGGTGCATGCCTTTAATCCTAGCACTTGGGAGGCAGAGGCAGGCGGATCTTTGTGAGTTCAAGGCCAGCCTGGTCTACAGAGTGAGTTCCAGGCAAGCTGGGACTACAGGGAGACCCTGTCTCGAAAAGACAAATAAATAAATTAAATAAATAAATAAATAAATAAATAAATAAATAAATAAGAAGCCATATGGGGAGATGGCTTAGAGGGTAAAGCACTGTCTGAGCAAGTATCAGAGTTTAAGTTTGGATCCTCAGAATCCACATAAAGCCAGACATAGAAGCGTAACACTATAATCCCGGGACTCCTACGGTAAGATGGGATGTGGAGACAGGATGACCCTGGAAGTTCACAGGCCAGATAGCCTGGCTTATGAGGTGGCAACCAACAAAGAGACCCTGTGCCAAACAAGGTGGAAAATGAGCATGGACATCTTGGGTTGTCATCTGAGCTCCCAATGTGCACTCTGTGTGCACTTGCACTCACACACATGTGCATGTCTATCCATGAATTGCACACATACACACATAAAGATCCCTCCAGAGGATGGGGCTGAAGGGCTAAGAGGAGACAGAATCTAAAGCCTCATTTTGAGTTTAAAAAGTGGAGATTTGGGCTGGAGAGATGGCTCCTTGCATAAAAGCACTTGCTGCTCTTGTAGAGGACCCAAGTTTGATTCCCAGCACCCATGTCAAGTGGCTCACAGATCCCCATAACTCCACCTCCAGGGGATCCAACACCCTCTTCTGGGCTTTACAGGCACCTGCATTCAAGTGCACAGACCCCTCTCTTCTGCCCCCTGGACACACACACACACACACACACACACACACACACACGTACTTTAAAATAATAAAAGAAGCTGAGCTACTCAGAACACTGGCTCTTCTAGCAGGGCAAGATGGAAACAGTCCTTGCTGGAGGTCTAGGAGACCCTGTATCCCTCAAGGAAGACAGAGCCAAGAAGAGGGAAGTGGAGACACTCCTCCTGAGTCCCCAGAAAGGACTGCCCTGGGGTGGCCATGTGCACTTTTGATCCCAGCACTGGTGAGGTAGGGTTGAGCTAATAAGACTATCTCAAAAACAAACAAACAAAACAAAACAAAACAAAAACAAAGACGCCAGACAGAACCTAAGGATAATTTAGATTGTCCTCTGGGTTTGACACATATGTGCACACATGTGCATGCACACCTGCACATACATCTACACTGGCATGCACACACACAACACGTGAAGAATGGTAACCCCTTTCTCCAAAGGCCAAGGTGCTGGGAGGTGAAAGGCCCTTATACTGACTGTGAGGATTTAAGAACCAGATTGATCTGAAGGCAAGTGGATTCCCAGTTTTATAATAAGCAAACTGAGGCTCAGAGAGGGGAGTACTCTTGTTCAAGGACACACAGCCAACTCCAGTATGAGCTTCCAACTCCAGCTGGGCCTTTTGCTTAGTCTAAGCCCGTTCAGTTGGAGCAAAACAGGCATTAGGGACACAGAGAAGTTGGTCCAGGTTGGTCCTGAAGCTCCCAGAGATAAAGGAATTCGATAGCCCCGGGGCATGGTGGCCCACACTTTTAATCCTAGCACTGGGGAGGCAGAGGCAGGCAGATCTTTGTGACTTCAAGGCCAGCCTGGTCTACAGAATGAGTTCCAGGATAGCTGGGGCTACAGGGAGACCCTGTCTCGAAAAGAACAAAAAAGAAAAAATAAAAAGAAATTCAATAATGGGATTTGAATGCAGAAACGAAATGGTACACAAGGCTGGGTTTCAATATCGGAAGCCCTCCACCCCTGAGGCACAATTCCCAAGCTAGGGAAATAGCTGCATCTCCTGCCAACACTTGGCAGCCTGCTTGGTAACTGGCCCTGAGTGTCCCAAGCCGGAAGAAAGCCTGGGAGAAATGGCTACAAATGACTGTTCTTTTAGCAGATAGCAATGCCGTGGCTCACAATGGAGTGCTACATTCCCAGGGCAGAGATGGGTACCTTTTCTCCTTACAGTACTCAGAGCCAAGCCAGGGTGAAACAAGGAGACCTCTTCACCCCCACATCCCTGCTCCTGAGACCCCAGAACTCAGCACCAGGCCCCACCCACCAGCATGCAAATCCACAGGCTCCACCCACCACCCTATTGGAGGTCCCCAGGAAGGTCCCTGGTCCCAGGGTTGGTCTGGTGCAACCCTGATAAGCTGCCTTTAGTGCTCAAGACCCCCCTTATATGCAGGAAATATTCACCCAGCACTCTGTACAAGGCATTCTGGGAGATGCTGTGCAAGGGGACAGAGGACATGAACTCATCTCTGTCCCCCAGGAAGCTCACAACCTCACAGGCAGAGGTGGCTTTCAGTTTTCAGTTTTCTTCTTTTCTACCTGAGCTGATACATTGTCAGCACTCTCCTGCTATTCGCTAAAAGTCTGAGGAAGGCAACAGATTGGAACTAGAATTTAGTAATGCATTTTGAATTCAAGGAAATCTATGCTCAGGATTGCTTGCTATTTATAGCGAGCGAAATTGGCTTTCCATTTCTCAGAGCCATTTAATTCTAAAATAAATCTATTGGCATTAAAAAAAAAACAACTAGAAGCAACATAGCAACCAAGCCTCAATACAGGTGGTGACACGCAGGCATGCCTAGCACAGACACAGCAAGTAACTGTCCAGAATCTGAGAGAAATTTCTAGAAGAGGAAGTACACTGCCTTCCCACCCAGTGTCATGGACATGAATTCACCCTGTGGATCCCTGGCCCACCTCTTTCCAAAATACCCCAAAGATCAGAAGGCTTTTCTTCTGGCGCAAGATCAACTGGCAAAGACAAGCTGGGCGAAGGGAGCAATTAACGACATGGCTATTGTTTGGGGGGATTTTTCCTGCCTGCTGATGATCCCCTGGGAAAGAAGCAATGTAAACAAAAGTGGCTGGGACTCAGTCTGCACAGGGTTGGTCAAACATTGTTTCTCAGCTAAGGTCTTGGGACCTGGGAGAGAGATAGGAGAGAGAGAGAGATAGAGAGAGAGAGAGAGAGAGAGAGAGAGAGAGAGAGAGAGAGAGAGAGAGAGAGAGACTGAGAGACTTGGGGCTCCCAGTTTCGATGTTGGGGACTGAACTCTGGCTCTAGAGCCTTGAGTGTGGCCTGGTCACCAAGCTGCCTCTTACCAAGACTTCCTGTGTAATTCAAAATATAAATAACATTAAATCACAAACACATACCTAACATGTATGCCAAAATTAAATGTCATTTATGCCTCTGATAAGCTTTCTGATTGCAAAATACTAGATAAGATTATGTAAGTGAACTTTGTTCTTGTCTTTTGTTTGGGCTTTTGGGGCTCCTGCACTTTTCCGGTACACTGGAGACATTTAAAAAAATTTAAATTGTGTGCCAGGCATGGTGGTGCATGCCTTTAATCCCAGCACTGGGAGGCAGAGGCAGGCGGATCTCTGTGGGTTCAAAGCCAACCTGGTCAGCAGAGTGAGCTCCAGGCCAATTGGGACTAAAAGGGAGACCCCATCTCAAAAAAAAAAATTAAAGTGTGTGTGTGTGTGTGTGTGTGTGTGTGGTGTGTTTAGGTTAGAGGACAGCTTGTAGGAGTCTGTTCTCTCCTTCTACCATGTGGGTACTGGGGATTTAATGCAGATCATCAGACTTGGCAGCAAGTGCCTTTATCCACTGAACCATCACCTTGGCCCCAGGACATATTTTTTTTAAAGTGACCACTGGTTGCTAAGGGAGGTTGGGGTGAGGGGGGGATGGGGTAGGGTAGGCCTGGCCCAACTCAAGGTCTGAATGTGGACATTCCACCCCACCCATCAGGGTCTCTGTGCTGCCTGTCAGTCCCCTTGTCAGTCTTTTGGCCAGTGGGTCAGGGACCTGTTCTGGCTCCAACAGGTTCATTGGATTAGTAATTACAAGAGTCCCTACCCCTGCAATGCCCACTGCAATACACGGAGATGTAGGGGGAATCTTTGTACAGGTGGAAAAAATGGCCAAGGAATAAAAAACTGGGTGGTTGGGGATGTAGCTCAATTCGTAGAGCTATTTATTGCCTAGCATACAGGAAGCCCTGGGTTCAATTCCCAGTCCTGCATAAACCAGATGTGGTGGTGCACATCTGCAATCCCAGCACTCAAGAGGTCGAACGATGCAGGAGATCAGAAGTTCAAGGTGTCTGGGCTTGGTGGCCGGTGCAGGTCTTTAATCCTAGCACTTAGAAGACAGAGGCAGTCAGATCTTCATGAGATCCAGGCCAGCCTGGTTTACACAGTGAGTTCCAGGTCAGCTGGGGCTACAGGAAGACCCTGTCACCTCCCCCGCAAAAAAACAAGCAAAGAAGTTCAAGGTCATACTTGGCTATGTAGTGAGTTCCAGGCCAAACTGGGATACATGAGACTTTATCTCAAAAAGAATAAAGACCACTATGGTCTGTCATTCACTGTTCGAACACACAGTGGCAATGGGGCATTCCTAGACCAGCAGGGCAGGGCAGGGCCCCATGCCTTCTTCAACTTTGTCCTTTAAGAATCAGGAAATACAAGTTCATGGTTAGGACGGGAGCCAGCATGTGATTTAATTATGAACGCATCCTAGCACACGGCATGTGCTCAAGAAAATTGTCATCGACTCAGAAGAAATCTTTGCTGACTTCAAGAGAAGCAAGCTTGGCGCCAGGTCTCAGAGAACCTGCTGTGGCATGGCGGGGATGCCATATAGCAAGAGACTCTGGGGACAAGAGACGACAAGTTCTCAGAGCAGGCTTGATCCAGAAGGGCGGCTGCCCACCAAGTTCCTTTCCTCTTCCCAGGTTTGGGAAAATACAAGCATGCCACGAAAGTCAAACTGGCAACTGATCTGTATCTTATGTGGGAAATCCTCTCAAGTCACGAGGACAGAATTTCTTTAAAAACAATTACCCTGCTGGCTAACGGGCCCCAGACCCCTTCAAGAAGCTCATCGAAGGGTTGCTATCTTTTCTGTTCACAGTGGCCCGTGTTTTCTTCTCATCAGCGCCTTTTCAAGACCCTTTCTTTCCAAAGAGCACTCCTCTTCCTGTAATTTGTACTTGGCCTCCTTCTGTTCCTCCTCCCCCTCCTCCATCTCTCTCCTGCTCTTCCGCTTTATTGAGGCAGGGTGCCATGTAATCAATCCAAGCTGGCCTCCAGCTCGCAGAGTGGATTCCAGGCTTGACCACCACACTTGGCTTATGCACATGCCAGGACAACTCTCTACCACCTGAACTCCAGCCCCAGCTTCTTCCTTCTAATCCCCCTCTTCTTCCTTTACCTTTTCTTCCTTCTTCATCTTCTTTATCTTGTAGTCCAGGCTGGTCTTGAACTCGCCAGGCAACTGAGAATGACTAGGAGCTTTTCCGAAATGCCTCCTCTTCCTGCCTCTACCTCCTGGTGCTGGGACTGCAGGTATAGCTTGTCACCTTTGGCCTCTTTTTTTAAATTTTTGTCTTTTTGAGACAGGGTCTCCCTGTAGCCCCAGCTGGCCTGGAGTTCACTCTGGTAGACCAGGCTGGCCTGGAACTCACAGAGATTCACCTGCTTCTGCCTCCCGAGAGTGCTGGGATTAAAGGCGTGCACCACGACGCCCGACTGGCCTCATTTTTTTACTTTTTGTTTTTTTGTTTGTTTGAGACAGGTCTCTCTATATAGCCCTGTTTGGCCTGGAATTTACTATGTAGACAAGGCTGGCCTTGATCTCACAAAGATCTCCCTGACTCTGCCTTCCAAGTGCTGGGATTAAAGGCATGGGCCACCCGGCCCAGCCTCAGTTTTTTTTTTTTTTTAATTTTATTTATTTCTGTACGTGTATGAATGTATTGTCTGCATGCAGGTCTGTGCACCCGTGTCGTGCAGTGCCTCGGAGGTCAGAAGAGGGTCTCGGATTCCCCTGGAACTGGAGTTCTCCTGGAATTGGAGCCTCAGATGGTTCTCAGCCGCCATATGGGTGCTGGGGATCGAACCCGGGTCCTCTGTAAGAGCGGTCGGCGCTCTTAACCGCTAGGCCATCTCTCCAGCCCCCAGCCTCAGTTTTAAAAAAGTATTTTATTTGCTGGGCATGGTAGTGCATGCCTTTAAACCCAGCACTCAGGAAGCAGAAGCAGGTGGATCTCTGTGTGTTCAAGGCCAGCCTGGTCTACATAGTGGGTTCCAGGCCAGCTGGGACTATAGGCAGACCATCTCAAAAAGATAAAAAAAAATTATTTTAATTTTATGTTTGTGAGTATATTGTCTGCATGTGTGTAAATGCACCCATGTCATGCACTGCCCATGGAGGTCAGAAGAGGGTGTTGAATCCATAACTGGAGTTATGGACAGTTGTAACCCACCATGTGGGTGCTGGGAATTGAATCCCAGTTCTCTGTAAGAGCAGCCCATGCTCTGAACAGCTGAGCCATCTCTCCAGTCCCCAGGCCTCAGTTTTCATCTCCAGTGTCATTCACACAACTGGAGTTTCTTACCAGGAAGATGGGGAGGGGGAAGAGCCTGGCAGGTGGCATTTTAGTGGAGATGGACCCACTGTCCAGTGAATGAATACTGCCTGTCTGCCAGCAGCTTTCAGTGTCCAACCAAATGCAGAAACACCAAGATTGGTGTTTTCCAGAAAGTCCTACTCGGACTCTGCTTTGACATGCCTTGACCAGCCCAGCTCTGAGGCCTGGAGATGCCTCTTCCTTCCTGCCCTTGGGGACACAGTGGCCACACTTTTAAGTTGGCAGTGTGCACTGAGTGTTTCTGTTGACCGTTTTAGGTAGGTTACCATCCAATATCTGCTCTCTCCTAGCAAAGGTCAGGTGATACTGGGACAAGGAGATTATTATGGTGTGTACCAACAACCAGAGTGTCCTTAAATGGGTATGTTCTGAACATGCTTCAGGGATAGACACTGGTGCCTGAATCTTTGCTCACGGAGTCTCCCGCAGGAGGAACACAGGGGTGGGAGGAATGTGTCTTCTCTCTCTGGAGAGATAACGAAATTGGCTTGCTCGAGGCTCATTTTAGGAAGAAATAAGGATGTGAATTTTTAAAATTAGCACCCAGACTAACAGGTTTCTTATGACATTTTTGCACACTGCTTTTGTTATTTGCTTTTACCCTCGATGATCCTTTTCTTCCCCCAGTATTCCCCCTTCCAATCTAATAGCACATGTGTCTTGTACCCTGTCCTTGCCCTCCCTGAAAGCCTCTTTTTTCCCCTCAGTGGCCCCTTTCTAACTCTATACACTCAATCGACATAAATGCATAAATACACATACCTAACAATGAGAAGCCTGGCCCCTTGTAGCGTATGAGAGAGAACAGGCCGTGTTTGTTTTTCTTTTTCTGAGCTGGGCTACCTTGCTCAGAGTATTTTCCAGCCATTTTCCTGCAAATTTCATTTTTCTGTACAGCTCAATAAAATTCCATTGTGACTATGCACCACAGTTTCATTATCCATTCATCAACGGATAGACATCTAGGCTGGTTCTGTTTTCTGGCTGTTGTGCATAGGGCAGCAGTGACCCTGGATGAAGACCTCTCTGTTAGAAGATAACCTTTGGGCAGATTCTGAGGAGCTGACAGCTGGATCTTATGATGGTTCTATTTTTAGTTTTTTGAGGAAATTGATTTACATAGACTCTGCACCAGTTCAACACTCCCACCAGCAGGGAACAGGGCTCCTCTTCCCCGCGTCCTTGTCAGCATTTGTTATCATTTGTTTTCTTGATGACAGGCATTCTGTCTGACAGACTCTCCAATCAGTTTTAATTTGCAGTTTCCCAATGGCTAATGGAGGTTCAACACTTTTAAAAAATTATTTCCTGGCCATTTGTATTTCTTCTTTGGAGAACTGTCGCCTCAGCTCATCGACCCCTATATTGACTGGCAGTTTGGGATTTTGCATGTTTAATTTTTGCAATTCTTAGGAAGTGAATTTTTCTGGGTAAGGCTTTTTTGGTGACATGAAACATTGGGCTGGGGAGGAATTTGAAGATGTGACTCAAACTCTAAGGAAGTTAAATTCTATCCTAGGAGCAAGAACTGAAAAGTTGACGACGGAGCCACGCGTTCAAAGTGGAGCTTCAGGGTCATTTGCCTCAGCTTCCCTCTGTGTCCCTGCCCCAATCTCAGCAGCGGACTTTCCTTCCTCAGGCCCCCTGGCTCGGCTTGGCTCTGTCACATAGGAGAACTTGACCTTTCTGTGGACAGTTTCTTAGTTCAGGCTCTGAGCATGAGCTCGATTGGTACAGCTCCTCTTTATGGGTCGGGGACCAGTTCAGGGGTTGACTGGACCATTTCCAATTGGCTGTGTGGCGGGCTTCTGAAGCTCTAGTCTTGTCACCTGGGTGTCTCGTCCCAGGAGCTGCCATGTTGGTGTTGCAGAGCCCAGCCTCTATTCATGGGCGATTGGACCAGGGGTGCCCATGTGACCCAGCTGAGCCAATCCTCTTCTCTCTCCTGGGCTGGGAATTGCAATGTCTAGATGGAGCCCTGGGAGGTCAGCGAAGCTAGAGAGGAGGAGGAAACCAGCCCAGAAGAAGAGCAGGAAACTCTCCGAACTGGTGACTGACTGACTGATCAGATCCCGGCTTCTGGTCTTTTGTGGTGCTCGGGATGACGTGAAGAAACCAGCAGGCGCTTTTCCACTGCCTACGACTGAGGCATCTTCCTTGGCGTTATGTAATAAAGTGCTAGAGGTCCCACATGCTATTTATTGAAGGTTTAACATGTACCCAGACTCTTCCAAAGGATATATAGATATTACTTTATTTAATGTTCCCATTTCACAGATGAAGAAGCACAGGCACAGAGCAACTCGCTTGCTCAAAGTTGCACAGCCAGTGGCGCCACGTTTGAACCCAGGCGGCCGGTCTTCAGATCCTCAACTGTGGCCTGCCACTACAGTCTTTCAGTGGAGATGCTTTCCATGGAGGCTCGGGCCCTCCAGCCCATATGCCCCCCCTCCCTTCTCATTCCAGGCTTTCAGAGATGGGAGGGGTGACAAGGAAGGACAGTGGCCCCTACCCTCCTTGCTTGGACCATTCCCACTCCCTGGAGATAAGGGGAGGGTCCAAAATACGTGGGTTGGGGGGGACACTTCCCTTGGGGTAGTAAACCTCAAGCCCACTGGCTTTCTTCACTTGGAATGTTGAGACCCCTGACAACACGTGGGAAGGGTCGTGGGTCAGTAGGAAGGGGGGCACTGTTTTCCTCTTCCTTAGGTGAGCATTTGCTAATACTACTTGCATGAGTTGGGGGGGGTCCTCTTTATTTTTTTATTTTTATTATTTTTATTTTTTATTGTGTATAAGTGCATTGCCTGTATGTGTGCAGTGCTTACAGATGTCAGAAGAGGGCATTAGATACCCTAGAACTGGAGTTATAGATGGTTGTTAGCTGCCATGTGGATACTGGGAATGGAACCCATGTCCTCTGCAAGAGCAGCCAGGGCTCTTCACTACTGAGCCATCTTTCCAGCCCCCTGCCTCCAATTCTTGAGTGCTGAGATTACAGGCCTGGGCCACTAGGCCCTGTTTATGTAGTGCTGTGGATCAAATCCAGATTTCGCACATAGTAGGTCAGCACTCTGTCAGCTGAGCCCTCTCTGAGCCCCATCACTACTAGTCAGCAGAGCTGGAGCTGAGGGGGTGGGGGGCCAATGTCAGAGCTGCTGGCTGATCTAGGCTTGGCCTCCAAACTACCATTTCAGCTGGGCGTGGTAGCGCACGCCTTTAATTCTAGCACTCAGGAGGCAGAGGCAGGCGGATCTTTGTGAGTTCAAGGCCAGCCTGGTCTACAGAGCGAGTTCCAGGACAGCTGGGGCTACAGGGAGACCCTGTCTCAAAAAGACCAAAAAATAAAAAATAAAAAAATAAAGTTTTTCTTTGTTTTAGAAATTTAATTTGGAAAAATAAGAGCTAGAGAGATGGCTCAGTGATTAAGAGCACTGGCTGCTCTTGCAGAGGACTCGGTTTGGTTCTTGGCACCCAAATGGTGGCTAACAATAGTCTGTAACTCTAGTTCCAGGGGATCCCACACCCTCTTCTGACCTCTGCAGGCATTGAACATACATGGTACACTTACATGCATGCATGCAGGCAAACCATTCGTACATACAATATAAAAATAAATTTTTTAAATTTTGGAAAGATGCTGGACATGGTGGCACTTGCCTTTGATCCCAGCACTGGGGCAGGAGACAGAGGCAGGCGGATCTCTGTGAGTTTGAGGCCAGCTGGGGCTACAAGGAGACCCTATCTCAAAAAAAATTTGTTTTGAAAGATAATATCAACATATTCAATGAATACATCGTATGTGATGAGGTTACAGGTATTTTAATTTACTTTTTCTTTTTGCATTTAAGCTTCCTTGCCTGATTGTATTTAAAAACATGAGGGTGAGGGGCTGGAGAGATGGCCTAGCGGTTAAGAGCGCCGACCGCTCTTACAGAGGACCTGGGTTCGATCCCCAGCACCCACATGGCGGCTGAGAACCGTCTGAAACTCCAATTCCAGGAGAACTCCAGTTCCAGGGGAATCTGACACCCTCTTCTGACCTCTGCGGCATTGCACGACACGGGTGCACAAACTTGCATGCAGACAGTACATTCATACACATACGGAAAAAAAAAAAAATTAAAACATGAGGGTGAGAGAGATGGCACAGGGGTTAAGAGCACTGGCTGCTCTTGCAGAGGATCCGGGTTTGATTCCCAGCACCCACATGGTAGCTAGCAAATAGCTGTTAACTCGAGTTCTAGGGAATCCAATGCTCTCTTCTGACTCCCTCAGGCAGTGCACAACACAGGTGCACTTACATACATAGAATCGATATACTCATACACATAAAACTAATAAAATATGAAAGCATATTAGGCTTTACATATATAAAATATTGCTGTTACTATTTCAGGGTGTTGTTTTTGTTGTTGTGTTGTTGTCGTTGTTGTTCTGAGACAGGGTCTCCCTATAATCCCAGTTGCCCTGGAACTCACTGTGTAGACTGTGCTGGCCTGGAATTCACAGAGATCTGCCTGCCTCTGTGTTCTGAGTGCTGGGATTAAGGCATGTGCCACACACCCAGCTGTTTTGGAATTTTTTTAAGACAGGGTCTTAAGTATCTTAGGGTAGCTTGAACTCAGGCACCAGAGGGTGACCTTGAACCTCTGATCCTTCTAGCTCTACCAGCCCTCCTCCTAAGTGCTGGGGCTGCAGGTGTGTGCCACTGGGCCTGGCATGTGCCACCATGCCGAGGAGAGTGGGTATCAAACTCAGGGCCTCGTGCATGCTCAGCAAGCATTCTACCAACTGAGCTACATCTTTAGACCCGTGCTTTTTTTTTTTTTTTTCCTTAGGACCTCACACTGTAGCCAAGGCTGCCCTGGAACTCACTCTGAAGCATAGTCTGGCCTGAAACTTGTGATAATCCTCCTGCCTCAGCCTCCAGAGGACTGGGATTACAGGCTGGAGCCACCTCACCTGGTGTAAATATCGTCATCATCTACTCTGAAGTGTTTTGGCAGATTTGCCTCACAGAAGCAAGAATGGAGAACTTGTCTAAACTCCAAAGCCTCTGTGTGTGGGCATCGGTAGATCGCCTCCCCAACACTCACTTTTCCCTTTTTGAGGAAGATGTGTGGGTAAGGATTCACCCATCTCCTTGGGTGGGCTGGGATTGGCTTACGCTAATCACTGTGGTGACTGGTTTAGGAACACACGATGGAGGTTAGACCAGGAGACTCATCTAAGACTTGTAATTTTTCTTTTTTAGGCACTCTAAGTTCTTCCCCCTACCCCCTCTCTCACAAGGTTTATTTTATGAATCTTCACCAAAATCCTCAAGATGAGCTGTTGCCGCTCTTGGGTTTAGGTGCTGTTCCTTCATGGAGTCCACGTCTGGATCTGTGGTAGACAATATTTAGAGGCCTCACTCACCCAGTAGAATTCTTCTCTCAGCCTTAGCACTGCAGTTAGGATTTCCCTCGGCTTGGCAGGAAGCCTCATCCGGCACAGGTTGACTTCTGAAGGTATAGGCATTAGAGCCATGGCGGTGGCACAAAATGTGCATCTTTTTCTCTCGACTTTTCCCCTCATTTCTGCTGCTGAGGCCAAAGAGAGCTAGCTTGCTTGCTTTCTTTCTTCCTTTCTTTCTTTAATTTGATTTTTTAATTTTTTATGTGTGTGAATGTACTGTCTGCATGTAGGTTGGTGCGCCCATGTCGTGCAATGCCTCGGAGGTCAGAAGAGGGCATCAGATTCCCCTGGAACTGGAGTTAAAGATGGTTCTCAGCCACCATGTGGGTGCTGGGAATCGAACCCGGGTCCTCTGCAAGAGCAGTTGGCGCTCTTAGCCACTAGGCCATCTCTCCAGCCCCAGTCTGGTACTTAAGAGCATAACAATTCTAATCTGTTTTTCTATTTCTTTCTTTTCTGACAGCTACATCTGAGACATAAGACTTTACTCACTATCTGTGTCTATACCAAAGTAACCTACCATAACAATTAGTACTGTTTAAATACCTATATATCTAATTGCGTGTGCTTCATTAGTAGGATCGAAAGGTTATGCTGGACAAGCTGGCAGCCCATGAAAGAAAACAGCCAGAATTGACTAGAGACCAAGACAACAGCTCCAGAGAAAGTAGACCGTTTTGCTTCTCATCCACCTGTGCCCCTTTTCTAAGCCTAGGAACAATATGCAGAAGAGGGGGCACGGTAGAATGTAAGGGCTGCGATTGGGGTGAATGGTGAAACTACAACAATATAGACTGGACACTCATTTGATCAACTTGATTGAACATACAAGCCCCCCCTGCTGGATGGTGGGACCCATGAGCTGTGTGGGTTTGGGCACAACTGCTCGCAAATTGGTTTTACATGAAGGATGCTTGTACTCACAAATTATCACTTATTGTTAAAAAAATNAACACTTCCAGAGCCTTCTTGTGTGGGCATACGGTAGATCGCCTCCCCAACCAGCTCACTTTTCCCTTTTTGAGGACAGATGTGTGCGGTAAGGGATTCACCCATCTCCTTGGGTGGGCTGGATTGGCTTCGCTAATTCACGTGTGCGTGACGTGGATTTAGGAACACACGATGGAAGGTAGACCAGGAGACGTCATCTAATGACTTGTAATTTTTCTTTTTTAGAGCACTCTAAGTTCTTCCATCCTACCCCACTCTCTACAAGGTTTATTATGTGATCTTCACCAAAATCCTCAAGATGAGCTGTTGCCGCTCTTGGGTTTAGGTGCTGTTCCTTCATGGAGTCCACGTCTGGATCTGTGGTAGACAATATTTAGAGGCCTCACTCACCCAGTAGAATTCTTCTCTCAGCCTTAGCACTGCAGTTAGGATTTCCCTCGGCTTGGCAGGAAGCCTCATCCGGCACAGGTTGACTTCTGAAGGTATAGGCATTAGAGCCATGGCGGTGGCACAAAATGTGCATCTTTTCTCTCGACTTTTCCCCTCATTTCTGCTGCTGAGGCCAAAGAGAGCTAAGTTCTTGCTTGTCTTTCTTCTTCTTCTTTTCTTTCTAATTTACTTTTTTAATTTATGTGTGTGGAAGTGACTGCTGCATGTAGGTGTGGGTGCGCCATGTCGTGCAATGCCTCGGAGGCAGAAGAGGGCATCAGACTCCCCTGGAATGAGTAAAGATGTTCTCAGCCACCATGTGGGTGCTGGGAATCGAAACCCGGGTCCTCTCGCAAGATGCATTGGCGCTCTTAGCCACTAGGCCATCTCTCCAGCCCTTAATTTGTATTTTTGATCTTTAATCCAAGGACTTGGAGGACAGAGGCTGGTGGATCTCTGGAGTTCAAGGCTACCGGTCTACATAGCGAGTTCCCTTGGGGAGACCCTTCTTTTTTTTTTTGGTCTTTGAGACAGGGTTCTCCCTGTAGCCCCAACTGTCCTGGAACCCTACTCTGTAGACCAGGCTGGCCTTGAACCACAAAGATCGCCCTGCCCCTGCCTCCCAGAGAGCTTAGGATTAAAGGCGTGCACCACCACGCCCGGCTGGGAGACCCTTTCTTAAAAAGACCAAAACAAACAAACACCAAAATCTTTTGTTTTTTGTTCTTTTCTAGACAGGGTCTCCTGTAGCCCCAGCTGTCCTGGAACTCGCTCTGTAGACCAGGCTGGCCTTGAACTCACAAAGATCCACCTGCCTCTGCCTCCTGAGTGCTAGGATTAAAGGCGTGTGCCACCATGCCCGGCCAAAAACTTTTTTTTTTAGTCAGGATCTTCTTGTAGCCCCAGCTATCTTGGAACTTGCTAGGTAGACCAGCCTGGCCTTGAGCCCACAGAGATCAGCATGCTTCTGCTTCCAGATGCTGGGATTACAGGTGTGCACCACCAGCCTCCTTTCTTTTTCTTTTTTTTTTTTTTCCCCTTTTTTTCCTTTTCCTTTTTCCCTTTTTCTTTTTTTTTTCTTTTCTTTCTCTTTCTTTCTTCTTTCTTTCTTTCTTCTTCTCTCTCTCTCTCTCTCTCTCTCTCTCTCTCTCTCTCTCCTTCCTTCCTTCCCTCCTTTCTGTCCTTTTTTTAAAATGTGTATGTATTCATGCTGTGAGTATATGGGGTTCTTGGGCATATGAATGTGTGTGTGCAAAGACTGACGTCAGGTGTCTTCCTCGATCACGCTCCACTTCACTGAGGCTAAACTCTCTCTAAGATTGCATGGCCGGCACTTTATCCACTGAACCAGCTCTGCAACTCTGCCCCCTTTTCTGATACAGTAAAGATGACTTCCCTATATTCAGAGACTTCCGCCTGGAAGCAGAGCTGAGAGAGAGAGAGAGAGAGAGAGAGAGAGAGAGAGAGAGAGAGAGAGAGCCAGGTCCTGGTGACATCACCATGCCACTCCATTCAGTACACAGACAGATGATTTAATTTTCAAAACCCATTTGAGAAGTTGGATTTTCTGTTGCTGAGGATGACTCCCTGTTAGAGAAGCAGGGAGTGGAAGTGAGGTGCTGCAGGCTGCAGGGCAGAGCCAAGGAGGCAGGTGCCAAAGAGTGGACCTGAGGCTCTGCTGGGAAACAGGTATTCCCCCACAGCTGGCAGTGAAAGCATCAGGTCCCCGATAGCCTAGTGATCCTGGGATCCAAAGTTGTTCCTACAAAGCAGCCCCTTTGGGCTTGTGGGAAGATTCAGGATTTCAGAGCGGTCAGCCTCTTTCTGTGCTCGTTGGCAAATGCCTACAGGAAGAAGAAATGCTGCCTTTGAACTGGGCTCATGTGGATGGGGCAGGAAGAGAGGGCTCTGCTAAGAGGGACGTCAGGGTATCGGTCCATCCCCAAAGCTGAATTTGCTACCTCAACATGATATTTAGAAGCACAATCTGGGATGTGGGAGATCTAGAAGATCAAACTGCCAATCCCACAGGTGTCTCCCAACCACGTCGTGTTGTGTTTGACCAGGAGAGCCATTCCTTCTTTTATTCCTGTTGAGAGGAGGCCAGTTAGTGAGACCCTGCCATGGCTTCGACCTGCCGAGCTAGAGACCATCTATGATCACAAGGCATAAGGGTCATTTTCTTTCTTTTTTTTAATTAATTAATTATGTGTATGAGTGTACTGTAGATTGGTGTACCTGTGTCGTGCAGTGCTGTGGAAGTCAGAAGAGGGCGTCGGATTCCCCTGGAACTGGAGTTAAAGACGGTTCTTAGCCGCCATGTGGGTGCTGGGGATCGAACCCCAGTCCTCTGCAAGAGCAGTCAGTGCTCTTAACCGCTGAGCCATCTCTCCAGCCCCAAGGGCCAATTTTCAAGAGCTTGTCTCAGACTGTGTTCCGGGCACAAAGATCTGGTAAGGTCACTGGGTCAGGTCAGTAGTCTACGCTCCTAACTGGAAGCAATTAGATCAGACACTGGGAAGCCCTATGCAGCCATTACGGCTGTTTGGGCTAGTCCAGGAGATGGCTCCACGGTAGCCACTGGCTTTGCAAGCTGGACGACCTGAGTTCGATTCCCAGACCTCATGTAAAAAACTCAGATGCTATGGCCTATGTCTGCAATTTCAGTACTCCCACGGCAATGTGGGATACAGAGACAGGAGAATCACCCAGAAACTTGTGGGCCAGTGAGCCTGGAGTACCCAGCACAGCAACAGCAACAAGAGACCCTTCTTTAATAAGATAGGAGAGAACTGACTCCCAAAATTTGTCTTCTGATCTCCACAGGTATGTATGGTATGCATGTACCAAATAAACATATATATATATATTAAATATATATATATATATATATATATATATATATACACATATATATCTCTTCTGGGGGCCTAGTTTGGTGGTTTGGTGGTAGAAGACATGCTTAACAATGTGATACCCTGCATTCAGTTCCCAAAGTTAGCCCTAATCTGGTCCATACTGACCTGCCGTTGGCCAAACCTAAGGCATCCCCCAAATGTGTACCTAATAGGAAGCAGGGCACTAACTTGATGCCCTGCTCAGGAAGCCCTCCAATGTCCATCTCTATGGCTACATGGAATACAGGGAGATGGATCAACAGACAGAAGGATGAATGATCTCCAGAAGCAACAAAGGTACCTGTGGGATGTACCAGCCCTCTGCCATCCTGCACAAAGCCAAGTTCTTCCCTGTCTCCATGGGACTCTGTTCAGCTCGAGCACTCCATGCCCACCTCCGCAAACTTCTTTGAGGAGCCGGGATGGGCGGATCCCCTGCTTGCCAGGTGAGACCCCACACTCTGAGGCCTCCCTTTTGATGTACTGGGCAGACAAAATGTCACACTTCCTCTTTACCAAAACACACCTGGGAGTCTCGGTAAAAGCCACGTTGACTCGAGCCTCTCTGACCCTCCTTCAAACACACCCCACCCCCACCCTGGAGCACAGTAGCTTTGGTATAAAAGCCACCAGGCCATGTGCCTTTAATCCCAGCACTCAGGAGGAGGAGGCAGGCGTATCTGTGAGTTCAAGGCCAGCCTGGTCTACAGAGTGAGCTCCAGGCCAGCTGGGACTAAAGGGAGACCTTGTCTCAAAAATACCAAAACAAAACAAAACAAAACAAAACAAAACATAAAAGCTTTTACTTATCATCAAATAAACTGAGTCATTTCCCTGTGAGTGAAATTTCTCCAGGCCCATTATCGGGTTCGTCCTTCTACCTCTTTCCCTGCTCTCTGGTACCTTCTCCCTCCCCCTTCCTGCTGGGACCTGGCCTGGTGTGCTGTCCTGCAGGCGCGCTCCAGGGAATCTGCAGTCACTGGGAGTCCAGGGAGAAAGAACACCCACACTTCCCCACTGATGGAGAAGACTCCTTTCCTGCTTCCACTCTCACCAAGCTGCCTGCTCAAGCTGAGTCTGCTGCCATGATCTCTGGAATCCCGCCCCTAGTAGACCGCCTTGACCTTTCCTCTTGGCCTGCAGCCTTTTCCGGGGCTGAGGGTAGGAAACAGCATGCTCCGTCTCCCAGCCTGGAGCCCGTACTTAAGTCCCTTGAGAAATAAGGACAAAATGGGACACTGTTTGCTAGACAATGAGGTTGTTCTTATAGGGCAGGCTTCCCAGGCTTTTGTCAGGAGAACTTCCTGGAAGGGCAGTCGGGGGGCTGGAGGACACTGTCTGGGCCAGGGGCTGGGAGCAGGGCTGATAAGCTGGACAGGGCCTGGGGCTGGTGAGTGTGTGTGAGGGGACTCAGTGAGTTGGTTAGAGAAGCAGAGGAAAATGGGATTAGGAAAGGGGCCAGGACAGGACCAGAAGGTTAAGCCTAGGACGGCGCGAGGCTTGCAATTGGTCCTGGGAGGATCTGTTGCTGTATGCTGCTCAAGAGCCCAGGCAGGAGACAGAGGGTTCATGGCTTCTTGATTCTCCTTCCTCCTATCTGAGTGTTCTTGGGTAGCTTCCTTCATCTCCAGTGTTCACCCAGTTCTACTTTCTGTCCCCTGAACATCTTATTTAATGTCACAGTCTGCCCCTCTTCGGCACACTTGTCCCCCTTATCTATGCTGGCTGTGTCTATACCCCCATCCTTCCTGTTACTGTGCAATCTGCTCATTTATAATGTATATTGCCTTCCCTGACTAGGAACCTAGTTCTCAAGGATGACACCTTTGTATTGCTCACTTGTATCCCCTCTTCCTGGTGCATACCAGGCATCCAGTAAACCTTTGTCAAATGCAGAAAGTTGCTAAGCCTCTCCAAGTAGAGCACTATCTCATTTGAAAGGAGCCTTTGAATTGCTCACTTGTGTCCCCTCTGTGTCCCCTCTTCCTGGTGCATACCAGGCATCCAGTAAACCTTTGTCAAATGCAGAAAGTTGCCAAGCCTCTCCAAGTAGAGCACTATCTCATTTGAAAGGAGAGGATGGAGCCGGGTGTGGTGGTGCACACCTTTAATCCTAGCACTTGGGAGGCAGAGGCAGGCAGATCTTTGTGAGTTCAAGGCCAGCCTGGTGTACAGAGTGAGTTCCAGGACCGCTGGGACTACAGGGAGACCCTGTCTCGAAAAGACCAAAAAAAAAAAAAAAGAAAGGAGAGGAGGGGGCTGGGGATGTAGCTCAGTTGGTAGACTGCTCACCTAGCACACGCAAAGCCCCAGGTTCCGTCCTCAGCATTGTATAAACTGCATGTGGTGGTCCACACCTGTAATCTCAGCACTCAGGTGCAGGAGAGTCAAGAGTCTAAGATCATCCTCGGTGACACTGGGGATATAGTTCAGTCGGTAGAGTGCTTGCCTAGCATACATGAAGCCCTGATTACATCCCCAGCCCCACATAAACTACATAAACCAGGGGTAATGGTGCATACCTTTAAATTTTTTTTAAAAAATTTTTATTTATTTCTGTATGTGTATGAATGTACTGTCTGTGCACCCGTGTTGTGCAAGTCTGTGCACCCGTGTTGTGCAATGCCGTGGAGGTCAGAAGAGGGTCTCGGATTCCCCTGAAACTGGAGTTCTCCTGGAATTGGAGTTTCAGGTGGTTCTCGGCCGCCATGTGGGTGCTGGGGATCGAACCCGGGTCCTCTGTAAGAGTGGTCGGCGCTCTTAACCGCTAGGCCATCTCTCCAGCCCATGGTGCATACCTTTAATCTCAGCAGTCAGGAAGTGGAGGCAGAAGGATTAAGATGTAAGGTCATCCTTGAAGACATAGTGACTCCAAAGCCAGCCTAAACAACACGAGCCACCTCACCCTAGAGAGTGGCGATGGAGAGATTGCCTCAATGGTTGGAAGAGATGCAAATGAGTCTTTTCGTAAAAAGCTTCGCATCTGGCTGCAGGCACAAGGGAAGTGTCTGCCGAGGACAGTTCACAGTGGACTCTGCTCTCTCATATGTAAATTCCCCATGTTATGAGTTGTTGATGGGTCAGTACATGCAGTCAGCATCCTGTAAAGCTGGTCTACCATGCTAAATCTCTAAGTTGGTTCATTTTCTTATTGAGTTGTAGGTGGAGCTCGAGGAGCACTGGGAGTCAGAAGACTGGAGCTATGGTTAGGCCTAGGCTTGAGACAAAATGATCTCTAAAAACTGGGCATGGTGCTTCTCATCCAAGGAGGCTGAGGCAGGAGGATTGCTTCAAGTTCAAGGCCAGTTTGGGCTATAGTGAGAATTCTCAAGTCATTCTGGGCTTCAGTGTGAGAGGGAAGTGGGGGGGGGGTGAGGAGAGGGATCTGTAAAGTCTAAAGTTAAAAGCACAAGTTTTCAGACCCCCGCCCCTTTGAATATCTACTGGATTTCAGGCAATCTTTCCCAGCCCCAGCCCAGTACTGCCTTCCTGGAACTCAGCCTATGAGTCCTCTGGCTTCTCCATCCCCTCTCCCTGTCCCTGTCCACTGACCTCCCTCCCCCGATGCTTCTGGACTCCTGACTCTCACTCGATTTTTTTCTTTTTTCTTTTTCTTTTTCTTTTCTTTCTTTTTAAGATAGGGTTACACTTTGTAGCCAATTTGGCCTTGGACTGTGATCCTCCTACTTCAACCTTCTGAGTACTGGGATTACAGGTGCGTCCCTCCAAACCTAGCTGCGATTCTACTTCTAATGCCCAGTAAAACTCAGGTCTAGTTTCAGGCAGAGTTCATGGTGTGTACTCACTACGGACAGAGTAAATAAGTAGGAAAAATCCTAGACTAGGGCTCAGCAGACCTGGCTTCCAGCTCCAGCTCTAAATCTGAACTTTCAATAACAAATATATGGCCTAGAGTGTCCTCTGTCCTGGCCACCTTACCAAGCTGACGCGGGAATCCAAGAAGACCATTGGCTCAGAAGCAAAGGAGCATGGAAGTCAAATGGCACAGTTTGGTTATTTCTTTCCACTAGGAATCAATACCCTAGGGGCTATGTATATTCATGGTGGTGACAGTCTGACCCAAGGAGCTGCTTTCTACCTGCTGAGCAGGCCTGGAACCTGCAATCTGGGCTGCTTTACAGACTGTCCAGACCACTCATCTAGGGGAGAGCTGGGTCCCAACAGAGCCATCTCCTTAGCCCGCCTGGGCAAAGCTGGTCCTGGATGAAGGCCCCGGCTTCCTATGGCTCCCTACAGGAGAATTAGCAGTGGCACCCAGGGAGGCAAGAGATGCTCGGTGACACTACCTTAGTTTTGTTTTTCTGCGCTGAGGGTAGGACCAAATATCTCATGCATAGGCAAGCATTCTACCACCAAACTACATTCCTGGCTTCAGTGAATTATTGAGGGACAGAGACCAACAGCAGGGAGAGCGTGTGAGGAAGCAGGGCTGGCCAAGCAGCTGCCTCAAGCCCTGTATTTCCAACGTGAAGGATGCTTAGGGGTAAACCATGAAAACACAGGATCCTGGGCTGGCTTGGGCTCAACTGGAAGTGGCCACTCTCCCAGCCTTGGGAGATGAGAAGCCAGGGGAAGGTGCTGTGGGCGCATGATAAGGAGAAGAAACAGCTCTAGACTCCACTGCATCAGCCCCCCAGCTCTGTCCATGCCAGGAAGGAGGACCTTACACTAGGATTGTCTCAAGTCTTCCGGAACTGAGCCAGCCTCATGCTCTGGGCTGAGTGCTGTCCTTTCAACCCCATGTTCTTAGAGACGAGGATATGATACGTCCTGCGCTTCATTCATTCATTGCCACTGTGACTTTTGCCATAGGGACCTCTCCATGAAGCTCATAGATAGTAATGTTTACTCAATACTCACACTCACTTTTAAAAACATAAACTTATTTCTAAAGGGAAACTTTGTACCATTTGTGTAAATAAACTATTAATTATTAAAAATAAAAGACAAAATGAAAACAAATTCGGACATTCTTGGTTTTGGCCCCAGGCTCCAGTTCTGCTTCCAAACTTACTGATGAGTGTCACGTGCTGTCTTTTTTTTTTTTTCCTCCTGCACAATGGGCTTGCTCGGAGATCTCATGCACAAGATGCCTGGCCCCCAGATGATCTTTCTGGACTTGGTTCTGTGGACTTTGGCTCTTTCTTTAGTCTCTGGTCTTAGTACCCTTGTAAAAAACTTCAGTGAAAAAGCAACTGTGACAATACCGAGGCTGAGAAACTTGAGGTCCCTACCTCCAAATTTCTGACTGGCTCTTGGGTCGGTTAGAGGTGCAAGTTGTTCCTGGTATCCCCAGTGGCCACTAAGAAGACTCTCCCTTAGGAGCAAGTGATCTCTCCACTAAGGGAGGCATTCAGGCATTCAAGCAGAGCTCTGAGAGCTCTTGGCAGGAAATTGATATAAAACCTTAAACTCAGTCTGGTTTAGGAGGGACAGGAGATGACTTTAGGAAAGGAGGCGGTGGCCTGGGGAACAGGGCAGAGCCTGCGGGCACCCAGCTGCTGCCCGTCTGCTCTTATTTATCTAGAATTTTAGTTTCCTGAGTATTTTCCAAACACTGTCTCTTACAAATCCCAGCGCAGGAGCAGGGGAGAGGGTATCTCCCTGTTAAAGAGGGAAGAGGGCTGCCCAGGCCACAGAGGTCAGAGACTTGACCAAGGTCACTATTACACAGTTATGAGCCTGGACTGACTGGCTCTGCTAACTAGGAAGTGGTCTGCACGGCTCCGGCACCCCAGAGGCAGGTCCTGGGGGCTCGGCTGGGACAGTCACAATATCCTGACTTCTGTCTAAAGGAAATAAAGGGGGGGGGGTTCTTGCGGGAGAGAGGGCGATTCCTTCTCTTCTCTGGCTTTAGCTAAGGCAGAAGAACAGGGTGACAGGAAAGGTGGGGATGGTGGTGAGGAGGGGACAATGTTCAGAGACACACATGGTCACAGACAAGGATGTATAGGTGGACACACATGTGTGTGTTGTGGGGATGGTTTTCATATACACACATGGTCACAGACAGGGACATTCAAGTGGAGAGAGATACACACATTGTGTGTGGGGGGGGTTGTTCAGAGACCCACGTGGTCAAGGGCAAGGCCTATAGGTGGACAGAGACACAAACAGAGGCCCAAGGGAAGTCAGACGGGCACAAAGACACTCAGACAGAAGCTCAGGGCCATGCACAGGCAAGACACAGCCATCCAGGCACAAATATGTGCACACACACACACACACACACACACACACACAAACACACACACAGACTGGCAGCTGCCCCAGAAGCCAGGATCAGCCGGACAGCAGGCAGGGCTACCGGCGCTGCCCGGCAGGGGGCACCCTGGGCTCGCCGAGGGCCAGGCGGCGGGGCGCGGGGTTCGGGCCGGGGGAGGAGCGGGCCAGGGGCGGGGAGGCCGGCGGGCGCTCGGGCCCGGGGCCGCCTTTATAAGCCGGTCGTGGAGGCGGCCTGGCCGCGTCGCGCTCCCGCCACTGCGCTCCCTGGGGCCCTTCCCGCCGATCCCGCGCCGCTCGATCTGCGCAGAGCCTCCCCAGGAGCGCCCGCAGGTAAGGACTCCACGCTGGCCTCGGAGTGCCGGAACTCCCGCGCACTTCAGCCTGCACGCCCCGCCGGCCCCCGGGCGACTGTCCCAGCACGGTGGGACGTAGGGAAAGGCACGCGCCCTCTGGACCCCCGGCTACTTGTCCCCACGCGCGCATCTCCCCTGGTGGCTGGAGGTTGGAAGTGGAGCCCGCGGAGCTGCAACCAAGGACCTCATCTGCGGGACTAGGCACCTGCTCCTGGCGCCCTGCCGCCGGACAGCTCCCACGGTGCCCACTCAAGCTCCCAGCCCACAACTGTACCCTTTGTGGTCCTATCTAGCAACCTCCAGAGCTCATCAGCAGCCCAGGGAAGCGCTGCTCTGACCCCTTGCTGTTAAAATCAGTTGGTGAGAACCTGAGAGGGTCCAGCTTGGTGTGGCGGGAAGCAGGAGAAAGAAGGGACGACCCATGTGGATGTCTGTCTGGGAGGAGGTGGGGGGCATTGCTGTTGTGGGCCAAGTTCAGAAGCCTGCGATCCGCTCAGGGCTGCGTACAGGTGAGTGTGGGGCTAGTGCCCTGCCCGGCTTGGGTAAGAAAGGGTTAAAGGCATAGTACAGTGGCAGGCAGAGGAAGAAAGTTTCTTCAACAACTCACACTGTCCCCAGGACCTTTTTCAGCACATAATGGGGCTGGGGAACGTGCCTTGCAAGGATTCAGGGGTGTGCCTTGAGATTAAAAGAGGGTTGGAGCAAGAAGGTAATCCTGGCACTCTTAGAGTCCAAAGCAAATTTGCTGTGAGTTCGAGGCCAGCCTGGGATATCTAGGGAGACTGTGTCTGAAAAACACAAATAAATGAGTAAATAAATATATGAGAGAACCTTTGGACTTTGAGAAAAATTGAAAGATGCCCTCAGGCAGGTGCAGATTCCCTGGAAGCCAGGGGTTGGGCTCAATTAGTTAAGACGACAGGAACTGTTTTTTGAATGCCTACTGTGTGCTGGGGCCTGCTCCATCGTTTTTTTTTTTGTTGTTGTTGTTTGTTTTGTTTTGTTTTTTTTGTCTTTTTGAGACAGGGTCTCCCTTTAGTCCCAGCTGTCCTGGAGCTCACTATGTAAACCCAGCTGGCCTTGAACTCACAGAGATCCACCTGCCTCTGCCTCCTGTGTCCTTGGGATTAAAGGTGTACGCCACCACGCCCGGCACCATCTTTTATTTATTTATTTATTTATTTATTTATTTATTATTATTTAATTTATTTATTTATTATTTATTTATTTTACCATCTCTTTTTTATATTGGGGCAGTGTGCTTTAGACAGTGTAGGCAAGTGACTGGGTCAGGATTTGACCCCTGACTCGGATCCTGTTTCTCCAAGAAATGAGGGGGAGCCCTTTGGGGCTGGTCTTGGCTCCCTTCACCCTTCCAAGTCTTTGGTCCCTCCACAGACCCCTGTCTAACCCACTCTACTTCCTGTCTAACCCACTCTGCTTCCAGGACATCTCTTCCCTCTGCCTCCTTTTAAAGTTCTTGAACTGAAGGTCTCTGAATTCTTTTGAGGACACAAATTCCCAAAGCCCCCTGGTGGAATGAGAGACTGGCTGGACTGGTCATCATCCATGTCCGTGGTCCTGTCTGTAAAAAGGGCTGTATATCTCTAGTTAGGAGTATAGTACGCCAAAAAACCCAAAACGGGACACACAATGGCATCTTCAATCTACATAGATTTATTAGGCATCTACTTTGTACCAAGCTCTTCTAGCTGGTGAGAGTGGGTAGTTCACAGAATAGAAAAGGCCACCTTTTCGTGAGGTGGGACTTGGGCATAACATAATTTTTTTAGGCTTTGGAAATTTGAGGGTCAAAACTACCATGCTAGAATAAAAAAGAAGCAATTCCCAAAGAAATAAGATGGGGACACTGAGTGTCCCATTGAGCCACCGACACGTGGCCCTCGTTAATGAAGATCTAGCTGTGTGACCAGGGCAAGGCTTCGTTCCCTCTCTTGCCTTGGCTTCCTCCTTGAGGTTGTAGAACCTACTGGTAGGGAGGTCTTCATGTGATTGCAGCTTGTGCAGTTTTTAGGTGGGTCCAGTGCTTTAGAAAATAGTGGCTGTCCTCAGCTCCAGTCTCAACAGAAATTGCAACAGAGACTGTGCAGAGTTAAAAGTTAGGTCATTCATTGCCTCTGAGCCCTCGTTATCCACCTTTGCCCAGGCTCTGCCCATTCATTCCCTGATGGGATGTTTGATGAGGGAGCAAGTGGTCGTGCTTGCTGCCACTCAGATGCCACCTCCCTGCTCCAGAACACAGCCTGGGTGGGGGGCTCAGAACTCCAGGCAGGGAACAGCCCTGGAGACTCCTGCCTTCCACCTCTACCTCATGGTGCTGGCCAGGACCAGCCCCTGTCCTGTTCTGTCTACCATACAGGAGAACCCATCCTCTCTATGCATGTAAAGAAACATCTCCCAGGGATAGTGACTAGTCCCAGAATACACATACAAGCCACCCAGGCAGCCAGGGGCTGGGGACCTAGAATTTCAAGTTCCGTGATCTCACTGCATTACCTTCCTGAGGGGAGTTCTGGATCCAAAGGCAATGCTTGGAGCTCTCAGCTTGAAATCTGAATGGATTTATTAACCAAAAATCCCGAGATCAGGAGTAACATTGTGGGGTACACGAGCAAGCCGGACTGCAAACCGGCACTCGGAATTCTTCACGTGGCCACAGGAATGCTGACTCAGCTTCCCAGCACCACAGCCCGGTAGTCATTGGCAGACCAGGGCTGGGCTGTGTGGTATGTTTGTTATTCCCCCCCCCCTTTTTTTTTAATTTTCTGGACATGTTCTCACTCTTAGAATTACAGTGGGAGGCAGTAGATTAGAAGTTTATTCTCAGCTCTACCGTGTGACCCTGGATAAGTCATTTTCTAGAGCCAGTGAGATTATAAATGGTTTTCCAAAACCAGACATGGTGGTTCATGCCTTTAATCCAAGTGCTTGGAAAGCAGGGGCAGGTGGCTCTCTCTGTGAGTTTGAGAACAGACTGCTCTACACAGCTGGGGCTGTGTAGTGAGACCTTGTCTCAAAAACAAAAAACAAAAATGGGGGTTGTAGAAATGGCTCAGCAGTTAAGTGCACTACCTGTTCTTTTAGTGGATCTGGGTTCTGTTCCCAGCACCCACAAGATGGCTGACACTTAGTTCCAGGAGATCTGATGCCCTCTTGTGGCCTCCTCAGGCACTGCACACATGTGGTGCACTTACATCCAGCCAAAATACTCATACACACAAAAATAATAAATAAAAACAAAACAACCAATTAATTAATTAATTAGGTGCTGGAGAGATGGCTCAGCAGTTAAGAGCACTGGCTGCTCTTGCAGAGGACCTGGGTTCAGTTCCTAGCACCCACATGGCAGCTAACAACCATCTGTAACTCCAGTTCCAAGGGATCTGATGCCCTTTTCTGACTTCCATGGGCACTGTATGACTTGGATGCACTTACATACATGCAAGCAATGCACTCATACACATTATATTATTATATCTATCTTATATCTATATATATCTATTTTTTTTTTTTTTTTTTTTTTTTTTTTTGTTTTTGAGACAGGCTCTGTTTGGAGCATTTTTTTTTTTTGTGTGTGTTTTTGAGACAGGGTCTTCCTGTAGCCCCAGCTGTCCTGGAACTGGCTATGTAGACCAGGCTGGCCTTGAACTCACAAAAATCAGCTTGCCTCTGCCTCCCTAGTGCTGAGATTAGAGGTGTGTGTTACCATGCCTGGCTGGAGCATAAATAAAAAAAAATTAAATAAATGGTCTTCCAACCTAGGGCTTGACCCAATGTGCATTGTCCTGGAGACACTTGTTCTATGGGAGCAGTTTTCACAGCCAGAGAGATAGAACAAAGTCTCTGGTTAGGGTACAAGAGCTCAAATGGCAGGGAACATGTTGGCTTAGGGATCAACACCTTGGCTCCTGTCTCCAGCTGTGTGACCTGAGGCTTTCCTCATAGTGGGCTGTCGGCATCATTATTTGATGCGCAGTGTCCAAAGAACACCAGAGTGTCCTCTGTATCTGTCTTCTCATGCCATCCTCTGACATTTCGTAATTTCTCCCAGAAAAACTCCATGCCTAAAGTTTTCCGCGCCTCAACCCTAAGCCTCCATGTGGCATGAAATCAATTGTTTGCATTTAATTTGACTTCTCAAATGAAGGGGTAAAATTTGAGATGAGGGTAGGGGTTGGGGGAGGAGATGAGGAAGAAGTTAAACCAGATGTGTTTTTGTTGAACTGTAAGACGGTGGTTAAACTGCCCCCCACCCCCATGTTATTACCATCGTTCTTTGTGAATTCCAGTAACCAGGAGTCGGGTTTCTCTAAAAACTGTGGTGTTCCTTCCTGGCTGGTGTGGACTTGCTCTCCCAATATTATCATTATTACTGCTTTATATTCATCGGTGGAGGCCACAGAGTGCTGGCTGTAGAGGAGACCTCAGAGATGCCTGGGATCGCAGAGTTCCCAGGCCTTCTGTGTGTCCATCCATATCTTTGAGACTCAGAGAGTGGAAGGGGCTTGTATGGGGGCACATAGCAGTTTAGGCTCAGTCTCCTGGCTCTAAGCCCTAGGAGTTTCGAAAGGTGAGCATCCTCCTGAATTTGGTGTGTGTCCAGTTCTTTTTTCATGTAGTCCAGGCTGGCCTTTAACTTACTATGTAGCCAAGGATGACTGAACTTCTGATCCTCCTGTCTCTACCTCTTTAGTGCCAAGATTACAAACATGCAATATCATTCCTGGTTTATGCAGTGCTGTGAGTAGAGCCCAGGACTTTGTGCACCTTAGGTAAATGGTTCAACTGGGACACACCCCCAGCCTCCATTTACCTATATTTTGAAAAGCAGTAACTGCTCAAGGGAGGATGAAAATGTGAAGATGGTGTTGATGGTGGGAAAAAAGTCTTGAAGCTCACGAAAGCTGTGAATAGATAGCACCTTGTGAGCACTCTCCCTATCTGGGCCTCAGTGTCCTCATCTATAAACCAAAGTATCTAAGGACCAGAAGAGAGGGTGGGTTTCCCTAAGCTTGGGATGGGTCTAAATGAGGCCTCTCAGATCTGCAGCCTACTATGTGCAAGGTTAGGGTAGGTCAGACATTACTCGGTTTTCTCAAACCTCAGAGCTGGGAGCTGGGGACTGTTGGCTCTTATACTGAGTTAAAAGCTTCAATTTAGTTGCTGATGTTGTTAAACTAGGGCAGTTTCATTTTACATAAAAGCCCGGTTTGGGGCTTCTCTTGAAAGATCAGAAGATGTGGCTGTGTCGGGCCACGCCCCTGCCTGGCCACAATGGCCGGAGCTGAGCAACAGCTGCTCCATCCATTTCACCGCAGTCCCCACGGCGCCCAGTCCCTCCGCACAGCTCACTTGTGTCCCTGACATGGCCAGTCACCCCTGAGTTTACAGTTTTAAGGCAGAGTTGGGAAGGCTTTGAAAGAGGGGCTCAGATCTCATTTGAATGGCTGGGTGCCTGGGGCCAGCCTGCAGGGGGCTGCACAGGATCTTGGACACATAGGCTTGTAGATCCGGCCTTTTGTAGCCTGTTCAAATCTCTGAAAACTACTGGCTAAGTGAGCTTCCTCTCCCTTCTTCAGTGAAATCTAGGCCTGGGGTGGTGGAACATCATGCCCCACCTGTCAGCATTCAGAAGTGGGGCCAGCCTAGGACTTACCCGTTTGGGGGTCTTATGCAGCCCAGGGAGAAAGAACTCCCACGACAGCTGTCATCTCAGCTCTTCTCGTGGTCACATCACACCCAGGACCCACAATCCTGTACTCACCACCCACGATCTTAGACTGGCCACCTACAGCTTTCTTTACCACCTTTGCTGGGGCTGACATGTTTGATGACAGATGGGTACCCAGGGGGCCCCAACACCACTGTATGAGCTGGAGGGCAGATTCAGGGGCTGTGGAGCCTGGTGGTTAAATATGGGGCTCTGGGAACAGTGGCCAGGCATGAGATTCTAAAAGGTTTCCATGAATAAGCTGTCTTGAGGGGATACAAGGTAAACTGGAGGAGCCTCAGTTCCTGACAGTGGCCTCAGGCCCCTCACTCCTTGCCCTTGCAGAGGTTGCTGTGTCCGGTAGGATCATACTTCGAGCTACCCTGACTCCCATGTGTGCCTGTCCTGCTCTGTACTCGGGCTGCCAAAGAGTCTCAGATGGCGCACCTTCAAGCACTGCCCTCTCCCAGGTGTGGAAGGGTCTGGAAGGTGGTGTCTGGGAAGTAAGACCCCACCTCAGAGACCCTAAAGTGAGGTCCAAGGCCGTGACACCTGATCCCCAAAACTCAGCTTTTGTTGTTTTGGTGTTTTGAGATAAAGGTCTCCCTATATAGCCCAGGCTAGCCTTAAACTTTTAGCAGTCTTCCTGCTTCTGCTTCCCAAGTGCGGGGACTACAGGCTAAAACACCCCACTCAACTGTCTTGGGCTGCTTTCTGAGTGAGGCTCAACCTCATCCACCCTTGTCTGAGTTAGAGGTTCAAATGCTCCCTCCACCTGGCCAGTCACCGTGCTGCTAGACAGAGCATCACCAATGTTGCCATAAACCTTTGTAAGTGTTAAGGGACCAGGGAGTATTGCTTTAGTTTGAAAAATCCTAGATGCAAAATGCAACCTTTATAAGGATCTACCTGTGGTTTTTCTCTTTTCTTTTCTTTTCTTTTCAGTTTAGAGGGTAGAACCCAAGGTCTCACTCTTACTAGGCAAGTGCCTGGCCCCTAAGCTCCACCCTAGCTCCTCTGGGTCACCTTTCTCTTGTCAGTAACACAGTGGGCAGCCTCTGGTGACTCCCCCCGCCCACACACACACTATGGGAATCTGGGGCCTCTAGTTGGCTGCTAGGCCAGGCTTTCTCCTCTCCCCTGACCCCACCATGACTTATCTGACTCACACAGAATGAACCACACCTGCCAAGACTTCGGGCAGGATGGTCTCAGAGGGTCCTGAGTCCTGGGGTCTCCCCTACATCCTTTCATTAGCACTGTTTCCTGTTCATTAAGCCTCCGCCAAACTGGCATGTGGCTCAGTTAGTTGAGTGTTTGTCTATGATGCATGAAGTCCATTCCTAGTAATTCATAAACTGGGCATGGTGGCATGGTAGTCCCAGCACTCTGAAGGGGAAGGCAGTTAGTTAAGCATCATCTGGGCTATATACCAAGTTTGAGTCCAGCTTTAGACATAACTTAGACAGCCTTTAGACCTAACTGTTGTTATTTATTTATTTATTTTATTATTATTATTATTTATTTATTTTTTTGGTCTTTTCGAGACAGGGTCCTGGAACTCACCTTGTAGACCAGGCTGGCCTTGAACTCACAAAGATCTGCCTGTCTCTGCTTCCCAAGTGCTAGGATTAAAGGCATGCACCACCACGCCCGGCTAACTGTTGTTTTTTAAAAATCCAGCCTGGTGGTATATAGGCCTGTAATCCCAGTTACTTGGGAGTTGAGGCCAGAGGACCACAAGTTCAAGACCTACCTGGGCCACATAGTTCAAGGGCAGCCTGGGCAACATGGTGAGAACTTGTATCAAAGTAGAAGGAAAGGCTGGGGGGTGCACTTAGTGGTAGGATGCTTGCCTAGCATATGTTCTACCCTGGATTCAAATGCAGTACTACACACGCACATTCAACACATGTACACACTCATGTACATACACACATGCACACCTACAGGCATGTGCACTCATACACATTTACATACACGTGCACTCACATACAGCCACACACTCACACATACACATTCACTCAGAATCCCTCCCTATGATCCATTGTATCTAACTGCTGACCACTCACGGGCTTGTCCATTTGGTCCTGTGTCCTGTGGCGCACCTGGAAACTGAGACGCCCATCTCTAGCTGGGAAGCGGCAATAACGAGTCTGTCCCGACTGCTCCAGTCCACCCCTCTCTAGCTGGGAAGCGGGAATAACGTGTCTGTCCCGACTGCTCCAGTCCACCCATCTCTAGCTGGGAAGCGGGAATAACGAGTCTGTCCCGACTGCTCCAGTCCACCCATCTCTAGCTGGGAAGCGGGAATAACGAGTCTGTCCCGACTGCTCCAGTCCACCCATCTCTAGCTGGGAAGTGAGAATAACGAGTCTGTCCCGACTGCTCCAGTCCACCCATCTCTAGCTGGGAAGTGAGAATAACGAGTCTGTCCCGACTGCTCCAGTCCACCCATCTCTAGCTGGGAAGTGAGAATAACGAGTCTGTCCCGACTGCTCCAGTCCACCCATCTCTAGCTGGGAAGTGAGAATAACGAGTCTGTCCCGACTGCTCCAGTCCACCCATCTCTAGCTGGGAAGTGAGAATAACGAGTCTGTCCCGACTGCTCCAGTCCACCCATCTCTAGCTGGGAAGTGAGAATAACGAGTCTGTCCCGACTGCTCCAGTCCACCCATCTCTAGCTGGGAAGTGAGAATAACGAGTCTGTCCCGACTGCTCCAGTCCACCCATCTCTAGCTGGGAAGTGAGAATAACGAGTCTGTCCCGACTGCTCCAGTCCACCCATCTCTAGCTGGGAAGTGAGAATAACGAGTCTGTCCCGACTGCTCCAGTCCACCCATCTCTAGCTGGGAAGTGAGAATAACGAGTCTGTCCCGACTGCTCCAGTCCACCCATCTCTAGCTGGGAAGTGAGAATAACGAGTCTGTCCCGACTGCTCCAGTCCACCCATCTCTAGCTGGGAAGTGAGAATAACGAGTCTGTCCCAACTGCTCCAGTCCACCCATCTCTAGCTGGGAAGCGGGAATAATGAGTCTGTCCCGACTGCTCCAATCCACCCATTTGAGCTCTTCCCACAAATACACTGGCATAAGCCATTTTTCTAGAAGACTCGGTTCCTTATTTATGTTGAAATAATGAAACTCAGTAAGTATCAAAGACAGACTCAGTTCCCATCCTCTCCTGCCCAGTCAGGTCAGCAAATGGATTCATGTTTTTATGCTTGGATCCAAGGCCTCAGGAGACTTCTCTGTACACACTGTTTTCAGTTGAACCATCTGTCTCTGGGGTTTCCAGCGCAGGGGTAGGGTTCTCAGAGCACAGGAACTTCTGGTCCAGCAGCTGCATCTGTTCTCCCTGTCCAGGATTCCCAGCCTGGCCACTGCCCTCTGCTTGTCTGGAAGGCAACACTGACCTAGCAAGAAGTATCCTCAGGACCTGGAGGCCTTCGGATTTGAATCCCAGTTGTACCGTTTCAGGCTGTGTAGCCTTGCCTATATCTCCTGCAATTGGAGCTTCTACTTACTCTTCCTGAAAAACACCATTTTTACAAATGAGACAAGGCCTTGGGACTTTTCTAGTTCCTGGGTAGCACACATACTACCACTCCCCTAACCTCCACCCATGTCAGACATCACTAATCAACCATTGCTCTTTGCCACTAAAGTACCTTTTTGTATAGTATGATAGTCAGGCAGCCGTGAGTCACTAATTGGAACTTGTACACACGAGGAAATGTCACCTCAGAACCAGACTGATTTACTGATGACATGGACCAGGAATAGGAAAGGGCACGGGTGGCACTTAGTTCAGTGACTCAAGGCTGCTCAGTCTTCCTTGTCTGTAAAGCAAGGACTCTGAGCTAAACTTTGCCAGAATCTGACCTGGTGTGGGGTGAGTAGCATAGCTGGTCCTCATGTTTAATCTCAAGGGGAAGGCTGGCTTATGGGCCTGGCCACCGTCAAGCCTTAAGTAAGAGGGGTAAGGAATGGGACTGTTTCAGGCTTTCCTGTAAAGGTGGAAGCTCCCCTTACCTACTCCTTCTTTTTATTTATTTATTTATTTATTTATTTATTTATTTATTTATATGAATGTACTGTCTGCATGTAGGTTTGTGCACCCATGTCATGCAATGCCGCGGAGGTCAGAAGAGGGTGTTGGATTCCCCTGGAACTGGAGTTCTCCTGGAATTGGAGTTGTGGACGGTTCTCAGCCGCCATGTAGGTGCTGGGGATTGAACCCGGGTCCTCTGCAAGAGCAGTCGGTGCTCTTAACCTCTAGGCCATCTCTCTAGTCCCTACTCTTTCTAATAATAGCAGTAATAATAAGAAGAAGAAGAGGGACAGCTATTGATTATCTGTTAACCCCAAGCCCCCAGCTAGCCTTATGTACCTCCATACAGTTAATTTTTAGAGTGGCCCTGTTTTCCAGCCAGAAAATGACTCAAGTGAAATGTATTTGCCTGAGTCTCCTGCTTGCCTTTCAGCTAAGTCTAGGGACTGCCAGACTCCACGTTTATTCCCTGTGGATCACTGTTTTCTTTTATAAGTGCACTTGTTTGCCTGAGAGGTGTGGAGTACTCTCCTGGTGGCAATCTCCTGGCCTCTGCAGTGCTGGCAGTGGAACCCAGGGCCTCCTGCATGCTGAGCATGTGCTCTACACCCAGCTCCAGCCCAGTCCAGGGTCTTCCCCACACTCACAGGGACTTCACTGCAATTGGTACTTTCAGCTCAGAGAAGGAGTGTGGTGGGCCTGGGATGGCACAGGGAGTGTCCTGTCTGTTTCCTGAACCTGGAGTGGAGGTAGGGACTTAACTGAGGTAGGGCTGGGCTTGCCCTGTAGCCAGATGGATCCATCCTGGCTCCCATTTCAATTCGCCGTGCCACCTGGACTTGCCACTTTAGCTTCCCCTGTCTCAGCTTTTAGACTCTTGCATTTATTTATTATCTATCTATCTATCTATCTATCTATTTATTTATTTTTTAGTATTTTCGAGACAGGGTCTCCCTTTAAGTCTCAGCTGGCCTGGAACTCACTCTGTAGACGAGGCTGGCCTTGAACTCACAGAGATCCACCTGCCTCTGCCTCCCGAGTGCTAGGATTAAAAGTGTGCACCATCACGCCCGGCCTTTATTTATATTTTAAGTTCTGTTGGGCTGGTTGGCCTTGCACTTTGGGGATCTACCTGTCTCCACCCCTTCAGTGCTTGGGTTATAGGCCCTTGATGCCCCTTCTCACTGGAGTTAAGGATAGTTGTTAGCTGGTAATCAAACCCAGGTCCTCTGCAAAAAAAAAATAGTGGTCTTAACCACTGAGCTATTTCTCCAGACTCACCTTTATGAGTTTTAATGCTATTTCTTTCTTTCTTTTTTTTTTTTTTTTTGGTGTTTTTGAGACAGGGTCTCCCTGTATCCCCAGCTGGCCCGGAAGACCAGGCTGGCCTTGAACTCACAGAGATCCACCTGCCTCTGCCTCCCAAAGCTGGGATTAAAGGCGTGCACCACAACACCTGGCTTTAAAGCTATTTCTTGTACATGAGCTTAAAAGATCCAGTCTTCAGCCTGCAGGCAGCTCGTGTAGCAGATAGCCGAGGACAGCTGGTTATGTAGTCCAATGCAAAAGCGTAAACTTAAAATATATGGAACTTGGGGGGTGCGGTTAAAAAACTGTAACTTCGGTGGCTCTCGAGCTCAAACTTTGTACATGACATCATGTCATAATGTCAAAAGATTGGTCATGGGGATGGGGAAATGGCTTGGTGGTGAAGAGCACTGGCTGCTCTTGCAAAAGCCCAGTTCAAATCCCAGCACCCACGTATAGGCTAACGACCCTCTGTAACTCCAGTTCCAGGGGATATGACATCCGTCTTCTGATCTCCGTGGGCATTGAACGACACAAGTGCACCTACATATATGCAGACATTCATAAATAAATTTTTTGGTCTTTTTGAGACAGGGTCTCTCTGTAGCCTAGAATGGTTATGTAGACCAGTATGGCCTTGAACTTGCAGAGATCTGCCTGCCTCTGCCTCCAAAATGCTAGCATCAAAGGTATGTGCCACCATGCCCAGCCATAAATTACTTTTTAAAAAAAGTTTGATCATGCTGGACCTTGTGGCACATGCCTTTAATCCTAGCACTTGGGACGCAGAGACAGGTGGATCTCTGTGAGTTCAAGGCCAGCCTGGTCTACAGAGTGAGTTCCAGGCCATCTGGGGCTACTTGGAGACTCTGTCTCAAAAAGATCAGAAGAAAAAAAAAAAAGCTGACCATATCTGAAAGTATCATCTTCACTAAGCAAAAGAGGAAACCAAAGCACAGAGAGACAAGGTAACTTTCTTGGTCAAATGACTGGCAAAATAACCCTCAAATTCTGGTGAGAATCCCAGCCAGGGCCCTTCCCTACACCAGGCCCTGTAGCTCTGCCAGGTCCCCACCCATCCTCCCTGCAGGGTCTTCTCCTAGTCTGTGACCCAGGAATGATCTGATCTCACACTGGGTGCCTGGCAGAGAACATGAGTCCTTGGAGGGCAGAGCCCATGGGAAACAGTCCTGACCCGGCTCAGCACTCCCAGACAGCACACCAGACAGGCTTTCCATTGCTCCTGAGGCTCTGTTGCCTATGGACCTATAAAGGCTCAGGTTTGATAACTTTCCTGGCCAGGCCCTAGCCACCTTCCCCACACTCCTGGGATCTTCCTCACCCCATCAGTGACACCAGTTAGTCTTAGCCTGTCCTTTGGTCTGTTTTGATAAAAATTTTATCCCTAATCCCAAACTACCTTAATTTCTTTAATAATTATAATAGCTGACCAACTGGGCATGATGGTATGCTCCTGTAATTCTATCTCTTAGGAGGCATGGGTAGAAGAGAAAGTTCTAGATCCTGTCTTGATAAACCAAAAACATAAATTAACGGTACTTACAGTGGTCACTGGTCAAATCCAAGTGCACCATGCTTTCTGATACATAGTGGGTGTTTCATACATCAGGGTATATTTGTTTCAATATAGTGCATCACAACCCAGCTCATGTATTTTTTCATATACTTTTTGCAGCCGAGGCTCCAAGGGGTTAAGCACCTACCTCTTTATGGTTGGCACGGAGTGCAAAGGTTTGGCTATCTCAGAAGATCTGTATATTCCAAGTATCATAATATAGAGACCCTAACTCCTTCCCTCAAGCCATTTCCCCTAATGCAGAGCCCTGCTAGAGAGCCACGAGTAGAACACAAGCATCTTAGGACACAAGATGAGCACTCCTATTCCCCTGGACTGCGACAATCCTCCAGGAACACACATGCCAAGTCCAATGCAGAGCGCATGGTGGATCTCGTGACTGTCATCCGAGGAGAGGGCAGCTGTGGTGCCCTGGGTAGAAGCTGGCAGGAAATCAGGATTTCCTCCGGAGGAGAAAGGACAGAGGTCCTCACTTTCTGTCATAGCTTTGCCCCCTCTTGCATTCCTGGGCGGTTCCTACACTGTTTTTCTCCCTGCTCATTCTTGGGGAGCCGGGCTATAAATGGTGTCTGGTCAGTCTGGGAGTGCCCCCCAGATGCCAGGTTATGGCATCTGTCTGCAGGAGGACTCTGGAAGCTTCCTCCTGGCTCCCTAACAACTAAGTGGGCTAGCCCCAGGCAGGTAGGCAGGCCCATGTGTGGACACACTCAAGGGCTCTAAGTAACACATGGGGAAAGGCAATTTCTACTTCCTTGAGGCCTCCCACTTATTTTCCCTGAGGCTGGGTCCAGAAGTTGTCAGGAAATGCAATTGACCTGTAGCCTCACCCCATTTGGGACACCCCCCACCAGTGCATGTCAGCTCCCAGGTTCCCTGACACTGCCTCACACTGACAGTGCTGATTACCATGCTTCTAGGCTAGGGGAAGGAAGGTCTCACGGTTCCGAGGGGGAACCATGTGATCTGTGTCATACAGGAACAGGGATCAGGATTGGTGGGGCCAGTGAAGAGTTCAGGATTACAGAGCTGGTAACGCTGCGATTGGAACTCAGAGCCTGGATTCTTTCTACTGTGGCTTCCACGTCAGCTCTGAGCATACTGGTCCTGGCTGTGGGGAGGGAGGCTCTGTCTGCTCAAGGGATGTCTGGTGCAGACTCCAGGGCTCACTCCCCTTTATCTGTTCATTAGTGATGTTATTGCTAGGAGCTATCATGTACTGAAACTCTGAGGTCACCGGGAAACATTTACCTGCCTTTCTCATGAGCTTTGAATGGCCCCCCAAAGTAGATTCTGGAATCCTTTTTAAATTTTTATTTATTATTTTATTATTCACGCCTTGGGTGTGATACCTTGTATTTGAGTGTACTGTCTGCATGCAGGTTTGTGCACCCATGTTGTGCAATGCCACGGAGGTCAGAAGAGGGTGTCGGATTCCCCTGGAACTGGAGTCAAAGAAGGTTCTTAGCCGCCATGTGGGTGCTGCGAATCGAACCCGGGTCCTCTGCAAGATCAGTCGGTGCTCTTAACCACTGAGGCATCTCTCCAGCCCCTGGAATCCTTCTTTTTAAGTTTTTTTTTTTTTTAATTTTTTATTTCTGTATGTGTATCAATGTACTGTCTGCATGCAGGTTTGTGCACCCGTGTCGTGCAATGCCGCAGAGGTCAGAAGAGGGTCTCGGATTCCCCTGGAACTGGAGTTCTCCTGGAATTGGAGTTTCAGACGGTTCTTGGCCGCCATGTGGGTGCTGGGGATCAAACCCGGGTCCTCTGTAAGAGCGGTCGGCGCTCTCAACCGCTAGGCCATCTCTCCAGCCCCGGAATCCTTCTTTTTATAGGTGAAGATACACAGAGGAAAGGCAGGGAAATGTCCAAGGTCATGCAGCTCCTGAGAGGTTAATCCAGAACTGATCCTCTGGCTTCAGAATGTGCTGGGCTCACTTAGACCTGGCAGAGAAATCTCCACTGACCAGATGTCTAAACTCTTTTTGAACCCTGAAGGGTACTAGACTTGGGAGGGAAGGGGGTGGGGGCAGGGACCAGAGTCGAGCAAGCAACAAGGGACAGGAGTTGAGCAAACAGACTTAGACCCTGTGACACTCTGGGGAATCACTAAAGGTCCCCCCCACCCCCAAGCTGACATACCGAGTTTATCTGTCCCCTGTAATTCCTGATGGGGAGGGAAGGGGAGGGAAGGGGAGGGAAGGGGTGGAGGCCAGCAGGGCAGTCCGCTGCCTCCAGGTCAGGGGTGTGGGCAATGGGGGGGAGTAGGGCTTGGAGGTAGTACATTCTTGCTGAGGCCACCCCTTGCTTGGGAGGTGGGACAGTCCCAGCCTCTCCAGCCAGGGCTCTGGCCTTGGGTGTGATACCCTGGAGTGTCTGACTCCTGGGCGAGGAATCTCCCTTACACTGACTTGTGCCAGAGCTTTGCTCTGAGATTTCCTCTTGTGATCCCTGTCAGAGCCTGCCTGTCCCACTTCCGGTCGCAGGGACAGTGTACTCTTTCCTCTTGGGCAGCTACTCCATCTGAATAACTAAGTGTGTCCTCATGGCCCTTGACCAAGCTGACAGTGCCAGGCCTCTGGTTGGCTCAAGGCAGACCTGGCAGCCTCAAGGACCCAAGGCAGACTCTAGGGGAAATGCCTATTCCATTGGCTATGGGAGGCTAGGCCCAGACTAGGCCTAGGGCAGGGTAGCTTTCTGTGCCTCTGGAGTGGCTCTGAGTAAAGGAGGAAAGACGTCCTGTTTCAGGAAATTCCTGTTAGTTTGGCCTTCCACGGCACCTCAGTGGGTACCAATATTCTGGCCCTGTGACGGTGGGAAAGGTGGGTATAAGAGGAATTTCATTTGGTCATTCGACATATATTTTTATTTTTTGAGACAAGGTCTCTAGTTCAAATTGGCCTCAAACTCATAATATAGCCTAGGGTGACCTTGAACTCCTGACCCTCCTGCCTCTGCCTCCTAAGTACTGGGCTTATAGGCATGCCTCACCATGCTTGGTTTATACAGTGCTGGGGCTTCAACCCAGGGCCTCGTGTGTGCTAGGCAAGCACTATACCAGCTGAGCTACATCTGAGCCTCTCAACAAACATCCCTGTAGCTCGCTGTCAGCATGGCCCTGGACTAGTGTATCAGTTCACGGACAAAAGTGGACCGGTGTCTGCCCTCAACAGCTCTAGTGTGTATGTGGGGGTGGTGGCAGGTACACGAGCCTATCTGAACCAGATGTCCAAGGTGAAGAAACACCTACCACGAGAGAGGCCATCTGACTTTGGGCATGATTGCCAAAAGGGGAAGGTGAGACTCATCCTATGGGAGTTTCCATTTCAGGGAGCTGGGGATACCGCAGGCCACAGGAGAGAAGATAGCAGTTTATTTCCTACTGGAATGAGGGAGATAAGAAATAGGTTTGTGGAGGATTAAAGACTGTCTGCCCAGGACTCAGGGAATGAGGGGTGGTGACGCTGCAGAGGTGGCCTTTGAGCTGGAGGGAGGGAAGGAGGGAGCCATGCAAAGGCCCAGAAGAAGAGTAAACATTAAACCTTAGGAGAAAGTAAGCCAGGCACGTGCTGTGATGCCAGCACTCGGGAAGTAGAGGCCAAAGGATCGGAAGTTCAAGGACATCCACAGCCACTTAGTGAGTTTGAGAACAACCCAGGCTACAGGAGACTGTTTCAACAACAACAAACAACAAACCCAAAACTTTTGTTGTTGTTTTATTTTTTCCCCCTCTTTTCTTTCTTTTTAAATTTTATTTATTTATTTATTTATTTATTTATTTATTTATTTATTTATTTGTATGAATGTACTGTCTGCATGTAGATTGGTGCACCTGGGTCGTGCAATGCTGCGGAGGCCAGAAGAGGGCATTGGATTCCCCTGGAACTGGAGTTAAAGATGGTTCTCAGCCACCTTGTGGGTGCTGGAAATCGAACCCGGGTCCTCTGCAAGAGCAGTTGGTGCTCTTAACCGCTAGGCCATCTCTCCAGCCCCAAACCCAAAACTTTTAAGGGGAGAAAAGTTGGTACAGGGGTCAGAGGGGTGGTGGAGTTGGCGGTGATGTGAGAAAGGTGGGCAGGACCAAGGGCTTGCAGACACCTGACCCAGATGGAGGATGTGCAGGACCTGTGCGGAGACTGCACAGGTGGGTGGTCTCCTGTTTGTTGGGGGCCCTTTAACAACAATTTGGGGGAAAATGCTTTTGAGGGGTGGATGCTCCTGCCCCCCTCCATGTACAGAGGATACAGGGAAGCTCAGGGGAGGAGGTGGTCTTCCCACAGTCACAGGATCGAGAGACACGGCTAGTTCTAGGTCTCCTCACCCCAGCCAATCTTTCTCTACACCGCTATGGATTGAGGTACGTGCTATTAAGCACTTGTTTGATGAGTACTTGTCTATGCCTTGCCTCATTTGACACGTGAAAATGTGAGGCTCAGTGAGGTGGAGGGAACCTAGTGACCCAGATTGTGTGTGACAGCTGGCTGAAGGACTGAGCTTAAGAAACAGTGGGAATGGTAATATTAATACCTTTTTTTTTTTTTTTTCGAGACAGAGTCTCCAGCTGGCCTGGAACTCACTAGGTAGACCAAGTTGGCCTCAGTTTCACAGAGATCTGCCTGCCTCTGCTTCCTAAGTGCTGAGACTAAAGGCATGCACAACTATGCCTGGGTTTTTTTTTGTTTGTTTGTTTGTTTGTTTGTTTTTGACACGGGTCTCTTGTAGCACAAGGCTGACCTTGAGCTCTTTATGTAGCTGATGATGACTTTGAATTCTTGATCTCATTACCTGTAAGTGCTGGGATTGCAGGTGTACACCACATACCCAGCTTATTGATAGGCTTTTATTAGTGTTGATATCATGTATAGATAGATGTCACATATGCTGGCTTCTCCCTCTGCCTTCTTTTTATATATGTGATATGGTATGTATATTTTTGTTAGTGTGTGTGTGCAAACGGGTGTACATGCACATGTGTGTGCATGTGTTGAGACCAGAGGTTTACTTTATTTATTTATTATTTTTATTTATTTATTTTTTTGAGGCAGGGTCTCCCTATACCTCCAGCTGGCTTAGAACTCGCTTTGTAGACCAGGCTGGCCTTGAACTCACAGAGATCTGCTTGGCTCTGCTTCCCGAGTGCTGGGATTAAAGGTGTGCGCCACCACAAAAGCACGGCACTCCATATTTATTTATTTTTATTTTTTTATTAAATTTTTAATTTTATTTATTTCTGTATGTGTATGAATGTACTGTTTGCATGCAAGTTTGTGCACCCGTGTCGTGCAATGCCGCGGAGGTTAGAAGAGGATGAGTTTCAGACGGTTCTCGGCTGCCATGTGGGTGCTGGGGATCGAACCTCGGTCCTCTGTAAGAGCGGTCGGTGCTGTTAACTGCTAGGCCATCTCTCCAGCCCCTCCATATTTATTTTTAATTAATTAGCTAATTAAATTTTACTCTGCGTGTATGAGTATTTTGCCTATATGTATGTAAGTGTGCCACATGTGCGCTATACAGGTAGAGGCCAGAAGAGGGCCTTGGATTCCCTGGAACTGGAGTTACGGATAGTTGTTAGCCACCATATGAGTGCTGGGAACTGAACCCTGGTCCTCTGCAAGAGCAGCCAGTGCTCCTAACTGCTGAGCCATCTCTCCAGTCCTCTACCTTTATGTTGTGAAACAGGACCTCTCACTGAACCTGAAGCTCAGGTCCAGGCAGTACCACTACTCCTGGCTTTTTTATGTGGGTGCTGGGGATCTGATCATGTCCTTCTGCTTGGACATCAACCGAGCCATCTCCCCAACCTGTTTTTTTGTTGTTGGTGGTGGTGCTGGTGGTTTTTTTTTTTTTTTTAATCTTTTTGAGACAGGGTCTCCCTTTAGTCCCAGCTGGCCTGGAGCTCTCTCTGTTGGCCAGACTGGCCTTGAACTCACAGAGATCTCCCTGCCTCTGCCTCCTGAGTGCTGGGATTAAATGTGTGCACCACCATGCCCTGCCTAAGATGGTTCTTAGCCACCATGTGGGTGCTGGGAATTGAACCTGGGTCCTCTGCAAGAGAAGTCAGTGCTCTTAACTGCTGAGCCATCTCTCCAGCCCACCAACCTGTTTTTCCTTTCCCCCCTTGCAAGTGGTCCTCTGCCCTACACACACACACACACACGCACACACACACACACACACACACATACACACACACTCTGCAGCATTCACTCATCTATACACAAATCCACATGTGCATATACCTAATTAAATAAAGGTAATAAAACATTAAAACAAAGCAAAACAAAAAAAAACCTCCACAATATCCTGAGGTAGACAGGTCCTGAGGGACAGGACCCAAGGCTGGTACATATACCTGCACACATATGCACATCTGCATGCATGCAAAGGAAATAGTCATGCATAGCCTTCTTTACAAAGTGTAGGAGTTTGCTCTTGCGCTGGGAATGGAAGTGCTAAGCTACAGGTCATATGAAAGTTTCTTTAGTATTAAAAGACATAATTGTTTTTCTTTTTTGACATAATTGGGTTTTTTTAATAAATAAGTAAAGTTTGTCTTAGTGTTTTTTTTATTCATTTATTATTTTACGTGTATGACAGTACTGTCTACATGTAGGTTTGTGCACCCGTGTAGTGTAATGCCGCAGAGGTCAGAAGAGGGTGTCGGATTCCCCTGGAACTGGAGTTACAGACGGTTCTCAGCTGCCATGTGGGTGCTGGGGATCAAACCTGGGTCCTCTGCAAGAGCAGTCGGTGCTCTTAACCACTAGGCCATCTCTCCAGCCCCGACATAACTTTTTCAAAATGACTGTATCAGTTTCCATTCCTACCAGTAAGGTACAGAAAGCCCTGTCTGTCTGTCTGTCTGTCTGTCTGTCTCTTCCACAGCCAAGAGGATGAAGTCAAATGTGTGTGAGCCTTCTTCTGCAACAGCTTTGACCATTTTTCCTTTTGTCCTATTTTAAAAATCCTTTGCTTACTGCAAAGTTGAAAGTTCACAGGCTGGGGGTGTAGCTCAGTGTAGAGCGCTTGCTTAGCAGGCACGCGTCTCCACGCCAGAAAAAAAGTTTGCCTGAATCTAAGGTCAGAAATAACTAACATCCTTCCTTCCTTCCTTCCTTCCTTCCTTCCTCCTTCCTTCCTTCCTTCCTTCCTTCCTTCCTTCCTTCCTCCCTTCCTCCCTTCCTCCCTTCCTCCCTTCCTCCCTTCCTCCCTCCCTCTTTCCTTCCTGTCTGGAGTACTGGCCTGGCAGTTACCTATAATTTCCATTAAGTGTTTCAGTGTTTCATTTTTCACAGTTAAGACCTTCATCCATACACATTTGGGTTTTGTGTGTGGTGTGAGATTCCAGCTCAACTTTTCCCATCTATATACCCCCTTTTTCCTAGAGTATATTCATAAGCAAAACCACTGATAGCATCTATATTTATCAAGAATGTCCATAAACTCTTTGCCCACCAATTTGAACATCCACTCCCTCCTCATCTCTTCCTTCTCATCCACATACACAATTCGTTTGCCTGATGTGGTCCTGGGTTCAAATTCAGTCTGCGGACTCCATCACTTAAAGCAACATCCCACAAAGCTACAAGATCTATGGTCTTTTCCAGCCATTAAGAGGGCTGTCCTGCACCGCTGCCGGCTCCTGCTCCACTCCAGGCGTCCGGTCAGCAGCTCCTCCCGCTGCCGGGACCGCCCAGCTTTGACGCCTGAATCCCCAGCTCTCCCTCCCGCCTTTATTTATTATTTTTATTTTATGCATACGAGTGTTTTGCCTGCATGTATGTCAGTGCATATGTATCATAAATTGCCCACGGAGGGCAGGAGAGGGGTCAGATCCCCTGGAATTGGAGTTGTAAACATTTGTTAGCCACTATGTGGGTGCTGGGAATGCAACCCTGGTCCTCTACAAGAACAGCCAATGCTCTTAACCTCAGAACCACCTCTCTGTCCCCTAACAGTGGGGTTTTTATGTGCATGTTTTTGATGCTGGGAATTGAACTCAGATTCTCCTGTGTGCCAGGCAAGCATTCCACCACTAAGCTACATCCCATCAGTTTTATATACTTTTATTATTTTTTTATTTTTTATGTGTATGAATGTACTATCTGCATGGAGGTTTGTGCACCTGTGTTGTACAATGCCATGGAGGTCAGAAGAGTTTGTTGGATTCCCCTGGAACCAGAGTTACAGACGGTTCTCAGCCGCCATGTGGGTGCTGGGGATCGAACCTGGGTCCTCTGCAAGAGCAGTCGGTGCTCTTAACCGCTAGGCCATCTCTCCAGCCCCATATATTGGTATTCTTAAGACAGGGTTTCCCTGTAGTCCCAGCTGGCCTGCAACTCTCTTTGTAGACCAGGCTGGACTTGAACTCACAGAGATCCACCTGCCTCTGCCTCCTGAGTACAGAGATTAAAGGCGTGCATCACCACGCCCGGTTATATTTTAATTGATTTCTTTTGTGCATGTGCATTCGTGTGTGTGTGTGTGTGTGTGTGTGTGTGTGTGTGTGTGTGTGTGTTTCTAAAACACTCCCCGAGGTGCTGCAAACAACAGTTACACCCTCCTCCTTTGCTGCATAAATGAAGTCTCCCCTCTACATTGCTCCCCAGCCTCTACACTGTAGCCCTTCCCCTAGGCCATGTGCAGTTTGGGCAGAATTGCCCACAGTGGGTTGGGAGGAGTAGCTGGATGCTCAGGTGAGGGTCCCAACAAGCCACAGCCAAACTCCTGAAGATGGTGATAGTTTGGCTCAGTCCTGTACAACAGTGTGTATTGCATGTGGAGGTCAGAGGATAACTTGCGGGAGTCGGCCCTTTCCTTCCACCAGCTGGGATCCACCAGGATCCCAGCTCAGATGGCAAGCGCCGTTACCTGCTGAGCCATCTCACTGACCCAGGGACCTGAAACTCCATGCTCTTATGTGCTGGGATTGTAAGTGTGTGTCATCATGGCCAGGCTCTTTTATTTTTTTTTAAATTTTATTTATTTCTGTATGTGTATGAATGTACTGTCTGCAAGTTTGTGCACCCGTGTTGTGCAATGCCGCAGAGGTCAGAAGAGGGTGTCGGACTCCCCTGGAACTGGAGCTCTCCTGGAATTGGAGTTTCAGACGGTTCTCGGCCGCCATGTGGGTGCTGGGGATCGAACCCGGGTCCTCTGTAAGAGCGGTTGGTGCTCTTAACCGCTAGGCCATCTCTCCAGCCCAAGGCCAGGCTCTTTCAACCTTTTAATGTTTCATCTTCCTTTTGTGCAGTGAAATAAGCAATATGAAATAAAAATGGTGATACTGGAGGTGGGTGGGGATAGGAGCTGGGGAGGTTACTCAGTGGATAAGAATAAGGACCTCAATTCAATCCCAGCGTCCATATACAAATCAGTACACCCCTCCAGGCATAGTGCTGGGGGAGAGCGGAGGTAAGATCTCTGGGGCTTGCTGGCTATCTAGTCGAACCAAATTTGTCACGTCCAGGTTCAGTGAGACATCTTATCTCAAAGAATAAAGTAGAGAGGTTCTGAGAAAGATACCCAAGATCAACCTCTGGCCTAAACACACACACACACACACACACACACACACACACACAATGATAGTACTTAGTATCTTTGTCTCATTTTTAATTTTTGAGCAAGTGTTCCCTCCCCACCCTATGTTATAGGGGATCTATAGATTTTTATATAAATTGCTTTCTTCAGGTTAAGGAATCTCTCCTCTAATTTATTGGGAGTATTTATTTAATTTTGCAACAAGGTCTCTTATATCCCATGCTGGCCTTGAACTTGATGTGTAACATATGTAACTTCCCTTCTACCTCCTGAGTCGTGGAACCACAGGTGTATACTGCCTACACACCTGGGTTTTATGGTGCTGGGATTGAACCCAGGGATTCACCCATGCTGGGCCAGGCTCTCCCAAGTGCACTACTTTCCCAGCCTTAACTGGGGGCCTTTAAAAGGACCTTAATCTGTGTTTGGAGTCCATTAAGTGCTTTTAAAAGGTATTTTTGAGATCCTTAAGATAATTATATGGTTTTTCTTGTTTAATCTGTTAGTCTAGTTTATCTTATGAAAGTCTTTCTCGTGAAGTCTGGCGTCTTCCGGCTCCTAAGGACAGGCCTGGCTGGGTCATGGCATGCGTGTTCGACTCTCATGGTGACATCTTGCTTAGACCCCTCCTGTCCTTCTGATTTGGGGGACTGCCCTGATCTCACTCATTATATCAGATGGCAGTTTTTACTGTTCTCTGCAGATGTTTAGATAAAAACAAGATAATTGGTTTCTTGAAATTTGGTAGCATTTTTGAGTTTATTTTAGCCTGGTATTTTCTTTGTGGAAAGATTTTTAACTGTGGTTTTAATCTCTTCATTCAGGTTCTCGCTGTCTTCTTGAGTCAGCTTTGGTAAGTTCTATTTTTAGGAATGTATGTATTTACATTTACATCTACACTTAAAATTTTATATTTATTTACATAAAGGTCTGGTGTTTTCTCACCGTATTTTTCTTTTCTCTAGTAGAATGCTATCACTATCCCTATATCTCTCTCCCTTTCTCCCTCTCTCTTGCCTGTGTTAATTGTGAGCAACGCCTGCCGTATTCCTGAGCAGCATTGCCAACTGCTGTGTCAGAAGCTCTTCCTTCTATTGTGGACCTTAGTTCCTATGTCAGTATCCCACTATCATTGATATATTCATTGGCTATTGGACATTAAAACTTCTAACCCAAGGTGTTACAATAAGGCTCCTTTGAATGTTAATCTTCATGTAGACAGACTTTTGTTTCTTTTGAGTAAGTACTTAAGGGTGGAATAGCTGGCTGTGTGATACATGTGTGTCTACTTCATAAGAAAATGCGAAGCCTCTGTCTCAGTGAGCAAAATACTTGCCACACATGTGTGAAGACCAGAGGGTCAACTCCCAGAACTCTGGTAATGTTGGAGCATGCAGTAAGTGCTCATCTGTAACCCCAGACCTCCTACAGGGATATGGACATGGAGATAGAATTTCTGGGCCAGCTAGCCTGCCATCTGCGCCATGAGACCTTGGCAGCTAAGGTAGAAGATTCATGCATCAACACCTGAGGTTGGTTGTCTGACCTCCACACATATGTTGAGTATATGTGCACTCACACACATGAACACACACACACACACAGGAGATAGTGCTAACCATAGTAGTATATACATGTGATCCCAGAAGTCAGGAGGCAGAGGCAGGAGGATCATCCACAAGCTTGAGGTAGCCTGATCTATATAGAGACTTCCAGATCAGCTAGGGCTATATAGGGAGACCCAGTCTCAAAAACAGACACACATAAACAAACAAACAAACAAACAAAAAACCCCAAACCAAAAAACAAGGTACAGAGTGATGTTCCAGTTTCCTATGGACAATATGCAATAATTCTAATTTTTTTTTTTAAATTTTTTTTTATTATTTATTTTCATATGTGTATGAATGTATTGTCTGCATGCAGGTCTGTGCACCCGTGTCGTGCAATGCCGCGGAGGTCAGAAGAGGGTCTCGGACTCCCCTGGAACTGGAGTTCTCCTGGAGTTGGAGTTACAGACGGTTCTTAGCCGCCATGTGGGTGCTGGGGATTGAACCCGGGTCCTCTGCAAGAGCATCGGTGCTCTTAACCGCTAGGCTATCTCTCCAGCCCCAATAATTCTAATTTTTTAAACATTCTGCCAATGATTTTTTTTTCTTTTAAAATTTATTTATGTTTTGAGAAAAGGTTTCATGTAGTCCAGGCTGGCCTCAAACTCTGTGTAGCTGAGGCTGGCCCTGAACTACAGATCCTTCTGCCTCCACATCTGAAATGTTGGGATTACAGGTCTATGCCACCAATGTCCAGTTTTGTCGGTCATTTTGATGAGGTTTTGGTCCTTCCGGTGGCTGTGAGTGGGTCTCTGAGTGGGTCTCATTCCCCTGGACCTGGTTGCTAACACTGCTGTGTAGCCTCACAATCTTCCTAGGTTGAAGATTTTCTTGTTAGAGTGGCTCTGACTTCATGAGCAGTTGTGCATTTTATCATCAGCTTTAGGGAGTGCTTTCATTATTAGTCGCTTAATCCTCTGTCAGCCATATTTGCTTTGAACATTTAATCCCAATATCTGTTTCAAATTGGTTTCTTTTTAAAATGTTATTATTTTCCTTTTATGTGTATGGGTGCATTGCCTGCATGTGTAAGTGCACCTGTGTTACTCAACGCCTCTGGAGTCAGAAGGCATCTGATTCCCCTGGAACTGGAGTTATAGATGATTGTTAGCTGCCATATGGGTGCTGGGAATTAAAGTTTTTAATTGATTTTTATTTTATGTGTATGGGTATTATGCCTGCATGTATGTAAATGCACCATTGTCATGCAGTGCCCTTGGGGGACAGAAGAAGGCATTGACTCCCCTGGAACTGGAGTTATGGACAGTTGTTAGCTGCTGTGTGGTTGCTGAGATTTGAACTGTCTTCTGCGAGAATAGCTAGTGCTCTTAACTGATGAGCCATCTCTCTAGCCTCCTCTTTGTTTTTTTTTTGTTTTTTTTTTTTTTTTTTTTTTTTTTTTTTTTGTTTGTTTTTTTTAATGCTTCTTTAAAATTCTAGCTCTTGACCAGAGGCATAGCTCAATGGTAGATCACTGGCCTCCCATGTGCAGGGCCCTATGGAACCTATTCCATCCCAGAACTGCACAAATTAATTCATTAAAGGCCCAGGGGTCTCTCTTCTGGATGGCACTGGCATTCAGGGCTGGCACTCCTCTGTGTCTGTAACCGGCTGTGGCTCTGCTTTAGAGGTCGTGTCACTGAGCTCTGGGCAAGGTGAGGCAGGCCAAGGCCTGCACAACTTGTCCAAATGAATAAAGGGGGCTGGGAATGTAGACTGTTTACCCAGCATGCAACAGGCCCTGGGCTGGATCCCCAGCACTACAGACAAATACACCTGTAATCCTAGCACTCAGGAGGATCAGATAAGGTCATCCTCATTTATAGAGTGAGTTCAAAGCCAGCTTGGGTTGCATGAAACCTTTTGTTGTTGTTGTTATTTTGTTTTAATTTTTATTCTTTTTTTTTTTTTTTTTTTTTTTTTTTTATTTTTGTATGTGTATGAATGTATTGTTTGCATGCAAGTCTGTGCACCCGTGACGTGCAATGCCGCGGAGGTCAGAAGAGGGCGTCGGACTCCCCTGGAACTGGAGTTCTCCTGGAATTGGAGTTTCAGACGGCTCTCAGCCGCCATGTGGGTGCTGGGGATTGAACCCGGGTCCTCTGCAAGAGCGGTCGGCGCTCTTAACCGCTAGGCCATCGCTCCAGCCCTTGTTTTAATTTTTAAATGGAATTTAAAAAATAACATAAGGATCTCACTCTTTATTTTTTTTTTTGTCTTTTTGAGACAGGGTCTCCCTTTAGTCCCAGCTGGCCTGGAGCTCACTATGAAGACCAGGTAGGCCTTGAACTCACAAAGATCCGCCTGCCTCTGCCTCCCAAGTGCTAGGATTAAAGGCGTGAGCCACCACGCCCGGCTTTTCTTTTGCATTCTCACTCTTAAGCCAATCCCAGACAGCCATGGAACAAGTGAGTATGCCCAGGCCACTGTGAGGAAACAGGCTCCTGGGAGGTGGATCAAGGCTTCAAACTGATGTGCACAAAAGGGGAGAAAGGACAGGGTGAGGTAGGCTCACAGGGCACTGGAGAATATCTGAGAAAAGAAAGCAGGATTGAGTTTTCTCCTCTGTGTGCCAAGTTCCCCACAGGCCCCAGTAGGCACCTACTGTCCTGGGACCACCATAGCTGGTGCCCTCACTTGGAAATGGCCAACCCAGACAACATCGAAGGCGTGCGTGATTACAGGAAGGAGGAGAGGACCCACAGGTCTAGTCGCCCCACACCTTTCCTGCTGGATCCAAGCCTAGAGGATTCTGATCTGGGTGGACGGCCCCCTCCTTGTGGCTTCTCTCTGGGGTGGGAAAATGAGGCTCGAGTCTGAGGAGATAGTCCCTTACAGAAGAGATTGGCCAGGCCAAAAGAACACTAAGCTGGGCTGGTGTCCAGGAGTCTCTGGGGCTAGAGACTGGAGTTAAGACTATACCCCTATTTGCCGGGCGTGATGGTGGGCTTTAATCCTAGCCATGGGAGGCAGAGGCAGGCAGATCCCTGAGATATTGAGGTCAACCTGGGCTATGTCCCAGGCAGGCTATGACTAGTGAGACCCTGTCAAAAAAAACAAATATAAAATGGTGGCACACGCCTTTAATCCTAGCACTTGGGAGGCAGAGGCAGGCAGATCTTTGTGAGTTCAAGACCAGCCTGGTCTACATAGCGAGTTCCAGGACAGCTGGAACTACAGGGAGACCCTGTCTCAAAAAGACCAAAAAAAAAAAAAAATGTATAAAACAAAGACTATACCCTACTCTAAGACAGCACCCACAGAACAGTTGAACCCCCAAGGAATGCAACCCCAGTTAAAAGAGCTGGTACACATAGGGCACATGGGTGTCCACATGGGTACATCAGAGAAACCACTGGAACCAGCCATGTGGAACAAAGGAAGAAATAGTATTAGCAACACAAAACAGAAGGCCAAAATGTTAAAGACCCCAGGGAGAATATTCTACACAGATAACCAATATGATAGCTAGGCATGGTAGCACCCTCTTCTGACCTCCACAGGCATTGTACAACACATATGCATTTACATACATGCAGGAAATACATTCATACACATAAAATAAAAAATAAAATATTTTTTTAAAAATTCAACAACTCCAAACTAACAAAATCTCCCTCTCTCACACACATACACATGAGAAAGTATTAAGAAAAAAAAAAGCCAAGTGGAAATTATTCATATAAAAGGCCAGCCTTAGCCGGGCGTGGTGGCACACGTCTTTAATCTTAGCACTTGGGAGGCAGAGGCAGGTGGATCTCTATGAGTTCGAGGCCAGCCTGGTCTACAGAGCAAGCTCCAGGATAGCTGGGACTAAAGGGAGACCCTGTCTCAACAAAAAAACAAACAAAAAGGCCAGCCTTGAGGCTGGGGGCTCAGTCGGTGAAGAACTTGCCACACAAGTGTGAAGACCTGAGTGTACCCTAGAACCCCTGTAAAGCTGGGCACGGCAGTGAGCTTCGGCTACCCCAGCGCTCCATAGCGAGCTGACAAGTGGAGATGGGAAAATCACCAAAAGCTCAGGGGCCAGTGAGCGTCCATAGCAGTAAACAGCAAAGAAACCCTGTCTCAGGTAAGAAGATAAGGATCGACACCAAGGTTGTCCTCTGACCTCCACACGTGTGCCAAGGCACATCCGCACATGTACATATATACATGTGTGCAGACATACATACCGATTCTTTTTTTTTTTTTTGAGACAGGGTCTCACATGTAAGTGTTGGCTAGCCTGGAACTCATTACATAGACCAGGCTGGACTTGAACTCACAAAGATCCTCTTGCCTCTGCCTCCCGAGTGCTAGGATTAAAGGTGCGCCACCATGCTCGGCTTTGATTTTTTTTTTTTTTAAAGCCAGGCTTCTCACTCATCCATGCTCCAGCCACGGCACACACCTCATGGCTCACAGTTCCCCGGAGTCTTTCAAGGGTGTTTCACTCAGTTTTCCCTCCACTCCCGTTGAAAACTTCCAGCACATCTTTAGGACTCCTCTCTGTGGTGACAGGAAGTCCTGGGCCCTTGTCTTGATTCTTCAGCTAACTAGCGGTGTGACTTTGGGCAAGTCATGTAACCTCTCTGGACTTCAGGCTGTTCTTGGGGAAAAGAAGAGAAAGAACATTACGCTAGATCATTCCTACTGTTTCCTCCAGCTGGATGCTCTGGTGTTGGTAAAGAGCACAGACTCTGGCATGGGGCCATCTGCCATCCTCTTCTGGCCAGCGTTTTGTTGTTGAGTGTCACTGAGCAGTTCCTTCCCCTCCTGTAGCCTCAGCTGATGCTCTCTGGTGTAATGATGAACAGCCTGAACCTTGAAGTTCACAATTTAGACTCAGTTCCAGCTCTGCTGCTTCTGTGCTATATGACCGTAGATGGGAATTCCTTAATTTCTCTGTGTATTCTAAAGTGAGGATGACCTTCAAGTAAAGGTGGGGTAGCTCAGTGGTGGAGTCTTACTTATCCTGCACTCTATCCCTAGAGCTGCAAAAACAAACAAACAAATAAATAAATAACAAAGCCCCTGCCAAGCACTTTCTACATACACCCTGTCCATTGAGTCTTTGAATACACACCTCCTGCTGCATCACAACTTTGGTATGGGTTTGCTATAAAACCAGGAACTTGAAGCTTCCAAAGAGGTTACTTTCAGAGCCACAGCCAGGACTTGACCCCGGGTCTATCTACCTCATCCAAGCTTGGGGTCTTTTTTCCTCCATGCCTGGTGCTGGGGAAGACTAGAAGAGGCTGGGTTGTACTAGATGAGTCCAGATGGAGAAGTTTGTGCAGCCCCCACCCCACATGTGTGTTCCAGCTGTGAGCCCCAGGCCTATGCAGATGACTTTGGTAGGTTTCATGTGAGTGTGGTTTTAGTGATGGGCCAGAAGTTAATGGAGGAGACAGGACAAGGGTGGGTTGTATAGTTTAGGGCTCACATGATCTGAGAAAGAAGCTGAAGGGGCTGAAGGCCACGGAGGGAGCAGACAGGAGGCTCCAGCTTCAGGAAGTGCCAGGCCTGGGCTTGAAGGACAGGCTGGGCCCAGTGGCAGTTCGGTGGAGCTGGGGGAGGGGCTGGAGGTCCGCCAGCCAGCCCCGTGAGCCTTGAGGTACAGGAAGCCCTTTCCTGCTTCATGACTGGTGCCCACACTCAGCTGCTGACACTGTGCACAGCCTCCAGACATGAGTCTGGTGAGCTTGTCTCCGATCCTGCCCTTCCTTCCTCTTGCTGAGTCTTCTTACCTGGCCTGGTCTGTCCTTGCCTCCTGCCTGCAGCAGGGGTTTGGGCTGTACTGTTGGCCCCTGAAGGACGTGAGCAGCTCCAGAAACAGTGGTCTGGGACTGTTGCTTGAGCAGCACAGGGGGTCCTGCGGCACAGGAAGTAGGAATCCTGCATCGGTTGGGTGTCAGACGTGGAGGTTCAGATCAACGGCATAAGAGAAGCTGGCTAGGTCATCTGGGGTGACAAGAGCTCCCAGGAAAACGTTAAAGGTCCAGCCGTCAGGGGCTGCTGGGTAGCAACTGTGAGCTCTATGGAATAGCATTGTGGATGTCCTCCTCTGAGCACTGAGCCAAGCAGGGAGCCCAGGGTGCTGTGGGTTTCTGTTTCTTTTAACTTTTAAAAACCACTCTGAAGGCTTTCAAGTGGAACAAACCGCCTCAGAGAAACAACAGCCCGACCCCACCCCTGGCACCCGGCAGCTAAGGGCAAAGGCCTTGAGCTTGGGGCCAAGCATGTGTGGTCCTGGTCCTGTTTGGCTGAGGGACCTCGGGCAAGTCACATCACCACTCTGTGTTTCCGGTTCCCCCATAAGATGGGGAAACCATGCCCCATCACTCGGTGCCAATGACCTCAAGGGATTGATTGCTTCTCCACCTGAGGACCCAGGGGACAGAGCTGACATTGGCAGCTTCCCCACAGGGCCTAGGACACAGCAGACACTCAGAATCTTTAGTTAAAAGGAACTGTGACAACCTGTGGGAAGGTTGTCTGTGCAGTCTGTCTTTGAATCTGTAGCTGTGCTGGAAAAATTGCTTCCAGTACATTCTCCTCCCCCTCCTTCCCCCCTTTCTTCCCTCCCTCCTTCTCTGCCTTCTCCCCTTCCTTCCTTTTTTGAGTTAAGATCTTACTTTATAGCTCTGGCTGGCCTTGAACTTGCTATGTAGACCAGGCTGGTGTCAAATTTGAGTGATTCTTTTGCCTCTGCCTCCCGAGGGCTGGGATTAAGGATGTGAACCACCGTGCCAGCCATTGCCTCTAATTCTACACTATAATGTATGCATCTAAAATGTATGCATTCTCAGTTGGAAACTGTTCTGTTGAGCTGCACATGTGAAACATGTCTGCCCGCCTTTAGTTTATTGTCACATTTCTCCCCTTTGGAAATATCTGGCTGAGCATGAATTGCTCAGTGTGATTATTTAAAACATAAGGAGCTGAGAAAAACTCACTGGACTGGAGTTGTGAGGGCAAGAGCCTGGAGTCCAAGCAACAGAAAATCTAAACCAAACAAAGAGAGAACGAACTGGCCCCCATTCAGAGATGAGCTTCAGGCATGGCTACATCCAGGGTCTGGGCACCATCCTGCAAGCCACAGGCTGTCCGTGTGTCTCTGACCCATGCTGTGGGCCATTGCTCTCAGTCTCCTCTGTTTCACTATCCTGATGCATCTACATCCAGATGGAGAATGTCCCAGCATCTGCCAGTCAGCCCACCTGGGCCAAGTTGGGAACTCATCCTGTTTGGAGCAGGCGATGGGGAGGAGGAGATGGTCCCTAGGAAACCGTCAGGAAGGGAAATGGATTCCAGGTGGCCCAACATGATAGCTGGTGTCCACTCATCACCATGGGGATAGCAGAGAGTGCTGAGGAGTTCCTGTCCTCAGGATTCACTTAGGAGGCTTCATGGAGTGATCAGCCCTGCCTTAGGGATGAGAGTACAGGTAGAAGCAGCCCCATGGTTCACTCTCTCTAGGTAACTGCAGAGGAGCAGACCAGGGAGGGAGGGAGGGGGGAGGGGAGGAGGGAGGGAGGACTGGGGCTGCTAGCCCATTCACATGTGCAAGAGTGTCCCTAAGGAGGCAGCATCCCATTCAAGGCAGGAGGATGTGCTCCGGAGCCCCAGAGCTGCCTGCTGAATGTGGCAGGCTCCCAGCAAGCCCCTAGTCTAGGCGGAGCCAGGCCAGACAACTGCTGACGTGGGGTTCCCACGTCATAACTACAGTCTCTGGAGGTGGGCCTGGCAGACGCTGGGGTGGCAAGGACATTGCACACGGGGCCGGCCAGGCCTGGCTGGGTCCCAGTTCTTCTCTGCCTGGCTGTGTAAACCCCGAGCTTCCTTTCTTCCTGGTTCTGAGAGTTCTGCTCATGTTAGGTTCTAGGAGGGACTGCTCAGAAAGCTCCCGGCATGCAGTGGGTGCCAGGTGAAGATTTTTCTCCCTTTCCTGTCAAGGGCTGCGTGACCTTGGCCTACTTTCTTTACCTCTCTGCACCCTGGGATTGAGCTCAGCATCTACCTTTTAGAGTTGACACCCATAAAGCACTGGGAATGGCGCTGGCTTACCAGCTGTCACATTACCACAGCTAGGTAGCACAGTGCTTAATACTTGCCAGAACCAGCCGGGCGTGGTGGTGCACGCCTTTAATCCCAGCACTCGGGAGGCAGAGGCAGGCGGATCTTTGTGAGTTTAAGGCCAGCCTGATCTACAGAGTGAGTTCCAGGACAGCTGGGGCTACAGGGAGACCCTGTCTCAAAAAGACAAAAAAAATAAAACAAAAACAAAAAAAAACTTGCCAGAACTCTCATTTCTACTTAGCACAACGACAGAGGTAGTCGATGTGTTTTACATATCACCACCTCTCTTTCTTCCTTTTGAGTCATGAGCTCATGTAGTCCAGGCTAGCCTAGATCCCAAATTCATTACGTTGCTGCCAAGGCTAATCTTGAGCTTCTGCTCTTCGTATCTCCACCTCTCAAGTTCCAGGGCGACGGGAATGTGCTATCAGGCCTGCTTTGGTCAGCCTACTCCAGGCCCAGGCTCCCCATCCCTCTTGCCCCATTGCTGAGCGCTTTGCCCAGTTGTTGGAAACTTGGCAGCTGACTAGAATCTGTGGAGATGCGGAGACAATGTTGTGAGAGCCTAGCTGCTGACTGTCCATGCGTGTGTCCCCCGAGGACTCTGCTGTGTCATCCCCACCCAGTAAGTTACAAGTTCAATGCCTGTTTCCACATAGTGCAGAGCCTCCTCACCCTCCTCACAGGGTGTCTGGGAACTGGCCAGGTCCTCTACCAAGAAGGCAACTAGACAGGGCTGGCTGTGGAGAGGGTTTCTGATAGTGGGAGCCATCCCCGCAGGGTGGAAGTAGGGGCTTGTGGGAGAGGTGTAAATGTATCCAGGGTCATGCCCTGCCCAAGTCTGTCCAGCCAGCCCCAGGTGTTGTGCAGAAACCAGGAACCTGGGCCTAGCCTGTCCTAGGAATGACTCTCAGAGGCTCTTGGCATGTGACCTCAAGCAGGTGATCTCATCTCTCAGAGGACAAGGAGAGCCCCTCCCACAAGAGCCTGTGACGCAGATGCAGTGGAATAACAATATTTGGGAAGTGCAGTCTGAGTCATGAGGCAGCTGGTGTCATCCAGGCCCCACACAGAGCCTAATGTGGACCTATTACTTATGTATTGTGCAGAGCGAAGTCCAGGCAGGCAGGGTGCTGAGTCAGGAGTTCACGCTCGGCCCTCCAGAGGTGGGAAATACCTACAAAGGAGGCTGAATTCCATCTGATTTGGTCATTTACTTGCTGTTTGACTCAGGGCAAGATGCTTAATCTCTCTGTGCTTTTGTTTTCCCCTCTGTAGAATAGGAATGGTACTAGAGTTCACCTTTGGGTTATTGTGGGATTAAATTAGGTAATACAGGTAACACCATTTAGAGCACTGCCGGCCACATGTAAGTACAAAGAGGTTTGTAGATGGGAGTGGTGGTGCTTGTCTGTAATTCCCAGCATTCAAGAGGCAGAGACCCGAGGATTTGCCACAAATTCAAGGAAGGCCTAGTCTGCACAGCAATTTCTAGGCCGTCCAAGGTTACACAGGGAGACCTAGGGGGGAAAGAAAAGGACTTTTTGTAATCTTCTGTTAATGTTCTCTGTAACTGATGCAATCACTAATGTGTACAGTTTTGAACCCACTGGCCCCTGCACCGTGCCTGGCAGATTGCCTTCCGCTGAATAATTCCCTCCAGCTTCTTAGCTGGTTGTTGGGAGAAGACCTATCGACCTATCAATGTGCTGTGTGACTCAGGAAAGTCATGGACCCTCTCTGTGCCTTTCTTTTCTTTCTCTTTTGATTGATTTTTATTTGATGTGTATGAGTGTATTGCCTGCATGTGTGTGTAAGTGCACCTGTGTCATACAGTGCCCACAGAGGGCAGAAGAGGGTGTGAGATCCCTTGGAACTGTAGTTAGAGATGGTTGTTAGTCACCATGTGGGTGCTGGGAACTGAACCCAGTTCCTCTGGAAAAGCATCCAGTGCTCTTAACTTCTTTTTTTTTTTTAATTTTTTTTTTATTATTATTTATTTATTTTTGTATGTGTATGAATGTAGTGTCTGCATGCAGGTCTGTGCACCCATGTCGTGCAATGCCGCGGAGGTCAGAAGAGGGTCTCGGATTCCCCTGGAACTGGAGTTCTCCTGGAATTGGAGTTACAGACGGTTTTAGCCGCCATGTGGGTGCTGGGGATCGAACCCGGGTCCTCTGCAAGAGCGTCGGTGCTCTTAACCGCTAGGCTATTTCTCCAGCCCCAGTGCTCTTAACTTCTAAGCGATTGCTCCAGCCCCAACCTTTCTTTTCTTTTTTAAATTTTATTTATTTTTGTATGTGTATGAGTGTACTGTCTGCATGTAGGTTTGTACACCCGTGTCGTGCAATGCTGCGGAGGTCAGAAAAGGGAGTTGGATTCCCCTGGAACTGGAGTTAAAGACAGTTCTCAGCCACCATGTGGGTGCTGGGGCTTGAACCCGGGTCCTCCTAGCGGTTGGCGCTCTTAACCGCTAGGCCATCTCTCCAGCCCAACCTTTTTCTTGATGTTGGTTGTTGGAGCGAGGATGGGGGATCACTCTGCCTCCTGGTAGCAGAGGAACCCCCACTGTGGGGCTGGGTGCTGACAGGAGAGCAGGGCCTGGCACACACCTCAGCCTCTCATGGCTCACATGCCCCTCAGCTTTCAGGCCTGTGGGGCAGAACATGTCCTCTCCGTGGCCAGAGGAAGCCCATGTGCCTATAAAGCCGTGGCCCAGGCCTCAGGCAGGGTGCCTGGCCCTGCACCTCCCTCTGGCCAGCTGTCTTTCCTCCCCAGGGAAGCAAGCCTCAGACAGCTTTGCTCCAGGACCCAGACCTACCTAAGCCTTCCGATTCCAGCTCCGGTGGCCACACCCTCACCTAAGAAATGAGGTTGGTGCCAGGGGTGAGTGACGGGTGACCCAGGGCTGCTCTGGCTCCTTTGGTGACTGTCCAGGTTGCTTGGTCCTCAGACACCCACTGTCTGCTTGGCCTCGGCTGGGCGGTCCTCCCCATCCTCGCTCCCCTCGCCTTGTTCTAGTGCCAGCAGGCCTCCCGGCAAGCTTCCCTCTGAGCCTGTGCCCAATAGTTTGTTCCCTTCAAGGGGAAAGAGCTTAACACTGCCTCGAGGCTGTTTCTTATAAGACCTGGGACCTCCCACCCCAGGCACTGAGTGTTGCTTTGCAGTATCTAGAGCTAAAAAGGCCTTTCCAGCTTCCAGGCCAGCAGGGCTAGGTGCAGGTGCAGGTTTCTCTCTCTCTCTCTCTCTCTCTCTCTCTCTCTCTCTCTCTCTCTCTCTCTCTCATCTGTTCTTCATCCAGCTGTCCTCTGCTTCCCCCCATCTTCTATTCGCTGCCCTGCATTCCCACCTCACACTTACCTGTCACCAGTTCAGGTTGATCCTCAGCCCAGGTGAATGGTCTGAATCCTCAGGGCCTCTCTCAGACCCTACTCCTCAGAAGCTGGGGCACAGGAGAGGTGAGATCTCCTCACCCCAGGTTACCCAGCCAGTAAGGGGCAGAGACAGGCTGTCCCCTGCAGCTTGGCCCAACGTTGCCCTTGCGCTCTAAGGCTGCCTCTTCTGCCACCCACCGCTGGCCTGGTGGCCTCCTGCCCATCTGAATTCCCTTCCCTGCCTCCTGACCCCTGCCCCAACCTCGCTGCCAGCCACAGGCTGCCCAGGCAGGAGAGGGACGTCCCTGCAGAGGGAGTCCCTGCTGTGTAGCCAAACAGCCGCTCTAGGAGATGATACCCACCTTGGCTTGGGGGGAGGGCAGCTGACAGACAGAGCTCAGGCTAGGGGTGTGGGGGGACAGCTGGAATTCCCTCAGAAGCCTGAAGATGTAATGCCTTGGCACCAAGCCCCTCCCTCAACTTGGTCCTCCCTGTCCGTTTCTTACTAGGATGGAACATCAGCAGCTGGGAACGGGAGGCTTGCTCTGTCCCCAAAACCTGGCCCACCACTTTCTGGGAAGTCCCTCCTGAATCTGACCCATAGTCCACTCTCACTAGCAAACAGAGTCCTTCTGGAACCCTGCACAGGAACTGTAAATAACTTCATCCTGTGAAAGGATATACTCCTAGCCAGTAAGGCCCATCAGAGATGGATGCCTTGGTCGAGAGGTCTCCTCTGAGATCCTGCAGCTGAAGCCAGCCTTCAGCGGGGCATCACCCCTGCCAGTGGCTGCCGCCCTAACCTCAGCACCATGGAGAGCCTGGAGCACTCAGCTGACAGTGGACACCGACTCTGGCTATGCTTCCGTTCTTCTTGGGTGCCCAGGATTTGAAGTAGCTGGGGCACATGGGGTCAGCTCCCAGGGCTGCTGCCACTCAGCCAGTCTGTCCTTCTCTGTGCGCCTCTGTGTTCTTGCATGGGTAATGGGATGTTTCCCAAATCTGCTTACAGTTGACAAGTGACCAAGAGGTTTGGGGTGGGAGGAAAAGGAATCTACTTTTGGTGGCTGTTATGTCTTATCTATCTATCTATCTATCTATCTATCTATCTATCTATCTACCTACCTACCTACCTATCTATGGTCTCCAGCTCTTAGTCAGTCCTCTAGCTTTGGTTTTTGGATGCTGGGATTATGGGTGCACCCCAAACATCCAGCCCTTCTTTTTCAGTCCCAGTATAGCCATCCCTCCAGAAAACTCATCCCATCCTGTGAGCTCACAACCCTAACAGTACAGGCAGGTACAGAATGAGAGCCCTTGCAACTTTTAAATTTTGTTTTTTTCTTTTTGAGACAGGGTCTCCCTTTAGTCCCAGCTGGCCTGGAGCTCGCTATGTAGACCAGGCTGGCCTTGAACTCACAGAGATCCGCCTGCCTCGAATGCTGGGATTACAGGCATGCACCACCATGCACGGCTAATTTTTTTAATTAATTAGTTAATTGTGAATGTGCTCATGGGCATGGATATGCATATGTGTCCCACAGCACGCATGTGGAAGTCAGAGGACAACTTGTGGGGGTCGGTTCTCTCCTTCTACCATATGAGTCCCAGGGATTAAACTCGGTCTTCAGGCTTGGCAGCAAGCACCTCTACCTGTTGACCCATCTTGCTGAACCTCCTCATGACGCTTGACAGAGGAACATTCTTACCTTCCTCACAGGTTGTTTCGATGAACATTTCCAGTGTTCCTTCCAGGACCCGCGTGGGAACAAGGTTTTGTCCATAAGATCCCTAAGTGATTTCTTTTTTTTTTTTTGTATGTGTATGAATGTACTGTGTGCATGTAGGTTTGTGCACCCGTGTTGTGCAATGCCGCGGAGGTCAGAAGAGGATCTCAGATTCCCCTGGAACTGGAGTTCTCCTGGAATTGGAGTTACAGACAGTTCTTAGCCGCCATGTGGATGCTGGGGATCGAACCCGGGTCCTCTGCAAGAGCAGTCGGTGCTCTTAACCACTAGGCTATCTCTCCAGCCACAAGATCCCTAAGTGATTTCTGTGGTGGGTGTCTGAGAACCTTCTCAGAAGCCCCTTTCTTGTCTGGGACTCTAAGGAAAAACCATTGACCTTGTGAGTCCCACCAGTGACTGAGTCTTACACTAAGTTATTGGGCTGAGCCGTGGAGGCTTCAGGTACGTCCTGGGAGGTGGGGGCAGGGAGGGAGAGAGTCCACGCCAGGTGGCCCTGGGTGGATCCCGTGTGTGGAGGGCTTTGAAGGTCTTGATTAGCACTGGATGTCTATGTGACCCTTGGCCATCCTCAGATGGTCACCTGCGTCTCCATCACCCCCACTGTTCGGAGGGACTGTTCTGTCAGGGACATTGGGGACTGAGTCAGATCAGGGTCACACCTCACACCTGACACACCATCAGTGTTCTTGTGAATGGGAGATGGATGTTCAAGGGATCAGAACACTGTCAGATGTAGGGAATGATGGACTGACTGTGGGTCACTGCTGAGCCTCCGTTTCCCTGTCCATCCCTGGGGCTAATCCCCACCTGGCCACATCACTGGGCTAGTGTCAAGTTTGGTGCTACTTGAATTAGGGAGTGTCAAGAATTGTAGGTATTAGCAGAAGTGAGGGACTGTCTACCTACTCTCTAGCACTGTGAGCCCAGGAAGAGAGGACCTCTGTGGCATCAGGAGGGTCCATGCATCTCTCTCTGAGATCGGGCTTCTCTGTGCCAAGGGACCTGAGGCCTAGCAGCCAACAGATGCGGTCAGAACACACCTGGACTTGTGGGTACCAATCTCTCTCTCTCTCTCTCTCTCTCTCTCTCTCTCTGTGTGTGTGTGTGTGTGTGTGGTCTTTAGGGGCCTAGGGATTCTGAGCTTCCATTTCTGAATCTGAAATGGGACTACAGTCACTACCCTGACTGCACAGGGGCCCATGAGAGGCTGGATGTGGAGCAATTCTGGACACAGAAAGCCCCCCTCCCCCCATGGACAGCAGCCCCTCCACCACTAGCCTATGCAGCCTTTCCGGTGATCACCAGCTTTGGCTCTGGATTTGGATAGATTTCTCTAGGTCAGGGACAGGAACCTGATGCTCTAAGGTCCCCTCCAGGCTTCCTTTCCTTCTGAGCTTTGTTTTTTTATTTTTGGTTTTCTGAGACAGGGTCTCACAAGCCCAGGCTGGCTTCAGACTCAGTTTTGTTGTTGCTGTGATCAAATACTCCTGACAAAAGCAGCTTAAATCAGGAATGGTTTGGGATGGAGAGATGATGGTTCAGTAGTTAGGAGCACTGGCTACTCTTCCAGAGGACCCAGGTTTGATTCCCAGCACCCAATGGTGGTTAACAACCATCCATAACTCCAGTTTCAGGGGAATCCAATGTCCTCTTCTAACCTTCATAGGCATTGCATGACATGGGTACACTTACATACATGCAAGCAGTATATTCATACACATTTTTAAAAAAAAGAGTGCTGGAGAGATGGCCTAGCGGTTAAGAGCGCTGACTGTTCTTGCAGAGGACCTGGGTTCGATCCCCAGCACCCACATGGCGGCTGAGAACAGAATCTGACATGGCGGCTGAGAACTGAGTCTGACCTCCTCTTCTGACCTCCACAGCATTGCACTATACGGGTGCACAAACCTACTTGCAGACGGTACATTCATACACATAAAAAAATAAAAAAATTAAAAATAAATTAAAAAAAAATAATAATAAAAAAAAAAAGAAAAGAAGCCGCGTGGTGGTGCAGTGCGACTTTATCCCTAGCACTCAGGAGGCAGGAAGGCAGAGGCAGGAGCTTGTGGGTGGGATGGGAGGGGGGGGGGGGGGGGGGGGGGGGGGGGGGGAGGGGGGGGGGGGGGGGGGGGGGGGAGGGGGGGGGGGGGGGGGGGGGGGGGGGGGGGGGGGGGGGGGGGTGGGGGGGGGGGGGGATGGGGGGGTTATGTTAGTTCCAAGGAGGCCAGCCGAGTCTACAGTAGCGAGTTCCAGGACAGCGTTGGCTACAGGGAAACCCGTCTCGAAAAGACCAAAAAAAATAAATAAATAAATAAAAAAATAAATTTTTAAAAAGAACTGTCTTTAAGCTGGGCATGGTGGCACATGCCCTTTAATCCTAGCACTTGGAGGCAGAGGCAGGCAGATCTCTGTAGCGTTCAAGCCACGCCGGCTGTCTACAGAGTGAGTTTCCAGGCCAGCGAGGCCAGCTGGGGCTACGGGAGACCCTGTCTCGAAAAGACCAAAAAAAAAAAAAAAAAAAAAAAAATAAATAAATAATAAATAGATTTTAAAAAAAGAATAACATGATCTTAAAATGGCATGGGGGGCCATCCTTTAATCCTCGCACTTGGGAGGCAGAGGCAGGCAGACCTCTGTGTGAGTTCACGTCCAGCCTGGTCTACAGAGTGAGTTCCAGGCCAGCTGGGGCTACAGGGAAGGATCCCGTCTTGTCTCGAAAAAAGCCAAAAAAGAAGAAAAAAAAAAAAAAAGAGGTTTGAGCTCACAGCTCACGGTATAATCTGTCATGCTGGGGAAGTCAAGGCAGGAGGCGCTCTAAGCAGCCGTCACCTGGAGCCTGCAACCAGGAAGGAGAAGCTGAAGAATGCAGCTCCCTTTCCTGGTACACGGTAAGGGCTTTGGACTACACTAATTGGTCAGTAATTTCTCTTAGAACCTAGAACTGACAGGAATGAGGAATGCATGGGTGAAGTTGAAGGAACAGCATCTAGTAGCCCTCCCTCCCCCCCCACAAGACTAGTGTCAGGGAGGGGAAACTGCGGGGGAGGGGGAGCAACTCACCCTTCCTGTCTAATCCCAGATTACCTCAGGGATAAGGCCAGGTTTTTGGAGCCAGGCTTGTGTGCCAGACCCCAGCCCTTGGAGTCAACAGGCTCACGTGACAGCCACAAGAAAAGACTCTCTTCTCCCCAAGATGGCCTTGTTGTCGCCCACCCTGGATGTGGTGCTCACTGCCACTGGCAGTCTTCTCCTGTTCGTGCTGGCTCTGGGCTTGCTATGCTTCTTCACCTGTCGCCTGGCCAGGCCACTCAGGTAGGGGATCCCACCCCAACCTCCCACTGTCTGGCCTGACCCCAAAAGGCTACTCCTGTGGGCAGAAAAGGGGTGCGTACTAGTCTTCCTTCTCTCCCTAGTAGGGAAACAGGCCAGGAGGGGATGATCCCAGGAGAGGATGATGGCGGGCTGGACCAGGTGTTTGTCAGCTGGTTGAGCCGGAGCTTCGCCTCAGTTTCCTGCACTGGAGGTTGGGAATGCCTGTGGCCAGAGGATGGGTGAGGTCACAGGTGGAAATGGTCATTCCAATTGCCCTGGCTCTGTTGGCATCCTGGAGACTGGCTTTCTGCCGCATGCTAGAGCCACTGCAGCAAAATGCCGAGCCGTAGTCAGGGCCTAGGCGCAGCCCCTTAGCCTTCTCCTGACCTGCCGAGTAGCTGCTCTCTCTTGCTCAAGGCCAGAGCCCAGCCAGGCCCACTGTGCTCTTGTCCTAAATAATCAGGACACATAGCTGGAAGCCTGACAGCGAAGGCCAGGCTGGGCAGTGGGAGGGGCTTGTGAGCCAGCGTCTATCCCAACAGTGGGTGGTGGGCAGCTGGGAGCCCCTAGAACGGGCCCCATAGAGCCCCCCACCCCTGGCTGCCTGAGGCCACTGGGAGCCTCTGGGCGAAGAGAGAAAGAGGGTCGGGGGGAGGGGAGAAACTGGGGAAGCAGAGCCGGCAAGGACACCTCTCAAGGGTTTCCTGGGTCCCCTCTGTTGCATTCAGATGGGGGTGGGGGGATTGAAAGGATAAATGCCCCTGTCTCTCAGCCAGACCTCTCTACATAGTGTCCTGAGGCCACCTGACCACCTGACCATGGGCTCAGGCTGAGCATACAAAGTCTATCGAAGGATACGGAGACTGGCAGGGAAGGGACCCAGGCCCTGACCCTGATCCTGCTGGGGGAGCCCTTTAAGCCCCCGGGCCCCCTGGATCTGATTCTCCCTAGTCTAGTCACCCTTCTGCTAAGAACCTCAGTGCAGAGAGTGGAAAAGCTCAGGTCCTATTCACCCCTCTCCCCTTCTTTCTCACTCCACCCCTCCCCCATTGTCACAGCTCCCCAAAGGTCCTCATGGTAATCGATTTGAAATGCTCTTGAGTTTGTATGTGTCCTGGTGAACTTCAGTGTTCCATCTGTGGCCGTGGCCTGCATGTCTGGCCCCTTGCCTTCTGTTCTTTCCCCAGTCCTATGCTTTTTTTTTTTTTTGGTCTTTTCGAGACAGGGTCTCCCTGTAGCCCCAGCTGACCTGGAACTCGCTCTGTAGACCAGGCTGGCCTTGAACTCTCAGAGATCCACCTGCCTCTGCCTCTGGAGTCCTGGGATTGAAGGTGTGCACCTGTGCTTCTTAAGCTCTGTTTCGACAGCTAGTTTTACTGCTTTGGCCGCATACCACAGCCACAGGCATGGCTGCCAGCATTTCACTGATGTGTCTTCCTGGTTGTGGACAGAGAGCTTGCTCAGTAATAAGGCGGTGCTACAGAGAACTCTGTGAGGGTTTCTGCAGGTTTGGGCTTAGGCTTTTTATCACTTTATCAAGTTAGAGAAATTGTTTTCAGGACTGGGAATGGAGTTCAGTGGCAAAGCAATTGCCTATTGTGTGTGAGGCCTGGAGTTCTATCCCAAAAGAAAGGCTGGAAGGAAGGAGGTAGGGAAGGAGGAAGGGAAGGAGGAAGGAAAGGAGGGAGGGAGGGAGGGAAGGAAGGAAGGAAGGAAGGAAGGAAGGAAGGAAGGAAGGAAGGAAGGAAGGAAGGAAGGAAAGAGAGGAGGGAACCAGAGAATAAGAATATTGAAAAATAAAATTAAAAAAAAAAACAATGCTTTTCGGCCTGGTTTTCTCAGGGCTTCTGTCATAGTTTTCTGTCCTCTATTCCAAATCACTGAGTTTCATCAAGGTTCTAACCTCTACTCAAATGACCATGATCCCAGATTTATGCCTCTAACCAAGACCTGACTCAAACAGCAGATGTGCAGCTAGCTGCCTTCTCAAGGGTCTGCCTCTCAATGGCACCTCAAACTCAATGCATCCAAAATCAAGGTCCTGATTTTCCCCACAAAATCCACTCCACTTCTTCAGAATGCCACATCAGTGCTGAAAGATGAATGTTTTTGCTTAAAATCAGAAACAAGGAAAAGATAATCATTTTGTCTCTTCTGTTCAGATTGGAAAATGTCACACGGCTGAAAAGGAAAATTGAAAACTCTTTTTTTCTTTTTTAAAAATTTTTACATTTTAGGCCAAGCATGGTGGTATATGCCTTTAATTCCAGGATTTGGAAGGCAGGCAGATTTCTGTCAGATTGAGGTCAGCTTGGTCTACATAGTGAGTTCTGGACCAGCTGAGGCTATAGGGAGACCCTCTCTCAAAAAAGAAATTACGCAGGGCATGGTGTTGCACGCCTTTAATCCCAGCACTTGGGAGGCAGAGGTAGGAGGATCTCTGTGAGTTCAAGATCAGCCTAGTTAAGCTGGGTGTGGTGGCACATGCCTTTAATCCTCGCGCTTGGGAGGCAGAAGCAGGCGGATCTTTGTGAGTACAAAGCCAGTCTGGTCTACAGAGTGAGTTCCAGGACAGCTGGGGCCACAGGGAGACCCTGTCCCCCCTCCAAATTACTTCATTTTAGGTCAGGTGTGGTAGTGCTTTTAATCCCAGCACTCAGGAGGCAGAGGCAGGAGGATCTCTTTGAGTTTGAGGCCAGCCTGGGCTACATAGCAAGAACCTGATAAAAAAATTTATTTATTTATTTATTTATTTATTTATTTATTTATTTATTAGTGTGTGTGTGTGTGTCTGTCTGTCTGTACTCATGTACCACAAGCATGTGGTTGGAGGTCACAGACACCTTTTGGGAGTCCTTCCATCATGTGAGTTCCAGAGATTGACCATCAATCAGGTTTAGTGGCAAGCGCCTTTATTCTGGCCAGCTCACTGGACCTAACACTCTGTGGATGTCATGCTTGCCTGTATAGAAATGCCAAGAAGTCACCACACATCATACAAAATTCTTAGAATTTAAGTGAGCTTGGTACTTAAGGCCAAAACAAAAATCAAGCTACTTTTAGCTTGGGCATGGTGGCGCACGCTTTTAGTCCTAGCACTTGGAAGGCAGAGGCAGGTGGATCTTTGTGAGTTGAAGGCCAGCCTGGTCTACAGAGTGAGTTCCAGGACAGCTGGGGCTACAGGGAGACCCTGTCTCGAAAAGACCAAAAAAAAAAAAAAAAATCAAACTACTTTTTTACATCAGCAGTGAGCAGTCGCTAAAACAGTGACAGTTACCCCTCCCCCCATGGGAGAAACACACAGGTGTAAGTATGACAAACCCTATCAAGAATGTATATGCTGGGGCTGGAGAGATGGCCTAGCGGTTAAGAGCGCTGACCGCTCTTACAGAGGACCTAGGTTCGATCCCCAGCACCCACATGGCGGCCGAGAACCATCTGAAACTCCAATTCCAGGAGAACTCCAGTTCTAGGGGAATCCAACACCCTCTTCTGACCTCCGCGGCATTGCACGACATGGGTGCACAAACTTGCATGCAGACAGTACATTCATACACATACAGAAATAAATCAAAATTAATTAAAAAAAAAGAATGTATATGCTGACCAATCAAAGCCCTAGACTAATGGAGATACTGTATTCATGCCTGAAAAGATGTCAGTTCTCCCCACATTATCAACAGATTTAGATATTAAAAAAAATTTTTTTTTTGGTCTTTTCGAAACAGGGTCTCCCTGTAGTCCCAGCTGTCCTGGAACTCACTCTGTAGACCAGGCTGGCCTGAACTCACAAAGATCCGCCTGCCTCTGCCTCCCGAGTGCTAGGATTAAAGGCGTGCGCCACCACGCCCGGCTAGATATTAAAATTTTTAAAACTTTAAAAAAATTGTGTGTCAGAGAGAGAGAGATTGGAGAGAAAGAGAGTTTGAGTGCCCACAGGCCACTGTGCAGATGTGGAGATCAGAGGACAGCTTATGGAGTCACTCTCCTTCTACCATATGGGTTCCAGGAACTGAACCCAGGGCCTCCATCTTGGTAGCAAGTGCCTTTACCTGCTGAGCCATCTCACTGGCCCAGTTAATTGGTTTCATATGGTACCAGTCATGTGATGATAGAGGACAGATCAAAGACAGCCAGATTTAAGGATGGGGACTACTTGATTATGAAGAGCCAGAGATTCGTGTCATAGGACAGTTCTGGCTCCTCGTTGTGGTGATGTTGGATGAATCTATTCCTGCGCCAGACTTCAGAAGCTTTGTTTTACACAGGAAGGTGGAGGGGTTGGGGTCGCTGGGCGTCCTCTTACCGCTAGTTCTAGAATCAGGGGCCGGTGGTCAAGCCTCAGCTTTCTCACCTGCTTGTTGTGACTGTGGGCAAATTGTTTCTCCATTCAAAACTTTGGTCTTGTCGTCAGTAACAGGACAGTAGGTTCCTCTCTCCTCACTGCAGAGGTTATTAAGGAGAATCCTAATGGAAATCCATACCAGGCTTTCTCGCACTGGCTGTGTGTCCAAGGAGTATCTCCTGCTTTAGAGACACACCTGCAGAGAAGCATATATTACTGTGAAGTCAGAGCTTACTGTACCCAGCACCATTAGTAAACAGACAACACCTGCGCTCAGAAGCCCCCCTGGGTCCCCTTCAGTCCACACTCCCACTGAAACCCTCACACTGTATTCCTCTTTTTACACTTCATGTCGTTGATAGCCCACTGTGTGCTCATGGGTCTGGCTCAGTCTTACCTTGACATGCATGTTGTTGTGTGGTGTTGCCAGCTGTCTATTCTGTGGAGGTCTGTGTACTATGAAGACACATGTTGCATGCTGGGCTGTACACAGGTTTGAAGCCACAGTAATGAGTTCGGAGATGGAGTGGAAGGGGGCTGGCCTCTGGCGGCTGTAGGATGCTAAAGCTGTGGTGGGTACTGACGGGTCCCCAAAGGTACACCCACTGAGCCTCTCCCTTTACACACCAGCCCTGTATCAAGTCACTTACCCTGACTTCTCTGCGTATATGAAGGAAAGGATCGTGGGTGTTTCTTCTCTTCCCCCAACTTCCCTCAGCCCCTGGCTTTTGGCTGGTGTAAATATTTACTGTGCCCAGCACTAGGAGTGCAGATAAGCAAGACAGAATCCCTGGTCTTAGATGCCCCCAGCGTAGTGGCTGGGATGGAGCAGGAAAAAAGTACTTGGAAAACAGGGGAGTGAAAAAAAAAGAAAGCCAGGCATGGTGGTGCATGCCTTTAATCCTAGCACTTGGGAGGCAGAGGCAGGCGGATCTTTGTGAGTTCAAGGCCAGCCTGGTCTACAGAGCGAGTTCAGGACAGCTGGGCCTACAGGGAGACCCTGTCTCGAAAAGACCAAAAAAAAAAAAAAAGAAAACAGGGGAGTGAATGCCCATGTGTGAGGTGGCACGCTTCCTGGAGGTGTCCTGAAAGAAGTGACTTCATGTTTTTTTTGTTTTGTTTGTTTTGTTTTTTGTCTTTTTGAGACAGGGTCTCCCTGTAGCCCCAGCTGTCCTGGAACTCACTCTGTAGACCAGGCTGGCCTTGAACTCACAAAGATCCGCCTGCCTCTGCCTCCCAAGTGCTAGGATTAAAGACGTGCGCCACCACGCCCGGCATGACTTCATGTTTTAAATGACTGTGAAGATTAATATTTTATATCAACTTAGTGACTTTTTTCTGATTTTAGCATTTGCTGTAGAACCATTTAGCAACTAAACTAAAATGAAAAATTTAGAAATCAGGACTGAGACGGCTCAGTAGGGGAACATGAGGACCAGAGTTTGGATCCCTAGCACCCATGTGGAAAGCCAGCCTGGTGGTACATATCTCTACCCCTGACACTGGGGTGGGAGAGGAGGGAAATGGGGGGATCCCTGGAGCTCACTGCCCAGAAGTCTAGCCAATTGGTAATTGTTGAGTGCCAGGCTCAGAGAAAGACTCTGTCTCAAAAGTCAACCTGGAGATCAGGGCACGGTGACACACGCTTTTAGTCCCAGCACTTAAAAGGCAGAGGCAAGAGCACCCTTGTGAGATCCAGGCCAACCTGGTCTATTTCACAAGTTCCAGGCCAGCTAGGGCTACAGGGAGACCTTGTCTCAAAAAACAAACAAAAAGCAATAGAAGATACTCAATGCTAACCTCTGTCCTCTATGAATACGGGCCTCCCGCACATGGGTACACACAGACAAACACAATTCTTTTTTACATTTGTTTTATTGTGTGTTTCTGTGTGTGAGGGTGGGGGTAGGAGGGGTGGGTAGGTGTGGGTTTCTCTGCACAGATGTAGAGGTCAGAGGATGACTTGTACTCTTTTTCCACCATGTTGGTCTTGGGGTTTGAGCTCAGGTTGCCAAGCTTGGCAGCACACGCCTTTACCCACTAAGGCATCTTGCCAGCCAGAATAATCTTAAAAACTTTGAGCCGGGTGTGGTGGCACACGCCTTTAATCCTAGTACTCTGGAGGCAGAGGCAGGTGGATCTCTGTAAGTTCAAGGCCAGCCTGGTCTACAGAGCAAGTTCCAGGACAGCTGGGGCTACAGGGAGACCCTGTCTCAAAAGACAAAAAAACAAAACAAAACAAAAAAAAAACTTTGAAATGAAGCCGAAGAGATGATTTGGTGGTGAAGAGCACTGGCCACTCTTGCGGAGGACCTGAGTTCATTTCCTAGCACCCACATGGCAGCTAGTAGCTGTCTGTAACTCAAGTACAGGGGACTCCAATACTCTCTTCTGACCTCCACAGGCATTGTAGGACATGTGTGATCTTACATGCATGTAGGCAATACATTCATACACATAAAATAAAAAAAAATTAAAAACCCTTTGAAATCCCTTGTGATCCCACTGCTCAGGATTAGGTGCAGCGGGTTGTAGACGTAGGGGTCTCCAGCTCCCGGCCCCCTCTGGCTACCCTTCTTACCCCAAAGCCTTGCCTTTAATATTCCTGACTGTGGTGTAGCATGGTAGTTCATCTGGCCCAGCACTTTTCTCAACATAGAATGACTGTCACTTCCGCTTCTCACTGCAAATGGAGTAATCATATCCTGACTGGAGCCGAAGTCGGAACAGCTCCCAGCAAAGCTCTTGCTACCTGAAAATTGCCTATCTTCCTGTAGTATTTGTACCCTGAGGGATGGAACCTTCTGCAGCTGCCTGTGTGCTCCTGACAGGATGAGCACAGTTTAAAGAACACTCTGGGGACTGGAGAGATGGCTCAGTGGTTAAGAGCACCGACTGCTCTTCCAGAGGACCCAGGTTCGATTCCCAGTACCCACATGGCAGCTAAGAACCGTCTTTAAGCTGAGTATGGTGGCACAAGCCTTTAATCCTAGGCAGAGGCAGGTGGATCTCTGTGAGTTCAAAGCCAGCCTGGTCTACAGAGTGAGTTCCAGGCCAGCTGGGGCTATAGGAAGACCCTGTCTCAAAAAAAGACAAAAAAAAAATATTATTATAAAGGTGGGTTGAGAGTTGTATGTGATTTAGCTATGGAGAATTTGTCTGGGGCCCTTTGTTTGATTCCCAGCACTAAGGGACAAAAAGAAAAATGTTTATTATTATTATTATCCTCTGTGTGTGTATGTGTGTGTGTGCGCACACGTGCATGCATGCATGCCACATGCATATGTTTGTGTGTGTGTTTGTTAGAGAGAGAGAGAGAGAGAGAGAGAGAGAGAGGCATGTGTGCCACAGTATGAGTGAATCAGAGGATGAATTTTGAAACTCAGTTCTTTCCTCCCACTGCAGCTCATTATTAGGCTCACACAGCAAGCCATCCCACCAGCCCAAAGGCAGAAAAGTTTAACAGATTCACCATCATAAAAGGCACACAGATGTGCCAGGCATGGTGGCACATGCCTTTAATCATAGCACTCAGGAGGCAGAGGCAGGCAGATCTCTGTGAGTTCAAGGAAGGCCAGCCTGGTGTACATAGAGAGTTCCAGAATAGCGGATAGCTGGGGTACAGGGAGACCCTGTCTCCAAAAGACAAAAGGAAGGAAGGAAGGAAGGAAGGAAGGAAGGAAGGAAGGAAGGAAGGAAGGAAGGAAGGGAAAGAAAGAGAGAGAGAGAGAGAGAAAGAAAGAAAGAAAGAAAGAAAGAAAGAAAGAAAGAAAGAAAGAAAGAAAGAAAGAAAGAAAGAAAGGAAGGCATACAAATAAATGCTAAATAAACACATAAAAAGATGCTTAAACACCACTACTCACTAGGGAAATGCAAGCTCAAACCAAAGAAGCTAGGGTCAGGACTCTAACTCAGTGGTAGAACTCTTGCCTAGCTGGCATGCGGCCCTGGGTTTGATTCCCAGCACTGACAAAAAATTTTTACTTTTTTTTTAAAAGTAAAAATTTGGGAAAATGCAGAAAAGACTATAAAAAGTACTCAGAGTAGGTCAGCTGCGATGGTGTGTGCTGTGATCCCAGCACTTGGGAGGTGGAGGGTCAGGAGTTCAAGGTCATTAGCTTGTATGTATATGGTGTTCAAAGTCATTAGCTTATATATACATGGTGTTCAAGGCCAGCCTGGATTATATGAGACTCTATCTGGAAAAAACTTTAAAAACAAGTCATCTGTCACAGAGACAGCCTCCAATAGGCAAGCTTTCTGTTTGTTACTCCTGATTTCATATGTCAGAATGTCAAGTACTAGGGGCTAAAGAGATGGCTCAGTGGTTAATAGCAGTGGCTGCTCATGCAAGGGACCTGTTTGGTTACCAGCACCTACATGGTGGCTAACATCCATTCTTTTTTTTTTTTTTTTTTAATTTCTGTATGTGTATGAATGTACTGTCTGTATGCAGGTTTGTGCACCTGTGTCGTGCAATGCCGCGGAGGTCAGAAGAGGGTGTCAGATTCCCCTGGAACTGGAGTTCTCCTGGAATTGGAGTTTCAGACGGTTCTCAGCCGCCATGTGGGTGCTGGGAATTGAACCTGGGTCCTCTGTAAGAGCGGTCGGCGCTCTTAACCACTAGGCCATCTCTCCAGCCCCTAACATCCATTCTTAACTCCGGTACTAGGGGATCTGACACCCTCTTCTGGCTTCCGTGGGCATTGCACACACACAGTGCACTTAAGATACATGCAGCCAGAATACTCATACGGGGCTGGAGAGATGGCTCAGCCGTTAAGCGCTGGCTGCTCTTCCAGAGGAGCTGGGTTTGATTCCCAGCATCCACATAGCAGCTAACAACCATCTGTAACTCCAGTTACAGGGGATTGGACACCCTCTTCTGGCCTCTGTGGGCTTTGTATGACATGGCTGCATTTACCTACATTCATAACAAACACTCATACACATAAAATAAAAATAAATAATTTTTTTTGTCTCATTATTAGGCTCACACAGCAAGCCATCCCACCAGCCCAAAGGCAGAAAAGTTTAACAGATTCACCATCGTAAAAGGCACACAGATGCGCCAGGCATGGTGGCACACCCCTTTAATCATAGCACTCAGGAGGCAGAGGCAGACAGATCTCTGTGAATTCAAGGCCAGACTGGTCTATGTAGTGAGCCCCAGGCCAGCTAGGACTACAGGGAGACCCTGTGTCAAAAAGACAAAAAAAAAAAGTCAAGTTCTAGGTGAGAATGGCAAACACAGGTGTCCTCGTGAGAAACCCAGGCTCTGATTTGTCCCTGTGTGGTGGGGATGGGGAAGCAGTAGTAGCATCATCACCTGATGAGAGCTTCCAGAATGGAAGGACAGAGACTCTGAGCTGGGCTTATGTACCTTTGCAGATCCCTCTAGGAGACCCCATTGCTGGCTCCAGTCCAGAGCACTACATGAAAAAGCCTGTCCTTGGGGTGAGCTGGGGAGGAAAGAGGAGGACCCCCCCCACCTCCCCCAGGACGTAGGATGGAACTGCTTTGCAGGATAGATTCTTTTAGACGTGCATAACTCTTTGTTGTGGTTTTGTTCCCAGAGAGACAGCCCACTTAGCTGTGGCATCCCAGTGTCCAGCCCCACACTGGCTTTTGGGGTGCTCAAGAAGTTCTTGCTGAATGAATCAAATAACACATCTCCAAATGAAGAAGCTGCCTCCAGAGGTGCAGCTCGGATCTCTTTCAGTCTTCTTTTTCTAACTTCTAGGATTGGAACATCAATTAACGGCTGACTGTGCCCGCTTACCTCTTCCCACACTCACATCTGGGCTCCAGAGAGGAAGTGGGACTTGGGAAACACCATGATTTCTCCATTCTTAGTACTGGCCATCGGCACCTGCCTCACCAATTCCTTTGTGCCAGGTAGGACTGTGGGGGTCGCACGAATGGATGGGCACAGGCGGGATTGGGCCAGGGCCTAGCATGGGTTCAAGGTCATAAACCATCCAAGGTATTTAAGAGCTGAAAACTAAGTGCTCAGAACGGAACCCCTCTGCACTGCTGTGCACAAGCCAGTGTCTGGCTGTTTCTTGACTTCCTGTGGACTGGTTCTCTGGGGTTTCTAGTCTCTTTTATTGCTCCTAATCTGAAATGAACAATTCTATAGACTCTTCCAAGTACTGATGTGCTGAGTCTTCCTGCAGATTCCTTTCCTTTGTGGGGAGTTCATTGCTATGGTTTATAGTTGTTGCTTGTAAACTCATTTCCAATGGAATTTTGAAGATTTATTTTATTTTAATTAATTTATTATTTTTATTTTACTCACGAGTGTTTTGCCTGCATGGATGTAATGCCCACAGAGATCAGAGGGCGTTAGATCCCCTGGAACTGGAATTATAGACAGTTATTAACCACCATGTGGGTGCTGGGAACTGAACTAAGGTCCTCTGCAAGAGCAGCCAATGCTCTTAACACTGAGCCAACTCTCCAGCCTCCATTTAGTTTTTTTTTCATTTTAATTATTTTTATGTGTGTGTTTGTGAGTGGGTATGTACACATAAGTGTAGGTGCTTGAAGATGCCAGAATAGGAGTTAGAGTTACAGGCGGTTGTGAGCTATTGAAGTGGGTGCTGGGAACCCAACTGCGGTCTTCAGCAAGAACAGTGAGCACACACTCTTCACAGCTGAGCTGTGTCTCTAGCCCCAGAGAAATTTCTTGTTTTTCTGTTGGAAACTAACACTAGATGAATTCTTGTACTAACTTCTCAGTTCTTTTTAATTTATTTTATTTTATTATTATTATTTTAATGTGTATGAATGTACTGTCTGCATGTAGGTTTGTGCACCTGTGTCATGCAATGCCACGGAGGTCAGAAGAGAAGAGGGTGTCAGATTCCCCTGGAACTGGAGTTCTCCTGGAATTGGAGTTACGGATAGTTCTCAGCTGCCATGTGGGTGCTGGGGATTGAACCCGGGTCCTCCGCAAGAGCAGTCGGTGCTCTTAACCGCTAGGCCATCTCTCCAGCCCAACTTCTCAGTTCTTACACTTTAGGATCACATCTCTACTCTAGACCTACTCCTAGTCCTTGCTTCATCCAAGGCCTTGTCTGTTTTATTGGCTTCAATCTAGACCTGAGTTTCCCCTGGGGTTCCCAGAGTTCCTCCATACCTGCCCCTATTATCCCCCCTACCTTTGCTTTTCCTTTTAAGTATTGCATGCTGGGTATTTCTGTCCTGTCTTCCCCACCCCCCAACCTTTAAGGCTACATACTGATTTTAGTTGTTTATCTTCCTTGGCTTTTTTTAATGTTTGTGTATGTGGTGTATGGTGTGTATGTGGATGCATGCATGTGGATGCATGTATGGGGGTGCTGACCAAAGGTTGACATAGGACATCTCCCTCTGTGGCCCCCTGCCACTACCACCTTATTCTTTGAGACAGGGTCTCTCACTGAACACGGATCTCACTATTTCAGCTAGACTGGCTGCCTAGCAAGTCTCAAGGATCTTAACACTGGGGTCACATATATGCACTGCCACACCAGGCTTTTGGGGGTGCTGGGGATCCCAGCTCTGGTCTGCCTGCCTGCATAGCAAGCCTTTTACTCACCGAGCCACCTTCCCCAGTGTCTAGGCATGTCTGTAGTTCAAGTCAGCAAGAGGAACCTTCCTCAGTTCTGTCTGTCCTGTGGCTGTAAGTCCCCACCTTCCCTCCCTGAGCCCTGTTTCTCCATCTGTTCAGTGGAGATAATATTCTCTAGGGACAACTAGGAAAGTCTAGGAACTTCCCCAGTGGCTGACAGGAAGCAGGCACCCAGGGGTACGGGTCTGTTCTATAAGTCTCGTATTTCAATAGAGGTGGGGGTTTAAAGAGGGTCCGTCACAGCTGTTGTGGGATTCCTAGGCCAGTGTGCTCTCTGGGTTCCCCTGAGACCTTTCTATCAGCACCCTTGAGAACCCAAGGTCACCTAGGATGGTCACTGCTTCTCAGGACTTCTGTGTGTAAAAGATGAGCTGGGTTAGATAAAAAGAGAAAACATGAAAAACCCTTCAAATGTTCAACAATTCAATTTTTGTTTCTTTTTCTAACAATTCTTTTAAATTGCATTTTATTTAGTGTGTGTGTGTGCACCTGCGTGTGTGCGCGTGCGTGTGTATGTGTGTGGGCGCGCATGTAAGGAGATCAGAGGACAACCTGTAGGAGCCAGTTCTTCTTTTCCACCATGCAGGTCCCAGAGATTGAGCTCAGGTCACCAGGCTTGGTAGCATATGCCCTGCTGAACCGTCTCACTGGATCTTTTATAGTCTTTTTTTTTTTTTTTTTTTTTTTTTTTGAGACAGGGTCTCCTTGTAGCTCCAGCTAGCCTGGAACTCAGTTTGTAGACCAGGCTGGCCTTGAACTCACAGAGCTCCACCTGTCTAATGGCATATAGTTATTCTTAAGGAGAATACAGAGGTGTTATGCTGTCTGCTTTTTAGGATTAATTGTAATTCACAGTCAAGGGCACCTGTCATTTGTCCCCTGCAACAATAACCTTCTGAGCTTCGAACAGCCAAACTGCCTTTGCTTAATGCTGCCATATCTCTAACAAGGAGATCAGATTGACCCTGACTCAGTCCTTCTTGGAAACAGGCCCTGGGATCACTCTGGTGACAAGGATGGGTCCTCATTGGCCTGTCAGTCTAGCGAGGACCTGTCAGAGCTAGTGGCAGAGCTGGTATTGAGAAAGAACATGAGATGGACCATGGTGCTTGAAAAGCCAGGTGTGGTGGCATGTGCTAGCAATCCTGGGGCTGGGGAGGTGGCGTAAGGAGGACCCCTGGGGCTTGCTGGCCAGCTAGCCTAGCCTGGTCAGCCAGTCCCAGTGAGAGCTCTTAACTCTGCAAAGTGAGTGGCTCCTGAGAAACAGTACTCAGGTTGACCTCTGGCCTCCGCACACATGAGCACACGTGTGCATGCATACCCACACAAATGTGCACATACACATGTGCATGCATACCCACAGAAGCGTGCACATACACATGCCGTTGACCATGTCCTCAGGCCAGGCTCCATCTTCTGGAATGTTCCAGCCTGCATTACCAGGGTGCCCTTACCTGGAGCAGAGACTCCTGAGAAAAGACCTTCCCCAATGGCCAGAACTGGACAAGGCCCAGACCCCCAGATTTCTCCTTGGTATTCTGCCATGAGGTTTAAAACTGGGGATCCCAGCAGATGCTTCCAGAAGGGAGAAGTGGGAGCTCTGGAGTGAAGACAGGAGGCAGAGTTCCTGGGGTGTAAGAAACAAGAGCTCCTGGGGAGGGTTAAGGATATGGGGGCCCAAGGTTTGTAGTGGGGTGCACCTCCCCAGGCTGCCTAGTCCGAGCCGTCCTTTGGGGACTTGTGCACGCCCAGGTCTTCCTTGGCAGCTCCCATCTCAGTCTCTCCACTTCTCACTGGGAAGAAACAGCGTCCCTTCCCATGAGGCTGCTGAGGAGATACAGGACGTGTGTGTGTGTGTGTGTGTGTGTGTGTGTGTGTGTGTGTGCAGCCCTTGGCATGGAGCCCAGAATCCATGCAGGTGTCCAGACTGAGTGGCTTCTTCACCACATGCCATCCTGAGAAATGTGGGCCTAAGCAGAGTGGGGACATGTGACCATGTCCCGCTGACCTGCACTGTGGCCCCGGACTGTGTCTCCAGCCCACCACACTGCAGTGTGACCTTGAGCTAGACCCTCTGCCTTGCACTAGCTGAGGAGCATCGCTAAGGAGCTTCCGCTCCTGAGGGCAGGTCTAGTGCGCTAGGGAAACCCAAAGAGAGAGCCCTGAAGACAGTGGAGCCCCCACCCCCGGAGCTCCGGACTGGGAAAGCGGAGGGGGCATCACTGGGTCCTCTTGGTGGATCAGCTGTGTCACTCCACGTGAGTGCAGTCCTCACGAACACTCTGAATCAAGGATACAAACAACCCATTTGATAGACAAGGAAACTGGGCTTCAGGGTTCTAAGGCTGTGGTTTGATAGTTACAAAGACAGAAACAAAAAAGAGGGAAGACGCCAGGCGTCGTGGCACATGCCTTCAATTCCATGACCTGGGAGGCAGAGGCAGGTGCATCTCTGTGAGTTCAAGGTCAGCCTGGTCTACGTAGTAAGTTGCAGGACAGCTGGGGATACCCTGTCTCAAAAAGACAAAGAGAGGGGCTGGAGAGATGGCTCAGCGGTTAAGAGTGCCGACTGCTCTTGCAGAGGACCCGGGTTCGATCCCCAGCACCCACATGGTGGCTGAGAACCGTCTTTAACTCCAGTTCCAGGGGAATCCGACACCCTCTTCTGACCTCCGCGGCATTGCACGACACGGGTGCACAAACCTACACACAGACAGTACATTCATACACATAAAAAAATAAAATAAATAAAAAAGACAAAGAGAGAGGAGAGGAGAGAAGAGAGGAGAAGAGAGGAAAAGAGAGGAGAGGAGAGGAGAGGGGAGGGGAGGGGAGGGAGGGGAGGGGAGGGGAGGGGAGAGGAGAGGAGAGGAGAGGAGAGGAGAGGAGAGGAGAGGAGAGGAGAGGAGAGGAGAGGAGAAGAGAGAGAAGACACCCCCCCCCAAGGTTCTGTCTCATGGCCCAGGAATTAGTGAAGACTGGAGGTGGAGCCAGCCTATCCCACTTGGGTTTGGGTTTCTGTAAATTTGATGCATTTAACCCAGAGCAAGGCTCGCTTTCCAGCCCTGTTCCTAGACCTCTGACCATGAAGCCCAGGTCTTGCTGTAATGAATAAGCCAAGCCTAGTTTATAATTGATGGCTGGATACCTTTGGGAACGTCTACAGTTTCAAGTAGTTTGTTCTGTGAAGAGGTTAAACGTTATCCTGCTAACCGCTGACACTAGCTGCTTACCGGGTAAAAGTGTGGGCTCTGCAGGGAAGTCCAGCTCTGCCAAGTCTGCCTGTGCTGTGTGTCACTGAGAGTCACGTAGTCTCTGAGATGTGTGGAAAAGATGCCGCATCCTTGGGCTCGTCTGGAGGATCTTCCTTGCCCATGGTCACAAGCCTTCACTCCCTCCTCCCTGGTCAGCTGTCCCGGCACCCAGCTGAGCAATGAGCTGCTGGGGTGTCTGGAAGTTTGGGGATGCACAGCCACCTCCACCTTGCCAAGTAGCTATCTCTCTGTACAGAGAAGGAGAAAAACCCCAAGTACTGGCGAGAGCAAGCACAGCAGACCCTGAGACATGCCCTGGGGCTTCAGAAGCTCAATACCAACGTGGCCAAGAATGTCATCATGTTCCTGGGAGACGGTGAGACCCGGGCAGTGAGGCTAGGGATGGTGAGGCTGGAGGAAGAGGGCCGGGGAGATGATGAGGCCTGGGGACAGTGAGGTGGAGGGTGGGGGTGCCTGGGAGCACATGAAATGACCATGGAGAGAAGGGAGAAGTTTAGGAGAAAAGGACTGGACCGTGGTCTCCTGAGAGAGGGAAAGGACAGAGGGGCTGCCTATCTCATGACATTTATAGAGCCATGCTCTACTGCCCATGACTGGCTTGGCCCAAACTAGAGAGCTCTGGGTGCCCAGGAAACCCAACTGGAGGGTCCAAGAGTCTGAGCCCCTCCCCCCCATCCTCACACAGGGATGGGTGTCTCCACTGTGACGGCTGCCCGAATCCTTAAGGGTCAACTGCATCACAACTCTGGGGAGGAGACCCAGCTGGAAATGGACAAGTTCCCTTTTGTGGCCCTCTCCAAGGTGAGCTCAGCCCCAGGTCCACCTCTCCACTGGGCAGGCTCTGCCAGGCATTCAGACCTGGGTCCCAGTGGTTCCACTGTGAAATCAGGAGGGTAGCGGCCTGCAGTCCCTGTGCCCCCTCCTGTCCCTGTCATGACCCCTCACACCATGAAGCGGCTGGCTGTGCCCGCTCTGGTGTTTACTATCAGCAGAACCAACCTAGTTCATTCTGTCTCCAGACTGGCCATGGAGTTGACTAGGTTACCAGTGTGAATTGCTCAGACCCTGAGTGCCGGGGGTGGGGGTGGGGGTGGTGCTGTACTATGTAACAAGTGGGAGGGATCAGGTCCCAGCTTCTTCTAGCGTGGAGATCGCAGTATTCCTGGACTTCTGGGGAGCTCTCAGATTCATGGGGCAGGGTCAGCTAGGATTTCTGCGGGAGGTCTAGACACAGTGGGGACAGTTGGCCTGCCTGCCCCTCCCCGTATCACTTGCCCTCATCCTCCTCCCTCAGGGACCCCCTTCCTCCCTACTCCTCACTGGTTCCCACCCCAGACAGGAGGTCTTCCTTCTGCCCACTTCTGCTGGGGCCTGGGAAGCAGGCACCTCGGTCAGGTGACCCCGTGGTCCTGGGGGAGCCTCCTGGGGCAGCCATCTTCCTCATCCCAGTCCTCTTGGTGGGCATAGAAGTGGGTTGGCAGTGGCAGCCAGAGCTGCCCATCCCCTGAACCTCCCTCCCACTTGCAGACATACAACACCAATGCACAGGTCCCAGACAGTGCGGGGACCGCCACTGCCTACTTATGTGGTGTGAAGGCCAATGAGGGTACTGTGGGGGTGAGCGCAGCAACCCAGCGCACACAGTGCAACACCACTCGGGGGAACGAGGTCACTTCCATCCTGAGGTGGGCCAAGGATGCAGGTGAGCCATCAGGGGCCAGGGCTCCGTGACTGCCTGAGCCCCAGTCTTTCTCCTCGTGCAGTGGGGAGAGGGCAGGAGCAGGCTCTCCAGGGCTTCCCACGCCTCTGTGGAGAGAAGCCAGTGACAGGGCCGTTTGGGGTGTATGGGTCTGTGCACTTCACAGAGTAGCCATGATAACAGAGCCCCTCGGTTCTGGAGTGAAGGTCTCCAAGCTGGGCCGACCCATGGGGGTTTTGAGTGGTTTCTCCTTAGGGCTTTAAAGCCAGGGTGACAGAACCCTCCTCTCCATCGGAGGTCACTTTTGGGCTACCTAGGACTTCCTGTAGATGTAGACTCCACATGGAGGAGAGAACTCCATTTCGGGGTATTCCAGCTCCATCTGCTTTGCGCAAATGGGGAAACTGAGGCCCAGTGAGTCCGAGGGACTGACAGGAGGCAGTCTGCAGCTGGGAGTGGGCGGGAGAAGGCATCGAGGACTCCCCAGCCAGTGGGGGTGCCAACCTCTCCCATCGCATCTCAGGGAAGTCTGTGGGCATCGTGACCACCACACGGGTGAACCACGCCACCCCCAGTGCAGCCTACGCACACTCAGCTGACCGGGACTGGTACTCAGACAACGAGATGCCCCCCGAGGCTCTGAGCCAGGGCTGCAAGGACATCGCCTATCAACTCATGCACAATATCAAGAACATTGACGTAAGTGGGGGCAGCAGGCAGTGACGTGACGTGGGATGGGGAGGGATCTAGGAGGCAGGAGAACTCAGGTCTGTGTGGCCTGGCAAAAGCTGCCGAATTGGTCTCCCCACACACCTGGGAGGGCTCCCAACCCATTAGGGGATTTGTGGTTGCAGTAGGCTGGCACTGTAGGGTTTCTCTGTGGTGGGGCTATGGGGTCAACCATCGTGTGGCCACCACACCCCAAGAACTGGGTGTCCAGAGATTATTCCATAAATTAGAACCTGGCCCTGCACTGACACCCACCACCCCACCCTGTTAGTGTGGTCTTGGGGAAGGGGATGACATGGCCCACATAGTCACACATGCACAGACAGGCACATATCTGCACACACAACTAATATGCCCAGAGAACAGTCAAGACAAGCATGCCATTAAAAGCTCAGGCTCTCATATTTAAACTTCTGGGTCCTACCCTTGCTCTGCCTTTTTGCTGTGTGACCTTGAGCCAGGTACTTAACCATTCTGAGCTTCCCCTTATGCAACCCCTCTGCTAGCCGGACCTGCCCCATCAGCTCACTGTAAGAACTAAATAAGATAAGCCAGTTGATTTTGGCATGGAGCTTGACGCCTGTGACTGTAGGAAGCAGTTAGTTGCATTTGTGTGAGCCACCCATCCCTGTCACACATACATATACACACACTCAGCCCCTGGAGCAGGTTCATGCATGCAGACCACAGTTTTTAGAGAAGAACTTGGCTTATTCCTTTTCAGGCTTCTCTTACCAACGGCGGGGTGGAGGGGCGGGGAGGGTTGGTTATCAGTGACCTGCACTCCCTGAACATGAACTCAGTGCAGCTCAGAGAAAGCCCTAGGTCCAACTCCCCACCTCTCTCTGCCCTCCTTAACGTCTGGCTTCCCCAGCTCTCTTTTCCAAATGATGGGTGAGTAATCGAATCGTTCCCTCCCAGACTCACAGTCCTATTGACCCCTTTACGAATGGACTGTCTTGGACAGAGCTTTACCTCTGCACACCAGGTGGCCTTCTCCCCGCGCCCAGCCTCTGTTTCCCACCTGGGTGCCCTGCCTGCCAGCTCCCAGGCCGCAGGAGGCTGGGATGAGGTCACAGTGAGGGAACACTGCTCCTGGGCACAGAGATAATTACAGGAGGTCTTTAGAGAGCTTGAGCAGGAGCAGTACTTTGGGTAAAGATGTTTGGGGGACAGTGCAAGAAGCAGGCGTCCCTCGTAGACCCACTGGACCATGGGCCAGAGAGGAGGGGACCCCGCGAGGCCCCCCCTCATTTTCCTTTCCCATTTGCTCCTCCATCACCACCATCCCAAAAGCCCCCAAGGCTGTCTGTGAAACAAAAATCCCGGTGTCCACCCTGAAAATAAATATCTTTTGCTGAAAAAGAAAAGAGAGAGAGAGAGAGAGAGAGAGAGAGAGAGAGAGAGAGAGAGAGAAAGAGAAACCCAAACCCCAAAGGCAAACAGCAAGTCTGTTATTTGGGAGTTTAATGAGCTGGTGTGAAGTCTCCAATGGGCCGGGAACCACACGCTCCCAGCAAGAAGATTGGGGGCTTCTGTTCCGCTCTGAAATGCCAAGGGGCCACATTCTGTGGGAACAGAGGGAAGGCACCACAACCTGGGGACCCTTTCTCCTCCAATCCTGCACCACCAAACTCCTTGCTGCAGCGATGGGGCCTCCTTGGGAACGTATCTGTGCATCTCCACTGTCTGGAGCGACACTTTCCATTGTGGGGCTCCTTCCTGGCAATACTGGATGAGTGTTTTCTCCTCTGCACCGTGGTTCCCATTTTATAAATTAGGAAACAGAGGCTCCACCAGGTCAAAGTGACGAGCCTTTGGTCAGCAAGCAGTAGAACCAGGATTCAAATCCAAGACTCAACCCCAGTGGCCATGGCTTCCCCCGCGTTTCCATGGCTGTCCTTGGGGTGCCCTCCCCCACATCTACTGACAGCCCAGACACCTGGCTCCTTCCTCACCCGGGAACTCAGGTGGGAAGTGGGTCATAAGGTAGAGAGTAGATACACAGTCAAAGGACAGCGGATCTCAGGTGCTGGCCAGGGGCAGTGGCCTGGGCTGGTACCCACGGTGACAGGAGGACAAGGTGTGGTGCTCACCGCAGGCGGCAGCTGTTATGTTCTTGGCCCCCATTTTAAAAATAGTTAGGACTTCAAACATGGATTCCCTAGGAAAACAAACAGCCTGCGTCCGTCTGCCCGCACTTGCCAGCCACAGTGGGTAAAATTAGCCTGGCGGTGACTCCACAGACGTGAGGCTGGTCCATGTTTGCCCAGGCAGTGGGCTGGTCCCCAGCTGGGCTGCCCCAAGACCTCCCTGGCCGAGGCCTCTCACTGTGAGAGAAGAGGATCCCGAAGGCCCCATCCTTGGTTCTGTGTGTTCAGTAGGGCCCTGAGGGACTACTGGGAGTGAAGCTCTAGATTCTGGGTTCGAATATCGGCCACGACACTCACTGGCTATGTGTTTTAGGGGAAGGAAATCACATCTCTGTACCCATGTCTTTAGTGGGAAAATGCTGACTGATGCTCTTGCAGCCTACATATGAAATTGAGAGAGTTACTCTGCCTTACCCGCTCAGGGCCTGGCACCCAGCAAGTGCTCTGTAAGTGGGCTCTCCTTCAGGTGGGCATTAGGTATCAGCCTTCTAGAAAGCAAGGTAAATGTTCAGGAACTCTAATATCCCACCTGGAAGCCCCATACTGTAGCTTGGCAAGGCCAGCCATTTCATATCTCCAATCTGGATAAGTAGAGGCTCAGAGAACACTGGCCCCAGTGTCCACACCCCACCCCCACTCCTGACACCTGCTGTCTGGGCTGGGACTTCTGGGGCTTGTGGACATTTTAGAACCCAGGGTGTGAAGGCTCCTATGTCTCTCAGGTGATCATGGGAGGTGGCCGGAAGTACATGTTTCCAAAGAACAGAACCGACGTGGAATATGAGCTGGATGAGAAGGCAAGAGGCACCAGGCTGGACGGCCTGGACCTCATCAACATCTGGAAGAGCTTCAAACCCAGACACAAGGTAGCCGGCACAGCTGGAGGCCTCAGAAGCAGTGTGAGGCAGAGGGAGTAACTGTGGGACCCTGGGCTACAGGACCCCCATCTTATTTTGGAGGGTTTTGGGGTTTTTTTTTTGTCTTTTTGAGACAGGGCCTTCCTGCAGCCCCAGCTGTACTGGAGCTCGCTATGTAGACCAGGGTGGCCTTGAGCTCACCAGAGATCTACCTGCCTCTGCCTCCCGAGTGCTGGGATTAAAGGCCTACACAACCACGCCGGGCTGTTGATGTGGTTTTTATAGTAAGGGTCCTGTTTTCCCTCTGTGAGTTCTATCCCTAACGGACCTGTAATTTACCCCCATGGCCCCTACAGAGTGGAGTACTATAGGGGGTACCAGAGGGTAGCAGTGATAAGGAGATGGGGGACGGGGTTACATGCACTGACCCCAGGTAGCCTGGGCTCCTACAGAGGCACAAAGGATGAATCAGATGTCTTATGGCTAGATGGTGGGAAGTTGGGGCCTGCAAGCGTGCAGAGGAAACAGGCCAGAAGCCCTGAGCAGATGGGACAGGGCATGGGAAGCAGCGCTGGGCAGATGGCAAAAGGGTACAGCTGGCCAGAAGTGCGGCAGCTGAGGAGGAAGATAGAAGCCCTCACAGTGCGTCCCGTGGGCCAGGGCATGGGTGAGCTGAAGTGGAGGCTAAGGCCAGGGTGGGCACAGGCTCTGCTTCCTCTACGACATCTCTGGCCCTTTAAATCTGCAAATGCAGGCCAGCCAGAGCAGCAGGGTCTGGAAATGACTGTGGTCAGGGTTGAAGACAGTGGGGAGCAGCCTGGCAGGCACTTTGATGTCACTCTGAGGTTGGGTTTCTCAGGGCTCCAGGACTGGCCTCTGGGGAGGCTTGGTGGGATGAGGCTGTGCTGACACTGAGATGGGGGCAGGGCTGGGGACAGCCCCATGGCCCCACAGGTTGGGGTGGCGTGGGACCCAACAACTCTGTCCTCCTTCCCCTCTCAGGCCAACTTGGGCTAGCAAGCTACGGACACGCCTACTGCTCTGTCTCGGTTTCCAGGAACAGAACCAAAAAGGCGTCCTTCTAGCCCTGGGCTCTGTATAGATCCTGGGATGCGGAGGGACCCATACTATGGCCATAAGCAACAGATAGGGTCACTGTTGGGTCTGAGACCCTGGGCATCAAGAGTAGATTCTAGAAGTGTTTTCACTGTGACCATGTCTGTGTGCCTCAGAGTCGTCATCTGTAAAATGGTGACAGCCTCGAGGGGCCGCTGTGAGGGTTGTCCCACTCCGTAGCTGTGAGGGTTGTCCCACTCCATAGCTGTGAGGGTTGTCCCACTCCGTAGTTGTGAGGGTTGTCCCACTCCCCCAGAGCAGCCCAGAGGTTTGACAATCACTCATTCCAAAGCCACTGCCCCAGAAAGGCTGTCCTGAAGATACAGGTCCCCTTGCTGTGCTGAGACCCTATAACCTAGGCCCTGGATGACCCCAGCCACTCAGGATTATTTGCCTATATGTGCACCATAATTCCTATACTTTTGTTTTATTTATTTAGTCTCTTACTTATTTGTTTTGAGACAAGGTCTCACTATGTATCCCTAGTTGGCTTGGAGCTCACTGTGTAGACACTGTGCCCCTGATGGCCTCCAACTCAGAGATCAGTTTGCCTCTGCTTCCTAAGTGCTGGGATTAAAGGCATGTACCACTACACCTGGAGGTGTCATTTCTTGAAGTCAGGGATAATAGGCCCTCAGAGCAGGTTGTTAACTGATACAAGGAAAGGTTGAGCTGCCCTGACTGAGCCCCCTTGGGGCTGTCCCCTCCTTCCCCTGATCCACCCTTCCCTCCTAGCACTCACACTATGTCTGGAACCGCACGGAGCTGCTGTCACTTGACCTCTCTACTGTGGACTACCTCTTGGGTGAGTAGAGGAGACTGGGAACCCCATGGCTGTGGCTGTAGGAGGCCGCCACCACCCCGAGTTGTAGGGCCTCTCCAGGCCACAGAGGGCAGGAGGCAGCTGTGGTTCGCGAAGCTTCTGGTCCTCCAGGTGGGAGCCAGAGAGGGTGGAGCTACTCCAGGGGCTGCTGGCACAGCGGCCAGCCAGCCAGTAGGAGCCGTAGGGGCTGAACTGCAGGAGGCCGAGGGCTTGTGCTGGCCTGGAGGCCGGTCCTGCTTCCGAGGTGCTGGGCTCACTGGAGCTGTTTGGAATGGCTCGTTTTCCTTATGTCCCATGGGAGTAAACCAAGCACAGTGAACAGAAGTGCTAATGACCCCCAACTGCACAGACCACCACGCCCTCAGACACTCGTGTTGCCCCAATGAGCTGAGACCCAAGCCTGCCACCTCAGGACCACTGCATAGGGTCCCTGTGGGTATGGGTCTCAGATCTGCCCTTTCCTGGCTGAAAATACCAAGCTTTGGGGCTCCTGGGAACCTCCATCTCTTCCGATGATGTGGGATACAGGTCCCTGTGCCCCTGATGGCAAGCTAAAAGAGCCCTCAGGAGGTAGAGGCAGCCAAATCTCTGCCAGTTCAAGGCCAGCCTGGTCTACATAGCGAGTTCCAGGACAGTTGGGGCTACTACAGGGAGGCCCTGTCTCAAAAAAAGACTAAAAAGACCAAAAAAAAAGAAAAAAAAAAAAGACAGGAATTATGGGCCCAGCTCTGGAGCCGCAGAGCCACCCTCTCTCTTGCACTTTCCTCAAGTTGAGTTAAGGGATCCTGTGTCCTCTGGGACACCCCCAGTTTCCTCGGGGCCTTCCTGGAAGGCTCAGGGGTCTGGACACCCACAGCCTGTCTGTGTCTGTAGGTCTCTTCGAGCCTGGGGACATGCAGTATGAGTTGAACAGGAACAACCTGACAGACCCTTCCCTCACGGAGATGGTGGACGTGGCCCTCAGGATCCTGAGGAAGAACCCCGAAGGCTTCTTCCTGCTGGTAGAAGGTAGGGTCCAGTGGAGAGAAACCTTCCAGAAATGTGACGGTTGGTACAGCTTTCAAAGAGAACTGATGGTTTGGGTTGAAGAGTCCCCCATAGGGGAAGACATTATGGAAGTTTCTAGCAAAGTCTGCTGGCATCTGGAAGGTCAGGAGACTGCCTGTCCAGCAGGCTAGTCTGGGAGGGCTTCCTGGCAGGGGGAGGTGTTTTCCTCTGCAAGTCTTTCTATGTGACCTGGCCATGGAGGCCCATCCAGCCCCTCAGATTCACTTCTGCACTGTGGCCGTCAGAGGCCACGGAGTGACTTGGGATCTCGTCCTTATGCTGCCACCCACTGGCCGTGTGACCTTCACTACTCCCTTCTGTAAAATGAGGCCAAAAATTGCCTCTTGTCCCAGAAGGGGTGACTCAGCTACATGGTGCTCAGATATAAAGCAAAGAATAGAGGCTGGTGAGATGGCTCTGTGGTTAAGAGCACCAGATGCTCTTGCAGAGGACCCAGGTTCAATTCTGAGAACCCGCGTGGTAGCTAACAACCACCCTTAACTCCAGTTTTAGGGATCTGATGCCCTCTTCTGACCTCCACAAGCATAACACCTATATACATCCAGGCAAAACATTCATATGCCTAAAATAAAAATAATAAAATTTAAAAAGCAAAGAATAAATGAGGGAGGTGGGGGAGATGCCACAGTGAAATCTCTGCTACAAGGCTGAGGATCTGTGTTCAGATCCCCAGAACCCACGGAAAAAAGCCAGGAAAGATGGCAAGGGGCCGTAACCCCAGCACTGAGGGGCGGGGACAGGCAGACCCCCAAAGCATATTGGCCAGGTAGCTTGAACTTATTAAGCTTCAGGTTCAGTAAGAGACCCTATGTCAAAAGATAAAGGTAGAGAGGCTGGGGAGGTGTCTCAGTGGTTAAAGCATTTGCTGCTCTTATAGAGGATACGAGTTCAGTTCCCAGTACCTGCTTTGGGCAGCTCACAGCTGCCTGTGATGGCAGCTCCAAGAAATCCAATGCTTCTGGCATCCATGGGCCCCTGCGCTCATGCATAGGTGTGCACATATGCACATAGTTCAAAATAAATATTTTAAAAATGACAAAGGTGAGAGTGATTGAAAAAAGAAACCCACCATCAACTTGTGGTTCCACACATGCGCAATCGTGCAGACACCCACACTAACAAGGACCCACACCACACCCACACCCACACATGTGTACAAACACATGTGCACTTGAGCACACACAGCACACTCACACACACACATGCATGCACATACACATATACAAGCATGCAAACAAACAAAGAATAAGCCTCCAGTGTTTCCATTACTAACACTAATTACACTGTACCTAACACAACACTGGGAAGTGATAGAGGAAGTGTTAGAGTTTCCAGAATCTTCTGGAATCCAGACAGCCCTGCCCTCTATGGCCCCTTGAGTTAACCTGCTGAGATCTGCGTGTACTCACTCCATGTGGACACGGGCATGTCTGCAATACTCTCTCCATACATGCACACGTGCTCGGGTCCTTCCACCTTCTAGAGGCCAGTGGCTGTCAGCCCAGCTCAGCTGCCTTCTTGCCAAGCCCTGGATTTCCCACCAGCACAGCGGTCTTGGCCTGGCCTCAAACAGGCCTCTGATGCTGAGGAAGTGCCAAGAACCGGTGGTAGTGAGCACGGGTCCCCCGGGAGTGGTCCTCTTTGTGAGCAGAGCCAGGCCAGCGTGCCCTGCCATATTGGCCAGCCAGGCCAGCAGCAAGGCCGAAGCTGGTGGGATGTAAGTTCCATGGCCTGGCACCCAGGCTCAAGACCCTGAGAACTGGGAGTGGCCACCAGGGGCAGACAAAGGGAAGAGGCCCCTAACTCCGCATGCCCTCCACCACTAGCCTCTTCCCCCAGCATACACACACACACACACACACACATACACACACACACACACACACACGTCCTCCACACTAGTTCTCCACACTGCCTCAGTTGCCCTATCCATACACAGGGTTGATGGCACCATCTCTCGCCAGGGTTATTGTGAAGGCAAATGAGATGGCACCTGGCCATGCCTGGCACACAGTAGGGACTTGGGCATTTCCTCCTTCCCTGAAGTGCCTGGCCACATCTCAAGGAGCTGAGAACACAGTGCTGGGAGTAGAGGGGTAGGGGGAGACCCAGACTCTTAAGGTTCTGGGGCTCTCCCTTCTGTCAGTGGCTCCCTCCCCGCACCATGGACCCGTGCTCCATGTTCTCCCTGTCTTCCCTGTGCAGGCCACTTGACTATGTGAGGTGCCAAAGGTGGACTTGACACAGGGAGTCCCTGTTGAAGGTCACTGTTACTCCCTACCAAGATGTTGATCTGGTGACAGTGTCTTGGGACCTGTGAGTGCCTGGTTCCCTCCCCTGTCGCCTCACATGAGGTCTTTGTCTTGGTGTTCTAAGGAGGCAGGATTGACCATGGACATCACGAAGGCAAGGCCAAGCAGGCCCTGCATGAGGCAGTGGAGATGGACCAGTCCATCGGACGGGCAGGTACCATGACCTCCACAGAAGACACACTGACTGTGGTTACTGCAGATCATTCCCATGTCTTCACCTTTGGTGGATACACCCCCCGCGGCAACTCAATCTTTGGTGAGTGGGAGATCCCTCAGAGCAGCTCACAGCAGGATCCTGTGAAAGCTGAGGAGGGAGAATGAGGTATTGGTGATGGATGAGAGAATATGAGAGAGCTGAGCAGCTGGGTGATGGGGGGTAAGTAGACCATGGCAGTATGGAGGATGGACAGAGAATGGGAGAGGGGATGGGTAGATGCATGGGAAGGAAGAAGAGACAGACGAAGGCATGCATGGGTGGATGCATGGGTATGTGAGGGTGGGTGCATACACCTATGAATGGGTGAGTGGATGGATGGATGGGGGATAAATGAGTGTGTGGATGGATTGGTAGATAGGATGGAAGAATGAGTGGGGAGGGATGGGTAGTTAGATGGATGAATGGGTAGGTAATTGATAAGTGGATGGATGGATGGGTGGGTGGATGGGTGGATGGATGTGTGGGTGTATGGGTGGATGGATGGATGGGTGGGTGGATGGGTGGATGGATGTGTGGGTGTATGGGTGGATGGGTCGATGGATGTGTGGGTGTATGGGTGGATGGATGGATGGATGGATGGGTGGGTGGGTGGATGGATGGATGGATGATGGATGGATGGGTGGATGGGGGATAAATGAGTGTGTGGATGGATTGGTAGATGGGATGGATGAATGAGTGGGGAGGGATGGGTAGTTAGATGGACGAATGGGTAGATAATTGATAAGTGGATGGATGGTTGGATGGATGGGTGGGTGTATGGGTGGATGGATGGGTGGGTGGGTGGATGGATGGATGATGGATGGCTGGATGGATAGATAGATGGGTGGGTGGATGGATGGATGGGTGGGTGTATGGGTGGATGATGGATGGATGGATGGAGGATGGATGGATGGATGGGTGGATAGATGGGTAGGTGGATGGATGGATGATGGATGGATGGGTGGGTGGGTGGATGGATGGATGGATAGATGGATGGATGGATGAGCGAATGGATAGATGGGTGGGTGGATGGTGGATGGTGGATGGGATCATACCCAGATGGATAGACAGATTGGAGGGTACAGACAGGGGTACAGGTACAGAGAGAAGTTCATGATATCTGGTTGAGAGAGTGTGGGATTTGAAAGGTGGCTTCATGGAGGTGGTTTGGGCCCCCAGAGGAAGATCACAGGGAATGCTAAGCCATAGACCTTAGGATCCTGCTGAGGGGCTGGTGACTAAACTTCTAGTGCTCATTGTGATCCTGAGCCCCTTTCTCTGAACAGGTCTGGCTCCCATGGTGAGTGACACTGACAAGAAGCCCTTCACGGCCATCCTCTATGGCAATGGGCCAGGCTACAAGGTGGTGGACGGTGAGAGAGAGAACGTCTCCATGGTGGACTATGGTGAGACCCCCCAATCCAGGGCTGGGAAGGGACAGGGCATTCCTCAGGGCTGGGCAGGCACAGTCATGGTGGAGTCCCGAAGTAGCCTAGATTTGAGTCGGAACCTCAGTTTGAGTCCGGTCCCATGATTTAACAACTCTGACTTTGGGCACATGATGTTACTGGAGCTTCAGCTTCCTCTATGGGTCTGTGGGCCTAGACTGGTACTTGGTCTATGTAGGCACTTAGGGTGTGTTACTGGATGTTATAATATTCTAGCCCTCCCGTTCATTCCCCCAGCTCCATACTGTTGGGTGTTCACATGCTCTGGAAGCTCCCAGTGGCCTCTGGGGGCCCAGAGGTGTAGATAGCAGTAAGGAGACCCTCCTCATTGAACTCTTCCTTACTAACCTAGATGAGGTTTGTTTTCTCTGTGAGGGGCTGAATGTAAGGTCTTCTGAATTGGGCAGATTTGGGCTAGAGTCTAGTGGCCTCTAGTAAAATGCCGGCTTGGAGGCTGGACCCTGACTTCCTCTCCTGTGAGAGGAAGCCCGCATGCCAGCCTGGGGTGAGGAGGAGAGGTTCTGCTCTCCCAGTACTGGGGCCCAGAAAGGCGCTCAGTAGTTGTTTTTGCTCTACAGCTCACAACAACTATCAGGCCCAGTCTGCTGTGCCCCTGCGCCACGAGACCCATGGTGGGGAGGACGTGGCCGTCTTCGCTAAGGGTCCCATGGCTCATCTGCTTCACGGTGTCCACGAGCAGAATTACATCCCCCACGTGATGGCTTACGCCTCCTGCATCGGAGACAACCTCGACCACTGTGCCTTGGGCAGCTCTGCAGGCAGCCCTGTCCCGGGCCCCCTGCTGCTGCCCCTGGCCCTGCTCCCCCTAAGCCCCTTGTTCTGAGGGTCCAGGGCCCAGCTCCCATGAGCCTTGGATAAATGGCCAGCTTCCCTCTTGATGTGGCCTGCCACTGGGCAGCCCATGCTCAAGGCAGAGACCCAGGCCCTCTGCAGCCAAGACCCAGGAACAGAAGGCGGCTGCCAGCCTTGGTCCCCTCTGGAACCCTCCACGGCCAGAAGGTTCCTGGCTTGGCCTTTGCTCTCACAGCTGTCCTCTGGCTGGCAGGGCAGGATTTTCTCCTGGGCAGGCAGAACACAGACTAAGAAGTTCTCAAAGCACCTTATTTTTCTACAAATATCCTCCAGATCCGGAATCTGCAACCTTCATGGAACATTCCAGATTTGACCCTCCTCCCCACTCCATCCCTTTGGAACACTGAGCCCCATGGTCATGGCCAGTCCCTAAGCCCAGCCTTCCCTGGAGAAGAGACCAGGTCTACTCAGGATGGGGTTCCCAGGAAGCCACCCCTGAGGGTTGGCTGTGCACCCAGGGTGGCTGGGCCGGGAAGAGCCCGCCCAGCCCGACAGGACGCACACTCCACACCCAACCCCAGAGACCCATGCCAGCTCCGCACTGAAGCGACTTTCCTGTTTGGAATGGCAAAAATAAAAATAAAAATAAAAAAATTAATTTCTCTTTTTGGTGTTGGTTAAAAGGGAACACAAAACATTTAAATAAAACTTTCCAAATATTTCTGAGGACAGAGCTGAGTCGCTGAAGTCTTTGTGGCCAGTGGGAAAGAGACGGAAATAAGCTGGTTGCTTGGAGAAGAATTGGCTTCGGGTCTAGGGGATGGGGCAGAAGCTGGGGGGCAGGAATGGCAGGGCTCCCGCACTTGGGTTTTCACCACCCTTCACTAGGACGGTATGGACCCGGGGCTTTGTGTCAGTGTCCCCATGTGTGGCCGCAGGAGACAACTCACTAGGACGGTATGGACCCGGGGCTTTGTGTCAGTGTCCCCATGTGTGGCCGCAGGAGACAACTCACTAGGACGGTATGGACCCGGGGCTTTGTGTCAGTGTCCCCATGTGTGGCCACAGGAGACAACTCACTAGGATGGTATGGACCCAGGGCTTTGTGTCAGTGTCACCATGTGTGGCCGCAGGAGACAACTCACTTGCAGGTTGCCATGAGATTTGGAACAGAGAGCCCCTGGGGGCCGGAGAGGTGGCTCAGTGATGAAGACCACTGGCTACTCTTGCAAAGAACCCAGGTTCAGTACCCAGCACCCCATGGCAGCTAGCAACCATTCCCAACTCCAGTTCTTGGGGACCCAACACTGTCCTCTGGCCTCCACAAGCAATGCACACACATAGTACACTTACATATATGCAGGCAAAACACACATAAACTATAAGAGCTGGAGAGATGGCTCAGCAGTTAAGAACACTGGCTCCTCCTGCAGAGGACCAAGTTTTGGTTCCTAGCACCTATATGGCAGCTAACAACTGTCCATAACTCTAGTCTCAAGGGATCCGACATCCTCTTCTAGTCTCCTAAGGCACTGCACACACATGATATGCATACATACAGGCAAAACACTCATATATAAAAAGTACAAATAGAATAAATTAAAAAACATTTTTTTTGGTCTTTTTGAGACAAGGTCTCCCTGTAGCCCCAGCTGTCCTGGAACTCACTCTGTAGACCAGGCTGGCCTTGAGTGCTAGGATTAAAGGCATGCACCACCATGCCCGGCTACAATAATTTTTTTTAATAAAATTTAAAAATTTTTTAAGAAAAGAAAAAAGGAACCTTCTTACACTACATGTGGAGTATGCATTCACAAATACACAAATGCAGGGATCTGTGCCCAGCACACACACACACACACACACACACACACACACACACACACACAGCCTTTGTTGTCAACAAGTCCCGAGTGCATCTAGGAGCTGTAGAAGGTCTCAGTAATTGCGTGGTGCAGGCTGGTAAGAGGGCTCAGTGGTTTAGGCACTTGCCACACAAGCTTGATGACCTGAGTTTGGTCCCCTAGAACCCACATAAGGGTGGAAGAAGGGAACTGACCCCACAAAATTGTCCTCTGACTTCCACACACATGCCACAGTACACACACACACACACACACACACACACATGCGTGTGCGCGTGTGCACAGAATAGCAATGATAACGTTATGGACTTTCGTGGTGAGACATGTGATGCATCTCCTCTTGTGGAGTCTGCTTCTAGCAGCCTAGCAACTGGGAGCTTTCCATTCTTGATTTACATGGGACTGCTCCTGACATTGGGGTTCACAGAATCCCCCAAGTTTGCTCTTCTTGACTCAAGTCCTGATGACAGTCATGCCCATGGGAATGAGCATTGCTCAGTTCCCCTAGCTGTAATGGTGGCTTGGGCTTGGTGTGGATTCATTCAGTTTTTACCTCATGAGAAAATAGGTCCCATCACCCAGGTTTATGAATGAAGACACCCGCAGTGTGGGTGGCGTATGATTGTCAAGGTCCCCCGAGTTGCGGACAGGGATTTGACTCCAACTTTTTCTGATGCCAAAGTTACTGTGCTTAATGACATCTTTTATGTGTTTATAACACATTTCCAAATTCCTGTCCACCAGGCACCAGCCAATCCTAATGATTCATAATCCAAACCAGTTAAACGGGAAACAATAACTGAAGAAGTGGATATCCTTCAAGGCTGAAAAGGAAATGGAGCAGATTTCCATCTGAACTTCCTAGCAAAGGAAGTATAGCCAAGCAGATGCTGAAATAAACTGTGAACTGACAGTAGATGCTGAAGTGAACCGTGAACTGATGTAGATGCTGTCGGAACTGCTGCCCCATCCAGCTGCCTCTCACAGTGCTTTGAGTGCTGGCCTTTGCCTTCTGTCTGAACTATTATTTCCTAAGCAGTTCCTTACATTCCCAGGGAAGTAGCTGATTTTTAAACATTTCCCAGTACTGCCTCTACCATCCACTAATGTTAACTAGAGACAGAATCGTATGTTGTGTCCCATGTTGGGCCTCCCCAAAAGCAGGCCTGAGACAAGGAGTTGGGCATGAATTATTTATAAGAGGGACCCCTAAAGTACCAATTGGGCATAAAGAAGAAGTGGAACTGGGAAAGGAAAAAAGGCTGAGGACAGGTATGTACTGTGGTAGGGAGTAGAGGTCATCCCCCGGGGACCTTGAGGGACAGTACAATAGGCACCCCAGGGAGGACAAGAAAGTAAGACACTCCCCCTCTCCTCCCTCTCTGGCTAAGTGCTGCACCATGGAGAAATAACTGAATTTCTGGCTTGCTTGTTCATGGGCTGCGGGGAAGCCCCAGGCCCATTGTGATGCTGAGAGGACACAGACCCATCTCCTGAGCCTTGGGACTAGCCTCTGGGAGAAAGCATAGGCTGAGTCAGAGCCCTGTGGACTTGGAGAAGGTCTTGCACTCCTAACATCCCTGCCTAGCTCATGATGAGTAGAGGACCCCCCCCCCCTTGGGAACATGAAACTTCCTGTGTGGGGTAACATCAAGGCTGCTCAGAAAGCCATTGCTCCACAGGGCTGGGTCCCGGCTCTTACACAACCCAGGGTTAGCCTGTTTGTTGATCACATGACTTCCGAGTCCCAATCTGAGTCAGGGAATCCAGCCAGTGGCCTCAGCCTCACCCCCAGCACCGGCAGCCATGGCAGTCAGCACCCACCAGCCCACAAGTTCCCTCGTTAGTCAGGTTTCTCCAGGAAGGACAAAAGCTGGCAGGTTCTTTTCTGTGTGTAAATCCAGAACCCTTCACCAGGCACAGTGGGTGGGAGCCTATTTCCTTGTCCCTGGCTGGGAGGCAGTGACCCAGGCTCTTGTCACCTGCACCTCTGCCACCTCCTCTGAGCACTGGGAGTCTTTTCTACCTGATCAGTGCTTCCTTCTGTAGCAGAACTAGCACCCTGCTTTGTAACCTGGACATTCACAGCTCTATTCTGAGTCCCGAACACTCCTTGTTACAAAGGAAACTGGGAAGTGTAGTTTTTGGTTGGGCACTGGCTCCTCACCAACAGTTCAGTAGGTGTGCACCCTTGCTGTGACTGACACTAAGGACCAGATGACTCTGCTTTGAGGGCTGTATATATACATCTGGGCTCTACTCACTAGACTGGGGGGGGGGGCTGTCCCATGTGCCATCTGAAGGAGTGGACAGCTTAGAAGCCAGGTCCACTGGTGCTCAGGACACCTCCAATTCTCACACTCTCCTCAGACATCTCCAGTCACTTTGCTGTGTTTTTAAGACTCTGGGGTATTCCTGAAAGACCTGGATCTGTGGCTTCTTTGGAAAGCTGGAGGGTCCAACCGGCAGAGGAGGACCCTGTCCCCAGTATAGTTGTCAACTGGAGCTAAAGGATGGTTGTCCATCAAGTACCCTGACTGCCTGGCTTATACAGTCCCTGGCATTTCCTGTATCCTGCTGCTAAGTCCCTTAAGATATAACTGACCCGTCTGGTCACTATGAAGGCTGAGCGTATGCCCCCTGCTCACAAGTACGACGTCCTTATTGTTCCTGGATGACAGAACAGAGGACATGGCAGCTCTTTCCTTAGGCTTCTATCTCATGATACCACTGCAATGAGGAGGAGACAAAGAGGTTGGGGGGGGGCAGGAATTAGACACCTAAGCAGCTAGGGACTCAAGGTGGTGGGTACAGGGACAGAGAGGACAGTTTGTGAGCTGAGGCCTGATGTGAGGATGGTATGCGGTGTGAGGTCCAGAGAGTCCAGAAGGCAGACGTGAGCTGGGAGAGCTGGGCAGGAAAGCTTCGGTGCCACTCTGAGAAGCGTTCAGGTCGTCCTTGGAGACCCTGCGGAGCCGCGCAGGGTCTGGAGCTGGGGAGTCAAAACCAATGTTGAAAGATCCTTAACTGGATGTGGTGGTGCACGCCTTTAATCCCAGCACTCTGGAGGCAGAGGCAGGCAGATCTCTGTGAGTTCAAGTCCAGCCTGGTCTACATAGTGAGTTCCAGGATAGCTGGGACTACAGAGGGACCCTGTCTCGAAAAGACCAAAAAAGAAAAAAAGGATTCTCTTGGAAGCCAGTTTTGAGGAAAGTTCTTTTTGCAGTTCTTAGCCTCAGCCTTTAACGGCTGCGCTATCCCCACAGCCCTTGAGGAAAGTTCTACAGGAAGTGATGCTACCGTGGACCTGGCAGGGGAATCTGAGGCAGTGGGAATGAGCAACTCAGCTCCTGATTGGTGAGGAGGTTGGGCACACCTACTGGGTGCCATACGGCCTTCTAAGTGTCCAGACATGGACTCAGGTTGTTTCCTTGAGGACACACTTTGTACATCGCCCCCCACCTGTGAGGTGTATTGTATCACCCCCATCACAGAGGCTGAACAGGCCATGGCAACCTACTCCAGGCCCCATTGCTTCTAGTCTTTCAAGGACAAGGGCTGCAGCCCCACAGGCCACAGGACCGTGGGCTCTGTGGGGGGGAGTGAGGGGGGGAGCCCCAGACAACAGCATTTATAATTAACCCCTGGGCTAAAGCGAAGACCTCCCGCTGTGGTGTGCATGGGATGCAGGGGGAAGGGATTAAGCGCTGGGGGGGGGGGTTGGGATCTCAGTCCCTGCTTCCCTCCCCTGCCTCCATCTTGGTGCCAGGCCCTTTTCCCAGCTCCTCGAGGTTTTCTAGGTGGATGGGGTAGATACAAAAGCCAACAGTAAAGAAAGCCCAGGGTCAGCGGCTGGACCTGGCAGCAGCTGACCAGAGCCACCTCCCTCTTGCCTATAGGAACTCAGACTTGGGCTCCCCACAGTTAGGAGTACAAATGTGCTGACGAGCAGTCCCAGCCCCAATCTCAGCCATTTCCAGTGTCCGCTGGGTTCTAGACCCTGACCCCCAAGTGTCCCTTGGCATGCATTGGCTCATTTTCTTACCAACCAGCCCCAGGGGGTTAGAGGTTGTTATTATCTCCATTCTACAGATGAGTCAAGAGAAGCAGAAAAGAAGTTACAACATATCAGAAATCTTGACACAAGTGAAGGTTAGAGCCAGGGCAGCTCAGAGCGAGGGGATTTTTTTTTCTTTTTTCTTTTTTGAGATAGGATCTCCCTTTAGTCCCAGCTGGCTTAGAGCTCGATATGTAGACCAGCCTGGCCTTGAACTCACAGAGATCTGCCTACCTCTGCCTCCCAAGTGCTGGGATTAAAGGTGTGTGCCATGACACCTGGCAAGGGGATTTTTTTTTCTGTTTTTTTTTTTTTTTTTTGGTCTTTTTGAGACAGGGTCTCCCTGTAGCCCCAGCTGTCCTAGAACTCCCTCTGTAGACCAGACTAGCCTTGAACTCACAGAGATCTGCCTGCCCCTGCCTCCCAAGTGCTAGGATTAAAGGTGTGTTCCACCATGCCCGGCTCTAAGTTTTATCTTATTTATTATTGCTATCTGTGTGCATGGTGCATGTATGTGAATTAGTGTCTTGGTATACCTGTGAAGGTCAAAGGAGACAGATCTCTCCTACTGTGGGTTCCAGGGACAGAACTTGGGTCATCAACAAGGTAGGACCCTGGCACATTTTACAGATGAGAAAAAAAGTCTGGGACTACAGAGATGGCTCAGCAGTTAACAACAATGGCTGCTCTTCCAGAAGACCTGGGTCCGGTTCGCAGCACCCACATGGCAGCTAACAACTGTCCTCAACTCCAGTTCCAAGGGATCTGATGCCCTGTTCTGGTCACTGTGGGCATTGCATGTTACATTTATTTTTGTTGTTTGTTTGTTTTGAGGCAGGGTCTCCCTTTAGTACCATCTGGCCTGGAGCTTGCTGTGTAGACCAGGCTGGACTTGAACTCACAGAGATCCACCTGCCCCTGCCTCCCAAGTGCTAGGATTAAAGGTGTGCGCCACCACACCCAGCTCATGTTACATTTATATACATGCAAGCAAACCATTCATAAAAGAAACAAAGTCTGAGGGTGCTACTATAGCTGGTAGTCATGAAAAGCCTGCAGAAGCGGCTTCTGAGAGAAGCCCAGCCAGGAAGACGGTAGCCTTGCCAAAAGCTGCAGGACAGATGGGACAAAGCCAGGGAGAAGGAACTTGATGTGTCTGAGGAGTGTAGAGAGAATGAAGTGATGGGGCCAGGGGAAGGGGAGTGGGCGGCCAAATCCCACCACACCGTGTGTTCTTTCAGTAGCAGAGGTGAAGCCACTCAAGAGGCCAAAGCATGGAATGATGTAACCTGTGCTTCTGCTTTGGAAAAGCAGCCTTGGCTCTTGTGCAGAGGAGCCTGGACAGCAGCAGAGGCCGCTGTACAGCCTGGAGGCCCTCTGTCTCCCAGGCTGGAGGTGACGGTGGCTCGGTGGCTCGGTGGCTCGGAGCAGGGGTGACTGGTGGTGGCAACAGTCCAGATCCCAGATGTGTCAGGAAGCTGAAGCTGGCAGGGCTTGCTGGCGGGTGGCGCTGGAGACAGAAGGAAGTGGCAGGATCGGGGGCTCCCCCTCCAAGTTTTTGGCACAGGGTCTGGGTGGACAGAGATACCATTTATGGATATGGGGGAACAGGTTTTTTTTTTTTTCGTATGTGTATGAATGTACTGTCTGCATGTAGGTCTGTGTACCCGTGTGTGCAATGCCGCGGAGGTCAGAAGAGGGTGTCGGATTCCCCTGGAACTGGAGTTCTCCTGGAATTGGAGTTACAGATGGTTCTCAGCCGCCATGTGGGTGCTGGGGATCGAACCTGGGTCCTCTACAAGAGCGGTCGCGCTCTTAACCACTAGGCCATCCCTCCAGCCCCGGGGAACAGGTTTGAGGAGATTAAATAGAGCTGGGTTTGGGTCATGTTCAGGTGGAGGCACATGCTGGGAGTGTGGATCCCTGGACGCAGGGAGAGTCCCAGCTGCCCACAGACTGGGTCATGGTGGATGCAGAGCCCCAGGCACTCAGAGGAAATAGTTTCCCAGGGTCACAGAGAGCCAGTGGCCAGGATGACCTTCCCACTCAAGGGCTGTTCACCTCTGGGAAGTGGGCACAAAGAGGCTTGGATGGAGCAGAAGGGGCATTGCTAGGAGACTCACGTGGTGGAGCAGGCAGTGGCCTCTGAGAAGGAACTTGGAGACAGATACCTCTGCCTGGGCCACTGACCCGCCCTCGGGCTGCCCAGCTGGAGGAGCCCTTTCCAATCTGTGCCCTGCCTATAGTACAGCTGGAGAAGCCAAGGTCCAGAGGAGGGGTCCGGTCGTCAGCAGGCAGGCCAGCATCAACTTTGTCACCAGCTCTATGGTGGGCTCTCACCTGAGCCAACTCAGGAGTGGGGTGGAAACCATCCAACTGTGACGTGGGATGACTTCCAGGACTAAAGATGTGGGGCCTAGAGTCTCCTCTCCTGGGAATCTCCTGAGGGACCAGTTAGCCGCGCACAGTCTGCCTCTGCCCCATGCCCTACCCACCCCTAGACTCTGGGACCCCTTCCTGTCCCCGGGGGCGGCCTTCAGCCTCTCTCTGGTTGTGGCTCCTGCCCTCAGGCCAGGACTGAGGCTTTCCTGGCTGTTGCCCAGACCACCCAGCGCCAGGCCCTGGCGGAGCCCGGCAGGGCAGGCCAGCCGCGGTCTGGCTCCGCCTGAGGGGCTGTGGCCTGGGAACCACTGCTGTCTCCTGGGGAAGCGGCTGAGCCTCCAGAACAAACAGGGAACCGCAGGCTCCTCTCTTGCCTGCCTGGGAGGGAGCTGCCTCTGGCTCCTACCCACACCCCACTCTCTAGACCTGGCTTCTCCGGCCTCTGGGGGGATGGGCCGAGAGACAGGGTGGTGAACTGGCACACAGCCCTGAGCTGAGGACAGGGGGATTGTCTGAAAGAAGAGGGCAGGGGGGCTCTTTGTGGCCCAGGGAGAAGAAGCAGACAGCTAAGACAGCTGTGAGTGGAAAAGGCTATGACAGGGTCTCAGGTGACCTGGGTGCCCTTAGAGACCCTCAGGAAGGAGGCTTTGATGGCTGGGATGGAGCAGTTCTAAGCCTCAAACCGAGAACAAAACCCTGGAATCAGACAGAGCTGCTTTCAAATCCAGACTCAGCCATATCCAAAGCTGAGGGAAAGTGACTTTGCCTCTTTGTACCCCAGGTTTTCCCTCTACTAAAAATATTCCCATAGCCCCTGTCTCTTAAAATAATGGCGAGGTGACACAGAGAGTGCCCAGCCCAGGACATGGCACAGAGGGAGTCCTTGGGGTCCTCAGGGACTTTAAGCATAGGCCTGAAATAGGCCCGGGGGGGGGGTCCTAGGACTGGCCAGGCAGGCCAGGACAACCTCACTGATTCACACCAGCTGGGGGAGAGGGACACATGTGACTCCACTAAAAGCCACAATTAGAGCCCAATTTAAAGAACCGCTGGGTTGGTTCTTCCCAGGACAGATGTGATTACAGGCCCAGAGCTAAAGTGTTACTAATAGGATGACATGGAGCCCCAGCCAGGGCACAGGGGTGTCTGCCCAGCCCCCTTTCTGCACTCTGTGAAAACTGAGGCCTCCAACGTAGGAGGAGCCAGGCTTCATCGCCACTGCAAATGAAGAAAGCAGGGCCCTACACTCTCCCCAATTCCTACCTTCTCGGAACAGAGTTGAAATGAATCAAGGACATGCCTTGGGAAGGAGGCGGGGGCAGGGTAACTGCAGCCCCCAGAAGAGGCCCCTCAGAGTCAGTGCTGGCCATGGAACCAGCCAGCTGCCCTCGTCCCACCTCCCAGGGACTAAGCAGATACAGTGCCATCCCTTCTAGAGTGCCCGCTGGGCCGTACGCCTCACCAGCCTTCCTTGGAGGAAGTTACCCGTGTAAGCTCTGTTCTAGGAGAGGGGAAACTGAGGCTCTGAGCCTCTAGTGACTTGCCTAGGGTCAGGTTGGGAGCCATGGTCAGGGCTGGCTGTGACACAGGTGTCCCTGGTAGAGCTGCACAAGCTGCTCTGAGACCTTTCAGCAGGATGCCTGGGCAGGGGGTTCAGAGTTGAGTCATGTCAGTGAATGGAGATGGCAAGAAAGTAAGCAAAAGTAGAAGGGTGGTAGGTGGATGGGTGGGTGGGCGGATGGGAGAGCGGGTGGGTGGATGGGTGGGTGGATAAGTAGATGGATAGATAGATAGGTGACTGAGTGAATAGGTGGATGGATGGATGGATGGATAGATGGGTGAATAGATGGATAGATGGGTGACTGGGTGAATAGGTGGGTGGATGGATGGATGGATGGGTGGGTGGGTACGTGGATGGATGGATGGATGGATGGATGGATAGGTGGATAGGTGGGTGAATGGATGGATGGGTGGATGGATGTGTGGATGGGTGGATAGATGGATGGATGGGTGGATGGATGATGGATGGATGGATGGATGATGGGTGGATGGATGATGGATGGATGGATGGGTGGATGGATGGAAGATGGGTGGATGTATGGATGGATGGGTGGGTGGATGGGTGGGTGGATAAGTAGATGGATAGATAGGTGACTGGGTGAATAGGTAGATGGATGGATGATGGATGGATGGATGATGGATGTATGAATGGATGATGGATGGATGAATGGATGATGGATGGATGATGGATGGGTGGGTGGATGGATGGGTGAGTGGATTGATGAGTGGGTGGATGGATGGATGGATGATGGATGGATGGGTGGGTGGATGGATGATGGATGGATGGATGGATGGGTGGATGGATGGATGGATGGGTGGGTGGATGGATGGGTGGGTGGATGGATGGATGGATGATGGATGGATGGATGATGGATGGATGGAGATGGATGGATGGGGTGGATGGATGGATGATGGATGGATGGATGATGGACTGGATGGAGATGGATGGATGGATGGGTGGATGGATGGTGTGGTGGAGCGGATGGTGGATGAGGTGGGTGGATGGGTAAGTGGTGGATGGATGGATGTATGAATTGGTGGATATGGAGTGGTGATGAGTGGGTAGAGTGGATGGGTGCGGTAGATGGGTTGGTATGGTGTGTGGCTGGATGCGTTAGATGGGTGGTGGATGGTTGGATGGGTGGGTATGAATGGGTGGATGGGTGGATGGGTGGGTGGATGGATGAGTGGATGGGTGGGTGGATGGGTAGATGGATGGATGGATGATGGATGGACGGGTGGATGGGTGGATGGATGATGGATGGATGGATGGATGATGGATGGATGGATGAATGGATGGATGGATGGATGGATGGATGATGGATGATGGATGGATGGATGGGTGGATGGATGGATGGATGGTGGCTGGATGGATGGGTGGATGGATGAGTGGATGGATGATGGATGGATGGATGATGGATGATGGATGGATGGATGGGTGGATGGATGGATGGATGATGGATGATGGATGATGGATGGATGGGTGGATGGATGGATGGGTGGATGGATGATGGATAGAGGGATGATGGATGGATGGAGGGATGGATGGGTGGATCAATGGATGGGTGGATGGATGGATGGATAAGTGGACGAGTGGCTGGATCAATGGATAGGTGGCTGAATAAGCTGTTCATGTGGCTCTACTCTTGGGAGATGTAAGAAGATCTCTCTCCAGTTGCCTCTCTCCAGGGGAGACCCTTGAGATTAATGGACTATGAGATAAAGGTTGGACTCCTATATTCCCCAAATAAGGGTCCTCCATCTCACACTCTGGGTCTCAGGGGTCTGATGGCTGGCCCCCATTCCCCCTAGGGCAGAACCCTAGGTCTGTCCTTCCACCTTAGTCCCAACGTTCTCCCAGACACAAGAGTTCCCCTGCCCTAGTCCCATTATTATGCACCATTGGCCAGAGCCGAGCTTCAAAAATGGCCTGGGGCAGAGTGGGCTAGGGAGAAAAGAATCCTCCACTCCATTCTCTTTCCATGCAGCAGGTCCCTTTGGGGAGCCCTGGGACTGGGCTGATGCATGGTCCACTGACTCCTGGGAGCTTGAAGGCAGGGTTATGGACACTCTCCTGGCTGTGTGCCCTAGATCCAGAAGTGATGGGTTGTAATTTTTGTTGCTGTTGCTGTTGCTGTTGTTTTTGTTGTTGTTATTTTGCCTTCTTTGGGGACAGGTTCTTCCTGTAGCCCCAGCCAGCTTGGAACTCACCATGTAGACCAGGCTGGCTTCAATCTCACAGACATCTGTTTGCCTCTGCGTCCTAGTGCTGGGATTAAAGGCGTGCATCACCACGCCTGCTGGTTATGAGTGTTTTTATTCATTCAAACATTTATGAGGTCCCACTGTGTGCGGGGCTCCCAGGGCTGTGCAGAATAGTATGACCCTCCCTTCTGCTGTCACATGACTGTGCTTGGGTGTTGTAAGCCACCTACCATGTTCCCAAGGACTCTCTTCATGGTAGAAAACACTGTGCCTCCTGTGCCTCCTGTCAACCTGTTCTCTAGAACCATCTGTCCCCAAGAGGCCTCCCCTCATTCTCAGGGCCACTAGAACAGGGCTGCCAGATAAAACACAGAGCGCCCAGTTCACTGTGACTGTCAGGTAAACAGGAATCGCTTTTGCTATAAGTATGTCTCAAATATTGCGTGAGGTATACTTAAACTAAAAATGACTCCGTGTTTACCTGATATTCACATTTAACTGGGCACCACGTTTCTGTTTGCTGTCTGCCAACCTCACCCTGAAGCTCACTCCCCCCATTGGCACCTGGCCTGGTCAGATGGCCCAGGTCCTGCCTGGACTTGGCCCCTGCATGCCGGGCCTAGCTCCTGTCACACCCAGGACTGCTGTCTTCAAAACCAGGTGGACCCCTCCCCTCCCCCACCCGTGGCCTGCACAGCACAGGCTATGGACCGGCATGGGTGTTTCATTCAGCCTCCTGAGGGACGGGTCCAGAAAGGGACAGACCAGGAGTGTCAGACATAGAGGCAAGGACACAGTGATGGAGGGAAATGGGGACCCAGCCGCAGAAGGGGTGGGGAGGGCCCAGGGCCCAACACAGAAAGTTTAATGTGCCTGCTCAGACCTGCATTGGGGGAAGGTCCTGAGAGTTCCCTGGATTTGCCTGGGTGCACTGGGGCAGAAAGAAGCCTGATCCACAGTCCTTGACAGGAAGTTTGGGGTATCTAGCACTGGCAGGCAAGGGTAGGAGTCCAGTGGGAGCCCCTCCCAGGGGCACACATAGAGACATTCATGGCTTCCCAGAAGGGCCCATGGGCCAGCCAGAGAGGCTTTTAAAATTAGCCTTGCTAACCAAATTTGGTTATTTCAGGAGGCTCCAGTCCTGGGCTGCCCCCTTGGTAGGGAGGGTGGGAGGGCGGACCTCCACATTCCAGGGTCCCTGGCTGAGCACCCCCTGCAGCCTGGGCAGCAGAGAATGTCCAGGTCCCAGTCACATGGCACTGGGCCAGCCTGGGCCGGCAGCCACTCCTGTGGCAAAGTTGTCCGCGGTTGGCTGTAGATGTCCGGGGACACCCTAGCTACGGGGTGTGGAGGGATGAGGAGGGACCCCGATTTTGGGTGTGGATTCTATACCAGGCTCAGTGCAAGATACCTTAGAGGTGTGACCATCTGTTCAGGGCTAGGTGGCAGGCTTGTCCTGTATCACAGGTGGCCTTGGACAGCCCCACCCACAGGGAGCTAGCGATGCCAGGCACCCCCACTGTCTCCTGTGGAAGAGCTGCTGTTCCCACCACCAGGGTTATTTCCAGAGCCCGTTGCTTCCCGGAGCTGGTGCCCCCCGCCCTAGTCCTAATTCTGGCCTTGGGTTGGTGTCCTGGCTCGCCCTCCCCACCTCAGAACCCAGAGCAGGCAGTGAACTGGCACAGGGACAAGAGAAACATCCTTGGATACTTTGATCCCAGAGGCCAGATGTGTCCTCAGCCTCCTCAGGCTGCACCTTGGAGCTTGGGAGTCAGGGCTTAGGCTATATCAGAGACTTTTTCCTGAGAAGCCTGGCCGGGGCCTGCTCACCTGGCTGTTCAGTGCCGCGGCCAGCTCAGCTCTGGGATAATTCTAGGGGAGCAGGTGCACAGTTGAGTGAAAGGGTGTGAAAAGATAGTCACCCCAAAAGTCGGGTGTGGAAGCCCAGGGAAACATCTGTCCGTCATGCCATCCCCAAACCTCCAGTCTGTACTTCTGTGGGGCCGACCCCAGGGGCAGTGTTCTCAGAACGTTTGCCACAAGAACACCAAGGCTATTCCCACTCAGAACCAACCACCTCTACCTCCCTGCCCCCAACCCACATACCCTATTGTCTGAGCCCTCCAAAGCTCCAGCTATACTGAGACCACCATGATGAAGCCTCACTCAACAAGCCTCATACCAGGGACCTGGACTGCTAACCTCTTGACTGGACAGAAGAGGGAGGAGGCCCACAGGGCCAAACTCATTACAGGAACAAACTTATACCAGCGCCCAGGAAGCTTCTAAAGGCCATGGCTTCGGGCCTTAGTCTGGAGAAAGCACCCTGCAGGGTGTGCTGGGTGGGGGGCTAACCTGGTGGAGGATGGGTGACTGAGGAGGGGGACCACTGAGCCAGGGCTGCCTGGAGCCAAACCCAGCTGGGCAGGGCTGGGGTTTGGGTGTGAGTCATGGTCCCCGGGTGGCCTGAGGCATCTGAGGGTCACAGAAGTGCCCTGCCAGGCAAGGCATGGATGGTATATTCCAGAGAGCCCAGGTTGCCCTCGGTATTGCCCTGGAAAGGAGAGGGAAGTGAAAGAGGGAGGTCCTAGCTACCAAGGAGCACTACTGCCCCCGGGAGCTCAACTAGATATCTGCCCCCAAGCCCAAGGTCCACGCTGCTCTTGTGGCCCAGTCCCGGAAGAGACCCCTCCTCCACCTGATGCCTAGGCTGGCTCCTAGGAGCCGCCCTTGCTCCTGCATCCCAGCTCCACATTCCATCAGGCCCTCTATCCAGACCCTCTGCCTGACAAGGCCCAGGATGAGTCTCTCTGGGACCAGTACTTACCCCCTCGATCCCCTCCTCCCACAGCCAATCGGGGCCACCCAGCCTCCAGCAGTCACCGCCATGTCTGTGTGTCTCCCCACCACTGCATAAAGCCTTAGCCTTGGGCTTGGCATTAGAGACCATGCGGCCTCTGGCCACACACCCCATCTCCTATCTCCTCCATCACCTTCCTGTCCTTTGGACCCTTCCCAATTGGAAGCACTTTCCATCTTCCACACGTCTGCACATGCAGGTGTGGAACCCTCCTCTGGCCCTTCTGCCCACTCCAGCACTAGTCACCCTTTAGCCAAGTGGAACTACTCTGTGAGCTCTTGGGGCAGGGACTTTGACCTACTCTGTGGGCGATCCTTTGGTGCCCCCTGGTGGCCATATAGGGGAAACCGTTGGGATTGACTAACAGAAGGAATGGATAGTTGAGCACACACTGTGTCCAGTGACTGTGTGCATCAGCTCACAGAATGAACACTCACAGACAGCCCCTGAGGAGGTCCTAGGTTCCTATTGTTCTGACTTACTTTTTTTTTTTGTTTTTTTGAGACAGGGTCTCCCCTTAGTCCCAGCTGGCCCAGAGCTCACTATGTAGACAAGGCTGACCTTGAACTCACAGAGACCCACCTGCCTCTGCCTCCCGAGTGCTGGGATTAAAGGTGTCTGCCACCACACCCAGCAGTTGCTCTGACTTACTTTTTATGTGTATGGGTGAATTGACTACATGTAAATGCACCCGTGTCATGCAGTGCATGTGGAAGACAGGAAAAGGCCTCAGATCCCTTGGTTGTTAGCCACCATGTGCATGCTGGGATTCATACCCAGGTCTTCTGCAAGAACAGCCAGTGCTCTGTTGCGCCATCTATTGCTCCTATGTTATAGACCCAAAGACCAAGTTCCTCCTCAGCCCTGAGCTCGGGAGAGATGGGGCTGGACTGCAAATCCACATTCTCTCCCCACAGAGAAGGGAACGAGACAGGAGCGGGACGGCAGGACCAGCTGGCCTTGAAGGTGTCCCCAGAACCGTGACGAGGACAGGCCCGTCCCCACCAATCGTTCCTTTGAGCATCTGTCTGGACTGAGTCTCGGCAGGATTCACACAAAGCCAGACTGGACTCCAGGTACAATAGCGATAAATAGAATTTATTTTGTACAACTGTTACTGACATACACATGGCCACAGGGCTTCCAAAGTGGGTGGTGGGGCTGGAAGGCTGGCCTTGGGCGTGGCACCTGAAGTGTGAACAGATACACACAAGGACACGGGCTCACAGCAGCTATGCCTGGTGCCCCCTCCATAGTAATGGTTGGCAGGGGATGGCAAGGCCTGGACTCTATGCCAGCTGAGACCCATAGCCCAGAGTGCCCAGGAGCATGGAGTGGCAGGGTTAAGCTGGTGCCAGGTGAGGAACGAGGGAGGCCCCTCTCCCCAGCAGTAGACACTCGGCTACCGAGTGGAGACAGCGGAAGGGCCCTGGCAGGCCTGTGGTAAAGCTGGGGGCGCTGGGGTGGGGTGATGGGCCCAGCTCCTTAGCCCACCTGGGGCCTCAGGAAGCTGGTCAGTATGACAGGAGGTCCCTGGGTGGACAAGGACCCCCTCTGGGGCAGGTGCATGGAATCACGGTCTTCAGCTACCACTCTATCTTGTCCATTTGTAGCAGAGATGCCCAGAGGAGGGCAATGCCTTGCCCAGAGCCATGCGACAGAACCCCCACTGCAACCCAGGACTCCCCGCTCAGTGCTCGCTCCACACCCACTCTACCTGCTGCTTTCAAGAAGAGCTATGGGCATTGAGTCCTAATTTTTTTCCATGTTCCCCTGGCTCCAGAGGGGCACCCAGGAGTAAGTGACAGAGGCCCAGGTGGGGGCAGGCCAGGGCCACAGTCCCTACCCAGACCTGGACCCCCAGCCTGGGGGGCAGTGTTGGCAGACCTCTGCTCGCAGCTCTGGATGGCTCCACCCTGCAGAGACAGCCCAGATGGGTGGGCCAGGGGGGTTGGAGGCAGGGGGATTGGGGGCTGGGGTGGCTGCAGGGCACAGCACCGGCCGCCTGGCTGCACTGCAGCATCTCCTTGTGCTTCTGTGGCTTCGTCTGCAGAGACAGGGACGTGAGGAGCCTGAGAGAAGGGGACAGCGGTGTGGGAGGGCCAAGCAGACTCCCTGTCCATCCTCAGCCATCCCCAGGTGTCCCTCTGCCCAATGATGGGAGCCCCTTCTTGGCTCCATCAAGTTCCCCAACTCATGGGCAGAGATGAGGGAGTGCTATGAGCCCCACTGCACAGATAGGGAAACTGAGTCCAAGAGATGCCAGGACTAGCCCAAGCCCCCAGCCACAGTGGCAGAGGACTCCAACCCTGCCCAAGGGATCTCAGCCCTCTCCACCCAAGGCGCATGCAGGGGCTGACTGACCTGCTCAGTCCCACCTTCCTTGTAGGGTGGCAGCTAGCAGCCCTGTGGGGACAGACACCGCAGAGGTAGAGGCAGGGCAGAAGACACAGGGGTGCCATAGTCACTGGATAAGCCCAAGCCCCCTGACCTGCAGGCCACCCTGGTCACCAGGGGTCCCCGAATCCCTGCTCTGGTCATCAACCAACTAGACCGCCCCCCCCCCCCCTCGCAGGGAAGTGCCCTCATACCAGCTGGGGTGTGTGCTGCTCAGACGCTTCCAGTTGGATCTTGATCTCGGGACATGCAGGGTCCCCCGACTTGCCGGCGTCTGGGTGGGGTGATCGTATGGGGCCTGGGAAGGGGGGCAGGAGGGAGCCACCTCACTGGCCACGGGGAGGCACCAAGGAGACGCGGGCATGGATGGGTGGTTGGTACCAGGGCTCCCCAAACCTACCAGGTCCCTCCCTTAGGGACCCCCATACCCCCATGCTTAATTCACCTTCCTGCTACCCTTCATCGCCCTCTGAAACCTGTCCATTTTCCCTGGACCGAGAAGCAGTCCTATTATATCCTCGTGCCTTGGGGAGTGCGCCTGGTCCTCACCCTCTGTGCCCGGCCCCCACCCAGCAAGGCTGGCCTGGTACCTGGGGAGCTGCCCCCACTCGTGGTGCTCATGCTGTCGTCCAGCCACGTGCTGTAGAGGAAGGAGTCCCGCTTATGGGGCGTTCCTGAGGATGACACGCTCTCCTGGGGAGGGGGTGATGGTCAGCCCCGCCCACAGACCTACCCCATCCCCAACCCTCATTCGCTGGACACTCATCTCTGGCTGTTCTGCTCTGGGCCTCAGGGACAAATCAAGCTCAGTCCCTGGCCTCAAGGAACTTGAAGTCTCAGAAGGCACCAGGCTGTGAAGAGCCCTGTCACTCTATACTAGGTCACTCCACTGTGTTGGCCCATTTATAGGCCAGGCCAGGGGCAGGTTCCCCCTGGAGGTGTGCGGGAGAATGGCTAAAGGGTGGAACATGGGCAAAGGGGAGGGTGTGAGTCAGTCCAGCCAGGGGTTGCGGGGAAGAAGGCAGGAGGGGAGGAAGCCTGGGACAGTAAGGGACTTCGGAGCTCAGCGTGTCCGGGGAGGGAGGGGGGAGCACTGGGTCTTCAGGGTCTCTGTGAACAGCAGTGAGTCACAGAAGGCTTCAGAGGAGGGGATGATCTGGGAGGCCCCACCTCCAACATTTTGGCCATTCCCAGCCTGTGCCTCTACCCAAAACAGCTCCAGAGACCTGAGAGCCCCTCATCACACCCCTGTGGAACCCATGACTGCTTGGGAATCTTACCAGGCCTGTGTCATCCCCGTCTACACCCTCTGTCTCCTCCACCACACTGGCAAAGCTGCTGGCGCTGGACGAGGAGCGGGAGAAGCCCTGCAGTGCCTCTGCTCTCTGGGCCGCTGTCTCCACTCTGCCACACAGAGCCATGAGCCAGCATCTAGGCCGAGCCCCCATTCCCAGGTCCCCCACCCTCCCCTGGGAGATTCATCCCAGAAGCAACCAAACATCCTGTGGCCCCTGGTCCAACTCTTCCTGCCTCTGAGCTACCCTGGACTCCCAGTGAAGTCCTACAATTGTCCTTCCTAATGCACAGATCTGAATAGGTCCCCCCTCCTCAACACTCTCTCATGGCTCCCCATCACCCCCAGGGAAAGTCCGATGGCTGGGCCCTGCTATCCAATAACACTGATGCTTAATGGTTCATCTAGTCTAGTGAACACTCACTGGTGTCCTGAGCTATTCTGTCATTTGGGGCCATCTCACAGACAGTGAGGTACAGGGAGGGGAACTCAGCCCCAGGTGGAACAGGGGTTTGGACCCAGCACCCCCACAGCCAGCTTTCTTAACCCCACACTCAGGGCTTCTGTCCAATGTTCTGCCCTCTCTCTCAAACTCCAAAAAGCAAATTTGTCTTTCAAAACTCAGCCATCTTGAGTCTTGCATGCCTGCTTCACCAGATCTCTGTTCAATGGCCTAAGAGTTGAGTTAGGACCCTGATGAGTCCTCTTGACGCCCTACAGGGCCCAGATCAATGGAGGAACGACCCCCTTGGGCCTCCAGTCCAGCCCGTGCTCTGTTTCTCTCCACAGCACCACAATGTGTTTAAAAATATTGTTCTCGGGGCTTTCTCAGGGCTGAAGAGATGGCTCAGTGGTTAAGAGGGCCAACTGCTTTTGCAGAGGTCCCGGGTTCAATTCCCAGCACCCACATGGTGGCTAAGAACCATCTTTAAGCAAGCCAGGCGTGGTGGCGCATGCCTTTAATCCCAGCACTTGGGAGGGAGAGGCAGGCAGATCGTTGTGAGTTCAAGGCCAGCCTGGTCTACAGAGTGAGTTCCAGGCCAGCTGGGGATATAGGGAGACTCTGTCTGAAAAACAAAACAAAAACAAAACAAAACTGTTCTCATAGTTTTTTCTTTGTGGGTTTTTGTTTGTTTTGAGATAGGGCTATGTAGCCCTGGCCAGCCTAGAACTTGCTACATAGACTAGACTGGGTTTGAATTCACAGAGCTCTGTCTCCCTCTGTTTCCCAAGTGGTACGATTAAAGGTGTGCACTGCATGATGGGCCTCCTTGTAGATTTTTATCCCACTTAGAATAAAATTCAAAGCTCTCACACAGCTTTTAAAGCTGTGCAGCAGCCCCAGGCCGCCTCTCGGACCTCATTCCTGTCACTACCCAGGGGGCCCAGCCCCTCAACTCCCAAAGTTCCAGTTGTATGTTAGGCTTCTTTCTACCCACCAGGCATCAAGGCCTTGGCACTTGCCAGCTCCTCACCTGGACCCTCTTCTCTCTGCCGGGCCTGGAGGCTGGCTCGGTTCTTGGCCCTCAGTCCAGCGTCATTCGCGGAGACCAGCACTAACCTCCATTTATTCTCCTGTCCCTGCTGCTCCCTCCCCACTCTGCCTAAAATGGTTTATTAGGTGCTGCGTAGCTCAGTGATTCCAGGTGGTGTGCCCCCAGCCAATGGCTGTGCTGTGCTCCAGAACGCAGTGGGGGTGCAGCCCCCACAAAACATTCAGCAAGGACAAGAAGAATAAAGACCCCTCAAAAAAAAAAAAGACCCCTCTTCCTGAGCCTGGTGAGCCCAGAGCCACACCTGTTCTTGGTTGTGGGCATCTCTGGAGAGCTCTGGGTAGAAGAGTTCTCTGATTTGGGCTCCTGTGAGACGTGTCCACTGTCTGGGGTCTTCTGGCCGGCCGGAGGGCTCTCCCTGCAGGGCACATGGGGGAAGCGGGGGAACTCAGCACCATGTCTGGCAGTGGGGTAGAGTGAACCCTGAGGGGCAGTCTTGGGCATGGTGTACCAACGGGGCCAACTCTGGCTTGGTCCCCGTGGCTCCTTGGCTAGCTGTCCAGGAGACGTCTACAAGGCTGAGCACCTCCCAACACCTCCTGTACAAGGGAGGGGTATGGAGGTCTGTTGAGAAGTCCATGGAACCGGGCGGGGGCTTGGACAAAGGAAGGGAATCTGCCTGGCCAGGAATTGGTTACACCTGGACTTGGATTAGAGTTCATGATACTCTGATAGCAGGTGGTGTGAGCGTGTGCCGACCCCTTCCTCCTGTGGTGTGAGCGTCTGCCGACCCTTCCCTCCTGTGGTGTGAGCGTGTGCCAACCCTTCCCTCCTGTGGTGTGAGCGTGTGCCGACCCCTCCCTCCTGTGGTGTGAGCGTCTGCCGACCCTCCCCTCCTGTGGTGTGAGCGTGTGCTGACCCCTTCCTCCTGTGGTGTGAGCGTCTGCTGACCCCTTCCTCCTGTGGTGTGAGCGTCTGCTGACCCCTTCCTCCTGTGGTGTGAGCGTCTGCTGACCCCTTCCTCCTGTGGTGTGAGCATCTGCCGACCCATTCCTCCTTTGTCACACTCAACCCTTGACAGCCCCAGGCTCTTGGGTATTTTCCCATCTCACTCTTTCCTGTCTCAGAGGTAGAAGACTTGCTTGCCCAAGGCTACCCAGCCACAGTACAGATTCCCCCCACAACCTCCTGTCGGCTTTCTGGGCTCAGCCCCACCCACAGGAACCCACAGACCCCTCTCCCAGCTCTTTCCGACTGGTAGTTTGAAATGCACAAGCCTCTGACCCCTTGCACCTACTATGTCTTGATCTGCAAGGTGCCAGGGCAGCTGCTGAGTGGACACAAGTATTAACTGTTAGGTGGTGGCTGTCATTGTAAGAGAGGCAGAGGGATGGGAGGGCTTGGGGAGGGCAGGGGAGGGCAGGGCTAGGGGAGGGCAGGGCTTGGGGAGGGCAGGGCTTGGGGAGGGCAGGGCTAGGGGAGAGCACCCTCATGCCAGATGTCCTCCGTCTTGCTCACCCACCTTTTCTCCTGCACCTCCTGGATGTTCTCAATGCCAATGGCACTGCTGCGGCGGGAACCAAACGGTCCTGACTTCTTCCTTGTAGGGCTCTTCCCAGGGACAATCAGGGACTGTGAGGAGAGGCCCCAACTCAGTGTCCATCTGCCCTATGAGCTCCAGTGCCCCCCACCTCCCTTTGGGGCCCTGCCACCGCGCCCTGAAGCCGACAGATGATGAGAAAGAGAGGAGGAAAGAAAATGTCCATTCCGGAGGGCTGCCCGACAGATGGACAGGCCCAGAGAGGGCCAGCGCTGCTCTGGAGAACACACAGCAAGGCTGTGCTGGACCTTAGTCCAGAAGGGCAGAAGGCAGCCACAGGGGTTGGAGGGAAGGACAAGTCCAGAGGTGGCCATCCCTCTTGCCCATGGGCCTCACAGGAACTGTACCCTAGAGAAAGCACAGCAGCAAGCCCAGCCCCTGCCCAGCACCTGCACCCTCCAACCTTCAGACTAGCTGGGGAGGCTCTGTCCACAGTGGGCACTTCCCCTTTACATACACCATGGTGGGTGCCTGGCACCAGAAGCATGGGGATTCAGGAAGTGGGCCTCCTGGACGCATGGAGGGAGGGGCAGGGTCTGCAGGCAGCTCATGGTGGGGAGGGGAAGGGACGCAGGAGAGGGGAAGGATGCTGCTTCATGCAGAACCGGCAATATTGGGGGCGTGCAGCTGGGCAGAGGGTCTTTGAGTACCAGATCCCGGCAAGGACCCGGCCAGGGTTTCAGGGGTCAGGACAGGGCCAGAGGCCCCTAGTGAGGCCTGGAGGTCTCTGGCCCGGGTCCCAGTGCCACCAGAGCTCTGGCACTCTGCCCTGCACACCCTTGGGCCTGTCCCGGGAAGGGGGCACCGTCCCCAATATGGCCTCCATCCTGAGAGCGAGCAGAGAACAGTGCGCGCAGGCAACTCCACAGCCGCAGCCTGCGGAGGACGACAACCTCTTCCACAGCTCCTATGCCTAAGGCGCTGCCCCGTCGTCCGAATCTACTCGCGCTTTTCCCGGGAATAAGCAATGACTGGCGAGTAGTAGAGGGTGGGGCAGAGAGGGGAAGATAGTCAGAGACAGACAGAAGGACGGACAGAGAACGAGGGAAAGAGAGAGACAAAGGAGAGCGTGGAATGGAAAGGAGAGGGACAGGAGGAGCACAGAGGGAAGGCAGTGACCGTGGTCACAGAGGGACGGCAGTGACCGTGGTCACAGAGGGAAGGCAGTGACCGTGGTCACAGAGGGAAGGCAGTGACCGTGGTCACAGAGGGACGGCAGTGACCGTGGTCACAGAGGGAAGGCAGTGACCGTGGTCACAGAGGGAAGGCAGTGACCGTGGTCACAGAGGGACGGCAGTGACCGTGGTCACAGAGGGAAGGCAGTGACCGTGGTCACAGAGGGA
>VZQC01008976.1:129382-221754 GCA_009823505.1 Rhizomys pruinosus | reverse complement strand
AGATGGGTGGATGGGTGGGTGGATGGATGGATGGATGGGTGGATGGATGGGTGGTAGGATGGGTGGATGGGTGGATGGATGGGTGGGTGGATGGGTGGATGGGTGGATGGATGGGTGGATGGATGGGTGGGTGGATGGGTGGATGGGTGGATGGGTGGGTGGATGGATGGGTGGATGGGTGGATGGATGGGTGGGTGGATGGGTGGGTGGATGGGTGGGTGGATGAGTGGATGGATGCATAGATGGGTAGATGGACAGAAGGATGCATGGGTGGGTGGATGGGTGGGTGGATGAGTGGATGGATGCATAGATGGGTAGATGGACGACAGAAGGATGCATGAGTAGTTTAGCAGGTGGATGAGGGGGAATGGGTGCAGTGTCTGAGGTAGCCACTAGGTGGCACAAAGCAGCCGAATCATAATGTAGGCCTACTGAACTCACTGAGTGTGGAGGGCAGACTCCCACAGGGCCTAGTAGACAGTCAATAATCATACAGAAAGGGTTCAGTCAGGAGAAGCCCACACAGTAGCCCAGTTTCAGACACACTGTGCCATACAGGAAATGTTGATATAGCAACACACTTCCTAACAGACAGCAGATGTCCCCTGACATCGTGTGCTCACACAGCAGCCTGGGTCCTGACACACAGTAGGTGCTCACACAGCAGCCCAGGGCTGAGCATGCAGTAGGTGTATACAAAGTTGTGCCCACATAGCAGTCCTGACACACAGTAAGTGCTCACGCAGCAGCCAGGGGTTAAGCATACAGTAGGTGCTTATATCCACACAGCAGTCCATTTCCTGACACACAGCAGTCCGGGCACATAGTAGGTCCTCACAAGAACACAGGGCTGGGCCCACAGTAGGTGCTCACAGAGTGCATGTCCACATAGCAGCACAGGTCCCGACATAAAATGGATGCCCACAATCTGACACACAGAGGAGCTTCTGGAAACCCAATGCTTGAACATAGATGCCCACAAAACAACTCAGCTTCCAGCACACAACAGGCAGCAGGTATTCAGTAAGGAATGGGACACAGAGGCTGCAGAAAGTCACACCCAAACAAAGGGCGAGGAGGAGAGGGCCAAGGGCTTGAGAAAGGGTCTGAAGGATCCCAGCACCCCAGTGACCTGATTGGGCCACTTGACCATGGAGAATGGGAGCCACAGCAAGTCCAGAGGCCAGCATGGGCATATGGATAGCTGGGCACTGGGGAGAGGTGGGGCCAGGCCTCCAGAGGCAAGAGCACCAAGGGTCCCAGGGGAGGGGCATGGGAAGTGGGGGACACTCACTATTCCAGCTGCCTTGGCTAGGTCAGGGTTGTTGGGGGTGAAACTCCCACTGTGGCTGGTAGACACGGTGTTAGGCTTCTTGTTGCTTAGTCCCATGGCATCCATGGACTGGCTGCGGCTCCGGATGACCCGCTATGGGGGTGGGGAGGGGTTGGAGGAGGCACTTCCTGAGGCCTCTAACCCTTAGGGAGTCCCACAGGCCCAGGCTTCTGGTCCCTCCCTACCAATGCCATTCTGGGTGACCCTAGGAAGGCCCAACCCCTAGTGAGGCATCAGTTTCCCTACATGACACACAAGAGGTGGGTATTGTAACGGTAATGTGGCCTGATACCTCACCAAATTGCTGTGTGGCCTGGGGCAGGTGCCTTCATCTCTCCAAGCCTCTAGCCATGTGGGCTGTGGGCTGTATTTCGTCATGTGGACATTGTAAGGATGGCAGGCAGTACTGAGTATTCACATGGACCATGTGTGTTCATAGGGAGCCCTTCAGGAACTCTTAGGGCCCACGAGTTCCCTTTCTCCCTCTTTCCTTTCTCCCTTCCTGCCTTCTCCAGAGCACTCTATAACAAATGTCTCCTAGGGAGCCAGGCACTGGACACTTACTCTGCCAGCCAAGAGGAGACTGCCATGCTCACCTAACCCCAAAGGAAATCGAGGCAGAGGTGAACCTGGGACCCATAGGCCAAATCCTACATCCTTCCCTGCCAATCCTACCACCGCAGTGGCACCCTTTGGCTTAATCCAGAGCTCTATCTGCCAACCGGATGTGAGACCCCTGAAGTCCTCCTCAAAGCCAGCACTGTAGACCGCTATTCAAGCCATGGGTATGCTACCAGGATTCCTGTTACTCTGCTTAACAGGTAAAGAAACTGAGGCTCAGAGAATGCCCAACCTGATTACTGGCAGAGGGAATCTGGGCTCTTAGCTGAACCACAAAGCGCCAGAGCGCAGCACGTAGCCAAGTCCCTCACTGATGAATGCACCTGTTCCTTCCTCTTAGGACAGGCCGCCTCCTGTCTCCTCTGCCTGCCAACCTCACAGCCACAACCTACCTGGGGGTTGCCAACCTTTGGTGGAATTCCCAGGTAGACCCTCTCCTGAGCCCTCCAGACAGTTTGCCCTCCTCCCAAAACCAGAGCCCCTCCTTGCATTCCTTTTCCTGGCTCAAACTACCCGAGGCACAGACCACATTTCTAAGGCTAATGTACCTGAAACTTTGGGCAAGCCAAGCTATGACCCCAGCACTTCCACACTGAGACTATGACCCCCACAGCCAGAACCCAGCTGTAGGCACATCACCAGGACTGAGACCATCAGCCCTGCCACACCTCCTTAGCTTATGGAAAGCCACACCTCAAACCCCAACTGAGACCTTGAGCCCTGGTGAAAGCCCCACCCAAAGTGAGGTATCGCACTCCATGTCCTTTAGCCCCAGCCCACCCAGTTCCCTGTAGACCTCCGGCCCCTTCACCTTAAAAGACTCAAAGAAGCCGCCGCTGCCGCCATTCTCCATCTTGTCCTCGTCGCTGCCCAGACCCATCATGGACTGGCTGTGGATGTGGAGTTCCTCATAGAGTGTTTCCAGAAGAGCAGCTCTTGTCCGCTCCTATGGGCCAGCCATCAGAGGAGACCCCAGAGATCAGCCCCTGGACACTATTTGAATCCTGCCACACCTTCCCTAAGTGGCGCATGGGCGCCCCTGGGAGCCTGCACTGACTTCCCTGTAGCCGATCTGCAGATCAAATGGGACATGGGGCTCCCTGTGGTTGCTCTGAGACCAGTTTCATCCCTTCACTTCCCAGCCCCACTTCAGTCCTGGCGTCCAGCACGGTGCTCCCCTTCCCATACCCCCTGGGCACTCCCCTCTGCTTCCTTTGACTTGACCAAGGCCCTACTCATCTGTAACTCTGTCTTCCCTTGGCAGGCCCCCAAGGCCAAGATCTGAACATGGTTCCCCCCCCCAGAGAGGGTGTCCATCCCTCCAGTCCACGCTTACCTCCAGCTTGGCAAACTTCTCAGCTTTGTAGCAAGCATACTCGGCATTGATCAGCTTTGTCAGCAGAAATTCCTGGAACTCGGGCCCCTGGGAGCCCCCAGGGTGGAGGAGATGAGAAAGGCTGGACAAACACTGGAGCAAGGGGCTGAGCCAGGTGAGCGGGGACGGAGCCCCAGGGCTGTGCCCTGCTGGGGCCTGGGGTCCCACGCTTCATGCTCCAGTCTCTACCTGGGGACCTGTACCCCCCGATGGCCACTCCCTGAGGAGGGCAAAGCCTGCAGGCATTGGGGTACTGGGCTCTGGGTTGCCATCTCCTACCACCTGGGTCTGCCAAAGCAGAACATGTAGGGCAGGGGAGACACAGAAGCCAAGGCTCAAGTGTGGCTACTGAGAGGCTGTCAGGAATATGTGCCCCTCCCCCAAACATTTCAGAGGAAAGACTAACTGTCAAAGAGAGGAGAAATGAAAGGTGACAGTCAGCTAGGAAAAATGTAAAACAGCCCTGCAGTCGATTCCGTGACCTTGTAAAATAAGTCACAGCCTTGAGCAAGACAAAAAGAGAAGGAAAGAAGCCAGGCCCCAGCTGCACAGTCAGGAAAACAGGTTCCCAGCACATGGCGGGGCTTCAGGTCCTCCTGAGGCAGGACTGGGACCCCTCAACCCTCTTCCACTTAGTCCTGCTCTTCCAAGAGAGGGGAGAGGGCTACCTCTCACCTTCCTGAACACAGCAGGGTCTGGGAGGGGAGGCCCAAAGAAGGGCACGTCGTCTCTTGCAGTGACGGAGACCTGGAAGGAGACAGCATCTCTGTGGAGTCCAGGGTCTGTTCTGCCCGATCGCAGGCCGAAACCCCTAAACCAGCTCCCATCTGATGGGTTTGGGGAGGCTCTGGGACTGCTGGGCAGAGGGATCTTTCAAACCAGAATTTCAGCCACTCCAGCCTCTGGCCCAAGTTTATAAGGAGGACCTTCCTTGGGTAAGTAGCCCCTCCGACGAGATGGGAGTCCTCCCTCCTCACGGCTCCCCACAAGACCTCACTTATATCAGAGGCATCAGAGGCAGAACCCTGGGCATCACCCACCTTGTAGAGGGGGCCATTGGGGCCACCCCCCTCAGCCTGCACCACCACGTAGGCGTGTAGGAAGTTGGATGCAATCATGTCTGGCACGAAGGGTGTGTTCTCATCCTGGAAGACCACAGCCACGATGTCGTTCCCAATGTGCCTCTTCCGCTGCAACTGAGCACAGGGCAATGGGCCTTCACAGCCTGGCCATGTGGGGCAGGGGTGCCCAGGGGGCACGGGACGGAATGGAGCAACAGAGAGAACATCTGAGGGGGGACGGACGGAATGGAGCAGCGGAGAGAACATCTGAGGGGGGACGGACGGAATGGAGCAGCGGAGAGAACATCTGAGGGGGGACGGACAGAATGGAGCAGCGGAGAGAACATCTGAGGATTTGCTCCCCGCCTACCCCAGAAGGTGAAAACTTGTCTTAAAATTATTTTAGTTTCCTTGGGAACCTCTGACAGATGAGGAAGCTGAGGGCAAGAGAAACCGATTCACAAAGCCTTGTGATGCTCTCGGGGGCCGTCAGCCAGGCCTCGAACTCAGGCCCTACCCCCCAGCCTGTGTCGATACCCTCAAATGTCATTGAACAAAATTCTACTTAGTGCACACCGATGGTGCTAAAACAAACAGATCTTATGCAAACGAAAAAAGAAAACCAGTAAGAATAATACATATTTCCATCATCTAGCACCCTTTTAGCACCCCAAGCTCAGAAAAATCATCTGATGGGAAAGCAAGAAACAAAGTGACCAAATTTTGAGTTGAGTTCCAAGAACGTGCCTGTACCCCGTTCCTCCTACCTGGAGCACCCTGCTTCCTTTCCCCAACAACTTGGAAGCCTGTTATTTCATCTTGAAAGGTCTGACTCTCACTCTGCCAAGTGTCAGGGATCCTATGTGACCCCCAGCATGCCCTTCACTGAACACTAAAATACTAGCTCTCTAGGGGTGCTGCTTGCAGAGTGTGATATAGTCACACACACACACACACACACACACACACACACACACACGCATACCCTTTAAACTCACCTACAGGACTAGAGAGATAGCTCAGGAGTTAAGAGCACTGAATGCTCTTGGAGAGGACGCAAGTTCGGTTCCCAGCACCCACACAGTAACTAACAACTGTCCATAACTCCATTTCCGAGGGATTCTACACCCTCTTCTGCCCTCCACTGGCATTGCATGGCACGAGTGCACTTCCATACATGCAAGTACAACACTCACACATAGAATAGATAAGCAAAAACCCCCCCCAAAAATCACCAAAAAACTCACCATGTAGGTTTCTGCTTCCCAGACATCTTCCTGCTTCCCCGTCCCACCTACAGTCCACCCTGGGGGGCTGGGTCATTTCCACGTCTATATCCCAGTGCCAAGACTGACATGATGGATACTCAAGGGAAGATGGTGGATGGGAGCCCAGGCTACCTGCTGGGCGTCCCCTTCTGTGTAGGGCAGCTTGGTAGACACGTGAAACATGATCTCCTTGTTTCGGAAGTTGCAGTACACAGACTCGGTCCCCGTCTGCCCGTGGGTCACATCCAGGCCTCCTCGAAACCTGCCCCCAGGCCCCCCCAGGCCACGGCTCAGTCTCCAGCTCCAACCAGGCCTCTGAGAAGCCAGGATGGGGGATGCCCTCCCTGCCCAGAGGCATGGTCAGCTCTGTTCACCCCACCCTGGTACTCACCCCACCCTGGTACTCACCCCACCCTGGTACTCACCCCACCCTGGTACTCACCCCTTGAAGTCCTGCAGTTTGACCTTCTGGCCCAGAAACTCTAGGAACTCCACAAATGCAGGACTTTCCTCATTGGTGCTGAAGAGTTCTTCCTCAGATGTCTGGGGGCCACACAGAGGTATGAACATGGAACTGTATCTCTGGAGCAGCCCTCCCCAAGCTCCACCTCCTCCCAGACAGGCAAGTCCCAAGGCTCCTGGGAAACTGGCAGGCGAAAGTTGAGAGTGAAGTAGGGTAGGCAGCAGGGGAGTAAACGCACCTGCCCACGCTTCTGATAAATGACTCCAAACTTGAAGTTATTGCTGATAACGTGCTCATCGAAGGTGACGATGAGCCGGGAGGCCTGTACAGAGTGCAGAGTGCAGAGTGCTGTATGCCAGGGAGGGGTATCTGTGCTCTGCCCATGCCCTGCACTATGCTAGGCACCACATCCAGTCCCAAAGGGAGTCCATAGGAAGAGACTCCACTGTCCCCCAGCTCCTTGCTTTCAGAGAGCTTCAGCAGCTTGCCTAGGTCAGCAGTCTGCAGACTTGTGCAGGGCTAGGACCTGGCCCTGACTCTACTGGATTCCTACATTCTCCCATGAGCCCCACCTACCATGGCCAAGCCCCCCTAACCCACTGTGCAGTGCCCAGAACATTCCCTCTTGTCTCTGCAAGCCGCCTCCTCATTCTAGACAAGCCAAGTCCCACCACCTTGCTGCCACCGGCTTGAGCCCCGGTTTCTCCTACTGAAACCAAGAGGTTAAGACCTGACTTCTAAGGCCCCTTCCTTCAGGGTACCTTCCCAAGTCCACGGCGTGCTTTAGGACCTTACCCAGAATCCAGCCAGGACCCAGGGCTTTTCAAGGAAGACAGAAGCTCCCGGGCCTCTTCCCACCCCACACCCACTGGGGCTAGCAGGCCACACCAGGGCTAGATGCTGGGGACAGCACTCATGGGGTGTCTCCCTCTATCCCCTGGGAGAAGGTAAGCCAGCAGAAAAGAAACATGCCCCATGGGGCCTGGAACACAAGCTACGTTACCCTTTAGGAGGCATCTCAGATGGCACTGAGATGGTCCAGATGTGAGCCAGAATTTTTCTGTGCTCCCCTGTATGGACACTGTGAACTCCGTGGGCTTTCCAGGGACCAAAAAGAACTTGGGGAGATACCCAGCACATAGTAGGTACCAATAAATGCTCAATCTTCCAGCTGCCACCCCCCCTTGGTGAATAGGCCAGATCCTGTACCTTGGGGTAGAGCACAGGGTAGAATCGATCCACGTTGACATCTTCACATACCAGCTGCAGGAGAAGACAGGAAGGGTATGAGGCGGGACCAGGGAGAAAGGATAGGCTTCCTGGGCCTTGGTGGCCACGTTTGGAATGAACAGAAGCAGAAAGGAGGGAGGAGGAGCCACGCTGGGAACAACAGAAGCAAGAGCCAGATTGGGGACTCCTGCTGCTGCTCTGAATGGGGCTCAGAGAACTGGGGTCCCCTGGGATGTGAGGGTGCTGTAAAGAGCATAGAAGCACACATGCGATGTATGAAATACACAAAGCATCAATAAAAAAAAAAAAAAAAAAAAAAAGAAGCACACATGCAAGTACTCAGGACAACCCAGGGCAGCATGCACCCAGGGTAACATGCACACAAGGTGGTATGCACACAAAGAAGTATGCACTCAGGGTAGTGTGCACACAGAGCAACGTGCACACAGGGCAGCAGGAATCCAGGGCAGTGTGCACACAGGGCAGCATGCACATGGGGCAGCATGAATCCAGGGCAGTGTGCACACAGAGCAGCATGCACATGGGGCAGCATGAATCCAGGGCAGTGTGCACACAGGGCAGCATGCACATGGGGCAGCATGAATCCAGGGCAGTGTGCACACGGGGCAGCATGAATCCAGGATAGCATGCACATAGGCTGGAGCCAGGTGAGAGGCAGGCTACAGAAGAATCTGCAACATGCAGGAGTAGGCCCCTGGCATGCTAGACCCAGGAAGCTCAGGGGAGCCCCGGCCTCACCTTTGCCATCTGGACCACATTGGGGAACTCAGTGAGGCAGGAGATGGGAATGACGTCATGGTATGTCCGGCACTTGGTCCTGAGAGGAAAAGCTGTACAGTGAGAAGCTGAGCAACGGGAAGACCTCAGGGACCAAAGTTGACATCAGGCACCGAGCCTGCCTGAGGTGGTAACTGGCTGTGTGACCTCAGGCAGATTCTTGCTCTCTGAGACCTCAATCAGGAGAATAGGACCTTGATCAAAGCAGGACACTGGGATCCTAGAGCTCAGTCCTCCCTGCTGCCATGGAGTCCTCCCATCCACTGCCCTCACCTGAGCAGCAGCCGCAAGTGTTCTTGATCCCCAATGACATCATACTTGAGTGAGAAGACCAGATGGCCAAGGGCAGTGTCCACCGAGTAGTAATTGAAGTGCTCCTGTGGTGAGAGAGGCCAGGGGAATGAGGAGGTGAATGTGCAGCTTCTGCAACCCGGACAGCCAACTCGGTCCCACCTGAGGTCCCTCACCAAGCAACAGCAGCCATGACCAACAGCAGGCTCTGCATCACCTAGATGCGCCCTTGCCAGCTGGGTAGCCTCACGAGGTCACCTTGTCTCTCTGTGCCTCGACTTCCTAGTCTATAAAATGGGAGGTGGCAGGAACTGAGATAAAGTACCTGATGCAGACTTGGTGTTCAAGGACTTCCTCTTGGAGCCTTGTCCCTGGAAGTCAGGGACACACAGGAACTGCATGCCTGTACCCCAGTGCCTGAGTACCCAGCAAGTCAACTAGAGGCTGGGTATGGTGGCACACACCTTTAATCAAGAGGCAGATTTCTGTGAGTTCAAGGCTAGACTGGTCTACATAGTGAGACCCTGTCCCCCCCCCCAAAAAAAAGCAGGGCGTGGTGGTGCACACCTTTAATCCCAGGAATTGGGAAGCAGAGGCAGGCGGATCTCTGTGAGTTCAAGGCCACCCTGGTCTACATAGTGAGTTCCAGGCCAGCTGGGGCTACAGGGAGACCCTGTCTCAAAAAGAACAACAACAACAACAAAGACAACTAGCCATTTGTCATTTTATTTCGGCACTAAGACTGAGGCAGATCCCAAGTTCTTCAAGGCCAGACTAAGCTATACTGTGAGACCTTGTCTCACCAAAAAAGGAGGGGAGGAAGCAAGGGAAGGAAGGAAAGAAAGAAAAAGGAGAGAAAGGAAGAAAGGGAAGAAGGGAAGGGAGGGAGGAAGAAGAGCAAGAGAGGATAACTGCTGTAAGAGGCACTGAAAGGAAAAACAGCTGAGCAGCTGGAAGCCCAACCTGTGGCTCAGTGACCCCTGAAGCCAGGGCCCTGTGAGAAACAGGAAGTGAAGCATCTCTGACTGACCAGGCAGGTTCCTGCCCTCCTACCTCACCTAGAGAAGAGGGCACAGGGGTAGGAAGACAGCCTAAAGTACACAGGGGTAGCTGTGGCAGGAACAGCACCCCCAAATGGGAGCCCAAGCCGGAAATCTTTTGGGGGAAAATCTCCAAACTAAGAACATGGTGAGGGAAACAGCCCCCCTGGGGCTGGGGGGCTCCCCCCCCCCCCCGCAGCTCAGGCCTGGGAGTGGAGTGCCGAGCTGCTGCAGCCACACCCACCCGTGCTAGAAGTAAATCTTGTTTAAACATGAACACCTGCCCTAGGAGGAAGGGCGGAGAAGGAGGCAGGACAGGGAACGTGTCCTCCAGTCTGCAGTTCTCAGGCCTGAGTGGGGCTGGGGCAGTTACCCACTGGGCCTGGGTATACTGAGAAAACTCCAAATACCTGACAATGTCCACAGAAAAGTGGCAGTCATTTGCTAGGAAATCCAGGGAATGGGGGTTCCCTGGGACGTCCCCCCAAGCCCGGACAGCCCTGGAGACACAGTACAAGGTGGGCTCAGGAACTCGGGAGGTCATCGCTCACAGCCATCCAGTACTGTGGCCCAGCAGCAGCCTCCTGCCTCTTCCCCAGCTATTGCACTGAGCAGAGGCTCTCCCTCTCCTGCGGTCCTGATCCTGGTCACCACGCCCTCTCTGACACCCTCAACTTGTACCTCTCCAAATTCTGTGTTGCTTCAGACCACCTCTGTCATTCTCGCTTCTTTAGCAAACTAATTTTTAGAGTCCCAACCATGTGCCAGTGCGCACAGTCCCAGATTCCCAACCCAGCTGAGAGGTCTGGACAGTGGGACCTGGGACAAAGGTCTCCCTCCTACCCCAGGCCTCAGCCGAGAGGTCGAGTCCAATGCTATGCTCTGGCCCCAGGGAACTGTCTTACCAAAACCCAGACAGCAACAGTATTTCCTAGAGGCAGGCCAGCGCCTGGGTCCACACTGAGGCCACTCTGCTTTCAAACCCAAGGGGCTGACCCCCTGCCAATACATGCATGTATGCACATACATACACACACACACACACACACACACCACACATACACACACACACACCCCCCACACACATACATACTCATGCAAGGCTGGCAGCCCCATCCTTCCATCCTTCTGTGGATCTGTTTTTGTTGTGACAGGGAGGAGGATCTCCCTATAGCTCTTCATAACCCAGGCTGGCCCTGAACTCAAAGAGATCCACCTGCTTCTGCCTCCTGAATGCTGGAATTAAAGGTCTGGACCACCATGCATGACTATGTAACTTTTTTTTCTGGGCTTTTGGCTTTTTTACTTTTTGAGACATGGTCTCCCTATAGCCACAGCTGACCTGGAACTCTCTATGGAGACCAGGCTGGCCTCAGATCTCACAGAGATCCACCTGCTTCTCTGCCTCCCAAGTTCAAAGATTAAAGGCATGCACCACCGTGCCAGGCTTGGCTGTGTAAATCTTAGTGGCACAGCAGCAAAGCTGGCTCAGCTCCAGTTCAGTAACTGTAATCTGACTAAGTCGCTTCACCCTGATGAACTTTAGTTTCCTTTTCTGTAAAAACAGGATAGTCTTGATCTCTCAGGATTAGGTAGGTGTGATAGTGCCTATCATCAACCCCATGTTTACTATGTGCTGGTGTGGCTCTCTGCAGGCATCCCTTGCCCTTGTATTACCCCCATTTTTACAGATAAGGAAGCGGTTCAGGAAGGTTAAATAAAGCACCCAAGCTAACACCAGCAACAGAAGGAAGTGTCATGACTGGCCCCCAGGCAAAGAAGCTCCGGGCCCTCGGGATACTCCCCATTCTGCTGGCACACCGACAGCACCCCGTTTCTATTAACTAATGTCCTACTGCCCTTTGCAACAAATGTTTGTTGAGTGAATGAATGAATGAATGAATGAATCCACATGGATGCTCCCTGAGACTCTGAGCTCTCTGGGATGGGCACCCAGCCCCAGCCTGACCCTGCTGCTTCTCCTTGGGCCCAGCTCCCACCCTGGCCAGCCACCTACCTTGCCCAGAAAGTGCTTCCGGTAGATGCGAGCTGTGGGATTGCACTCCAGTTTCACTTTGGTGGTGGGCGACTGCAGTGGCTCTGTCTCAGGGATGCTGGTGAGTTCGTGGTTGGTGCCTTCAATCCAGTAGCCCCCAAACTGGGGCAGCAGGATGAGGGGGAAGGGCCCTTCTCGCCCCAGGACCTGGAGGGGGGCTCAGCTGAGAGCCATCCCACGCAACACCCCACTAAGGGCCCTAGGATATCCTCCCAATTCAGACGGAGGGTTACTAGGTATTATGGGACTATCCACAGCTATGGGACCTGGGGTTCTCACCCAACCCTCTGAGGAACTTGCTCTGGCTCCTTACCCCACAGATGGGGGTAATATCAAGCCCTATGTGAAGGAAGGGGGTGGGGCAGGTGGAAGCTAGGAGAGAGGTCCAGGGCTAAGGGCTGGAACCTGTGGCCCAGAGGCCTAGGGTTCAAATAGCATCAGAAAGTCTCAGGATTAGAAAGTGAGTCTCCAGTGTGATAGATGCCCTACATGAAGGTCTCCCGGGTCACAGTGAGGGGGGGGGCTCCAGCTGGTACCTCATGGACACTCGGGTAGGGAATGTAGTCTTCCTCCGTCTGCAAAACAAAAAGAAGCTGAGACCCAGCTGCAGCGGGGCCTCACCCTTCACACACATCCCTTCCCCCACCTCCAAGGGCTCAAAGGACACAGTGGCTACTCCATGCCCTGGCTGAGCCTGTGTCTAGGCCGGCGCCTCATTTACAGACAGGGCAGGAGCTTGCCTGGAGGCTCACTAAGTCTGATACCTTTGGGCTCTTTCTGCCTGGGGAAAGGAGGCTCCCTGCCTCCCCTAAGGAAACCTGTGGGCCTCCTGGAGGACTGGTCAGACAGACCGCTGCCTCGGATTGCAGGGAAAACATCTGATGGCAGCTGCCTCCGGAGTAAGCCATAAGGGCTTCGGCTTTGCCGTGAGGTGGCCTGTCCGGCCAGATGCCAACAGTGGGGGAAGCCGGTGGGAAGAGCAGGTGTGAAGGCCCTGGGCAGGACAACCCTACAGGATGCAGAGCTCCAGGGCTGGGCACCCTGCTAACCTAGGAAGCAGTAACTGGCACACAGTGATAGCTGAGGTACCCTTCCTTGACTCAGACTCTACCCAACCCTGGCAGGGAGTCCGCCCCGGGAGGCAGGCTTGGCCCACCTACTTTGAGGGGTGGTGGGAAGGTACATCGTTGTTCATCCATCCTGCTTCGCTGCAAGAGAAGGCACACTCTGTTACCCTCCTGCTGAGCCTGCCACCAGGCGCCCTCCCTGGGCTGAAGGGAAGGCACTTGCAGGGGAGGGTTCTGACTGGCTCATTCCTCAGGCCTCTGGCATCCCCATGGCGATGGGCTGAGAGGCTGTAGCGGCAGGGAGGGGCTGGGGGCTCTGTGCGGGAACACACGTGCTGCTGGGAATGGGGGCAGGGTGGTGTGGGCAGGCATGTGTGCATGTGTGTGTGCGTGTGTGTGTGGTGTGTGTGCGTCAACACATAGTGAAGAGGGAGGGGGCAGGGGAAACAGGAGGGCGCGTGGAGGTGAGTTGACAGCAGGGAAGTTCTTGAGGCTTCTTCCCACCCCACCAGGACTCCATCGCCTCTCTGCCTGGGCTGGGAGGTAGAGGGTGAGCAGGAGTGAGGCACAGGGTAGGGCTGAGTCCCAGGCTCATTAATGCCTCTCCCACCTGCACTATCCCTTCCTCCATTCTGCACGAGGTTCCTGTGGAGGAGCCTACCAGGCCTCTAATGGGCTGGGGGTAGGGCATGCATGTAGGGGTGGGTAACCTGAGGGGGACTGGCACAGGGGTGGAGCTGGGAGTCTGGGTGAGTGCCTGGTCAGAGAGAAGGAAGTCCCACTAGTCCCTAGTCCCTCAGTTTACCAGGGCTCCAGAAAAAGGGCCCCACCTCTAGCCCAGCCAGCTCGAGAGTTCTCCCCCATCCTCACCTGCATCTTTTCAATCATCTCAAACAGATCTGTGTTCTGCAACAGAGATGGAGGAGGGAGGTCAGTCCTGAGAGAGCCCAGTCGATGGTGCTATGCCCCTGGACAAGACTCTACACACCCCAGGAATCCTGGCTCTCTCACCAGCAAGAGGGAGTAGAGGGGGCTTCATGGGAGGAAGCTTTGTGCAGCTAACCCCAAGAGTTTGGCCAACTGCCAAGTGTGGGATTCCAGCGCCCAGGTTGTGGGTCTCAGGCAGATACCCCACTCAGTTTACTTCCCTGAGGAGGAGGCTTCTACCAAGGGGAGAGGGACAGTTCCCCTTCTGCCAGTGCAAGTGTGTCAGTGCCAGGACCAACACACGGACCCTTGAGAGCCCCGGGGCCCAGCCCTAGCCAAGCCCCACCAGGCGGGAAGGAACCCAAGGGTTCCCCCGCCCTCTCCAGAAGAGGGCCAGCTTACCAAAGCTCAGGTCAGACAAACCCCCCCCCCACACACAAGCAGTATGGACTGGGGACTCTAGGGAGAGAGATGCTGGGCAGCTACTGGCCCTCTACCTGTGAGTCTACATACAACCGCTCATGGCTGAGCCAGCCAGTAGTGAGGCTAGGCAGAGCATCACAGGGTTAATGCGGTGCCTGCCAGCTGCTTAGCAGCAAGGCCTCTCCATCATCAACCCCTTGAGCCTTCCCTAACAGCTGGTGGCTGGTAGGTTTGGGCCAGGCCTGGGGAGTCCCCAGAATCTCTGGGACAGCCTGTCCCCAAGCCCTTCCAAGGTTCAATTCAGGCAGTTACTGTTGCCCATTTAAGCATAAGCATATGTGTTGAGGTTGTGTGCCAGAAACACACACATTCTGTCTCTCCCCCTTTGAGACACACACACACACACACACACACACACACACACACACAGGCCTGCACACCAGTACTTGAACCATTTCATTGCAGTAGGCATACCTTTTTTATATCAAGAAACACACACGCGTGCAGGCATACATACACATCAATATGGGGTCTATGCACAGTAATTCTTCAGAGGCATAGGCTAACATATACTCAAACAACAACAGACCCATGTTCAGGTACACACCAAGGCAAACTCACACCTGCACAGGGCTGCACCCCAAGGACTCCACACAATGTTACACAAACTCAAAGCCAGTGTCCTGCCTGGGCCCAGGAGACATAATGACATATGAAGGGACAGCAAGGTGTTCAAAGACACGGAGCCCAGAGCGCCACTGCCACCTCCTCCCCACCAGGATCACACACCGCTGCGCAAAGAACCCAAGACAACATTCCACAGTGCAAACGTGACTTCTGAAACAAGGAAGAGACATCCAGCAACTTTAGGAGTTGTTAATCCCCACGGGGTCCACCCACCACCCACCACCCCCACAGCATGTAGGTCTGGAAGTCTAAACCCTAAACACATGCTTAAGCACATGGAATAGTATGAAGCCTGCCTGCAGAACAGGACCTAGGCTATAAAGTCCACTTTCACATTCCCCGGAAGCCCCTAACCCATGGTCACCTGTGGCCACACCCAACACCCCTGAATTCGGAAGGACAGATCCCACTAGCAGCTTGCAGATATCTCTGATACACACCTGTAGTCCAGGAAGACAAACACGCCTGTCGACTCAATCCCATGTCACAACAACGCTGCCATCTGTTCTGGGTAAGCCAGACAGCCTCTGACCTAGGAGGTTCCAGTGAGACCCAGCGATGGAAGGCCCACTCCAAGTAACCAAACAGCCGGGCACAATGAAACACTACACTCTGCTACACCAAGAATCGCAGGCACATAAACACTGACACATGGTACTGTCACCCAGTGTACACACACAGCAACAAGTAACACCCACAGTTCCAGCCTCACAGCCAGCAGCAGACGCCCTGACACATGGCAAAAGAAGGCACGGAGTGATGTGGCCAGAAGACCGGCATCCCACCTCACGGGAGCGCCACTCCAAAGTCACACTGTGGCATAGGTGCCCCATCCACGCACGGAAGGCATTAGGCGGTTCAGCAGCAGTACACACCCAACGCCACGGCAGCCCACGGCCACAGCACCCCCATGTCTGTCCCACAAGCAGCTGTGGAAAAGTGCCCAGGGGGCTGGGGTGCGCCGTGTGGCTGGGTGTCAGCCCAGAAGCGCACACGCCCACAGTGACAGAGCCTCGCACACAGGCTGGGACACAACCTGCTGGGCTCTTGAGAAGTCGAGCTGGGCGGGCCCGGGGTCCCCCCTTGGCCAGGCCGCCCCTGCCTTGGTCCTCACCTGCCAGGAGGCCCCCGCAGGCAGTGAGCCCCTCCGAGGACGGCCGGGGAGCGCTAGGGGCCGCGGCTGCGCCATCCCGAGCCCAGCCCGGGCCCCCGCCCCGAAGGCGATGCAGCCGGCCCGGCCGCCTCCGGCCCGCGCGCACCCCGGCCCGGGCCCCGCAGCCCCAGCTCTGCACTCCGGGCTCCCGCGGCGGCTCAGCCTGAGCTGGGCTCGCGGGGAGGCCCGGCCCGAGGGGGCGGGGCGCCAGGTACGGGCGGCGCGGCGGGGGCGGGGCTGCTGCATCGGGGGAGGGGCTTAGATGCCACGCCCCGGGACGGCCCGCAGGGGGCCGGGGACACTGCGCCTGCGTGCAGGAGGCCTTGGGCGGCTTCTGGCCCCTCTGGGTTCTTCTTAGAACCCTGCCTCAGGGCTTCAAGGACAAGGTTCTTGGGAGAGCTGGGCCCTAGGAATGCAAGATTCCTGGAGACAGTTGCTTTTCCAGAGCGCTTAATGCAGGGACCTTCAGGTGTCTTTAGGTCTCGCCTTTACCCAGGAGGTACAAATGTCCTCACTAGATGAGATTCCAAAAGATGCAATAGCGTGCTGCAAACTACACAGCCAGAAAACCGAGATGCCCTGTAAGGTCCCGGGGCTGCTCTTTAGGATCCCTTCCGTACTTCAAGCTTGACAGTGACTGGCCTGTACCTGCTGCAACCCTGGGAAGGCGACCACACTGCTTTGCCCAGGGGCCTATGGACATCAGGCCATGTGGATTCTAGCTCTGGCTTTGCCACAACTTGCCCAGTGTGTAAGAGAGTCCCTGCCACCTGGGTTGGCCCTAGTTTCCCTGTCTGTAAGACAGAAGGACTCTGAGGGCCCTTCTGGCTGGTGCTGATGTCCTGAAATGTTTTGTTCTAGTGTAACCACTGTGTGGTAGGTTATAGTTCCACTGTCCTCCACACGGATATTGGGGAAGTCCAGTCTCTGGAGTGTGAGGGAGCAGGGCTGCGCACCAGCTCAGGGCCAGACTTCTTACAGCTTCCCAGCAATGCTGCCCACCTTCCCCTGTCCTCAGGACCAGGGGCTCCTGGAAGGAGAGTAGGCAGCACTTTCCTTCTCCTCCCAGACCTGGCCCAGGGTCAGGTTCAGGCCCAGAGAGTCAGCGGAAACTCTGGAGATGTGCATTCCAGACACCGAGTAGCTTTGCTTTTAATAATTAACAACAGCAAATATTGATTTACACAGCCACTTCCAGGCCTGCACACTTCCGGGCACCCATCGCAATGCAGCTGGAGGAACATCCATTCCCACACTGGCCCTGAGTGGGAGGCCAGGCCTGCTCATTTCACCAGCAGTATGTGGGCCACCAGGATGGAGTGCACACTGCGCACACATATCCAGGCCCCTATCTGTATATATGTGTGACTCTGAAGCTGGCTGTGCCTGTATGTAACACAGGTTGTGAGTGTTGTATGTGTGTCCATGTGTGTGTGTGTTTATACTGTGTATTCTCGTCACATGTTTATGTGGAAGTCTGAATACTTTATAGAAATATGGCTGAGTCTCTCTGTAGCTGTGCCCCCCTGTGCCTAAGTGTGAGTAGGCCAAGAATGCACGTGTATGCAGACTTCTCAGTGTCTGAGTGAAGAAACCTCTGAAGAGGGCTCAGTGTCTGAAGAGAAGAAACTGTCCCTTCTGGCAACCCATCCATCCTAATTGAGAGTAGCTCAGCTTTCTAAATTCCAGAGCGCTTCCACAAGCATTGCTCAGCAGGTAGCTGGCAAAGTAGATGGAGACAAGTCTACTCCATGCTACAAGTGAGAAAACAAGCCCAAGAAACTTGCCAGTTGGCACAGGGGTCACCTGTCCCTCACACTGGTTCCAGAATCATTACAAATGTGTACCAGTATAGGGTGCTGAGGAGAGTTGGAGAGTCCCATGCCTGGTTCTCTCAGCCCTCCGATAGCCTCCTGGTGACCCCAGTGAATCACTCAGTGTCTCTGAATGAATGTGTTTACTCCCTTTGCAAAGAAAGACAGTCCACAGAATTTGTCCTGATTCTGGGGAGAAGTAGCTTGAGGCTCAGTATCTGGGCTTCGTGAGCACATTCAGAGGCTGGTAGCCAACTGGGTAAAGGCCAGGAGGTTGAAAGGAAGTGGTTCAGCTGTAATCACAAGGGCCAGCCTGGCTTGTCTGAGCTGCAAGTCCCCAGGGAAGGGCTACCCCAGCTCTCTTTCCCAGATGGAAAGACCAAAGCCCAGGTAGGTCAAACAACAGCCTGATTGATGCCTAGGGAAAGACTTCATCCATGAATCCAGCTACTCCAGCAAGCAGCTGCCGTCAAGTCTTGTGTCCCTACCTTAGGCTGCTGCCCACCAGACAAGACAGGAGAGAGTCTCAGGAACCTCTTCTGCTGCCACAGCAGCCACACTGGGATCCCCATGGAGATGGTATTCCTGTACATGGACACTCCTGCCAAGCCCTCTACCCTCCCCTCCTAGGAAAGATGTGACTCCTTTGTTCCAGGTGAGAGCTCCTTCCTGGCTGAGAGACCCTGCAGAGACCCCTTCGCTGCTCTAAGCATTCTCACTGGGAGCATGCCTTCTTCTTCCTGCCTGGGGGTGAGGAATGGAATGAGTGGCAAGATGCCTGTGTGTGCACCATAGATCCTGCAGAGCATCTACCCACAGCAAGAGTTCATTCCCCCACACCAGAGAGGCCATACACTGGCCAGAAAACACCAGCCAGTCCTGGCCTCATGGCATTAAGCCTGCTGCCCTTTGTGCAAATAACAACCTCCCTGAGGTTTGGTTCAGATGAGAGTAACTACAGCAGAGTGAGCAGCTGATGAGATGATGATGCTGCAGAGGACACACTAAGTAAAGTGAAAGCCCGAATCCCCCGAAAAACAAACTGCCGCCCTCCAAACCCACACCTGACATTCTGTGGAAGCCATTCAGCCATTGGTTTGGGAACATCATGGCTTCTGGTGATAAGTGTCAAGTATTTTTCTGACACCTCAGAGGCCCAGCTTTAAGTTTGGCACTGAGCAGAAACTGGGCAAACATTGACTGTTGGTGATAGCAATAGAAAGATCTTCACCACTGGGCTCTGAGCCAGACACTGCCTAGTCTGCTGGACAGACAGCTTTCCATCCAATCCTGGTGTGTGAGATCAGACACTGCCTAGTCTGCTGGACAGACAGCTTTCCATCCAATCCTGGTGTGTGAGATCTGAGAAGCAGGGGCTGTCGTCACACCTGACCTGACTTACATGGATGGGGAGGACACCCATGGTCATAATGACGGTGGGGGGGCTGGAGAGATGGCCTAGCGGTTAAGAGCGCTGACTGCTCTTGCAGAGGACCCAGGTTCGATCCCCAGCACCCACATGGCGGCTGAGAACCGTCTTTAACTCCAGTTCCAGGGGAATCCAACACCCTCTTCTGACCTCCATGGCATTGCACGACATGGGTGCACAAACCTACATGCAGACAGTACATTCATACACATAAAAATAAATAAATAAATAAAGCCGGGCGTGGTGGCACACGCCTTTAATCCTAGCACTTGGGAGGCAGAGACAGGCGGATCTTTGTGAGTTCAAGGCCAGCCTGGTCTACAGAGTGAGTTCCAGGACAACTGGGGCTACAGGGAGACCCTGTCTCGAAAAGACAAAAATAAAATAAATAAATAAATAAATAAAACATAATGACGTGGAGATGAGAAGAGAAGCCAGCTGCTCCTAGGTATCTTGCCACTTAAGTCCTAAGTCCCTCCTGCAGCATTTCTACAGACCCTGGTTCTCAACCTCTGAGACCACACAGGCTCCCTAAAGGTCAGGAGCGGTGTCCTGTAAGGGACTAACCCGTAGAAGCATCTAGGTTACCAACAGTCACACGTAGGCATCTCCCAGCTCTCGTTACAGGCAGGGATGGCTTACCTTCGGGTGGGGCGAAGCAGTGTGGGAAGGCACTGAGTCCGCTGGTGACAGGTCTAGTGCCTGAGGGAAGCGCTGTTTCTGCCCATCACTCCTCCTGGAAGAGAAAAGGAGTCTGAGGTCAGGGAGAGCCCCGGGCTGGGGGATCTGGGATGTCTTGAAGAGTCCTCTCAGAGCTGGGGAAGAAGACACATATATTTCATGGAGGAAGTACCCTGGGCTCCCCAGGAGGAAGAATAGAGGGAGCTTTGTGAGCTGGGTCACCGAGCAAGCTCCCCTTCCCAGAAGTTAGAGGTACACAGAAGGTCTCTGCCCACGGTCTCTATTAGACCCATTCTGAAGATGAAAAGACCGAGACAGGCAGAGTGAGGGCTGAATTAGAGGGCTGAGCCCTCAGGGTACCCCAGCTCTATGGGCCCCTCCCAGAGCCTGCAGCAGGCAGCAGCCTGGGGACTGCGAGCTTCTGGGCAACTGCAATGTCTAATGCCAGTAACTGCCACAGGCAGAACCCACTGTGGCAGGGCCACCCTCCAAGCTTACAGGCATAGCCTCCTTACTCCCAGGTTAGATCGAGGACCAAGATGTACACAGCGATCACACAGCGCAGTACCTTCTATGTCCCACCTATTTGACTCCAAGCCTGGACACTACCACACCGCGGCCTTTTGAGGACATGGCCTGGATCTAAGAAGCTCAGATCTAGGAAGACTGTGGCCTAGTGTAGCAAACCAGGCTCTTCTGTCACTGCCCGGGGCCACCCTGACGTGGCTGCACCCCCGCCCCAGTTCTACTGAGTGAGGCTGGTCCTGAGAGGGTGAGTCACCTTCCCTCTCAGTGGAGCTTCAGCAGCCCGTGGCGAGCTTGAGTCAGGCGGAGCAGGGCTGGCACACCCAGCATAGGGAGGGCCCACGGGATCCTGGCCGAGGAGACCATGGGAAGTTCCGAGCCCCTCTACCTCTCCTTATCCCTGAGGAGCGACTTAGCATGGAAGGTCCTCCCATCCTGGGGTGTGAGTCTCTAAAGAGAGTCTGTGCCCTGGGCACTGCATGTTTCAAAAAGGCAGCCCCAGTGGCAGTGGCCTCTCAAGCATGTGGCATCGGTGTGGGTATGATGTTTGCAGACATTGACACCTGGCTTGAGTCCATGATGTGGCCCCTCTCAGCCTCAGTTTCTAAAAGAATTCTTCACCAAGTCTGGGAAGTCCAGTGGACTCTCTCCCAAATAGGGCCCCATAGAAGAATCTGCTGACTGACTGAAGGTGGGCAATAGGAACTGATTGAAAGTTGGTGAGCAGGGGCTGGAGAGATGGCTGAGTGGTTAAGAGCACTGACTGTTCTTACAGAGGACCTGGGTTCGATTCCCAGCACCCACATGGCGGCTAACAACCGTCTTTAACTCCAGTTCCAGGGGAATCTGATGCCCTCTTCTGATTTCCATGGCATTGCATGACACGGGTGCACCAACCTACATGCAGACAGTACACACATACACATAAAAAATAATAAATTAAAAAAAAATTTTTTTTAAGTAAGGCTCGGGTCAGGCATGGTGGCACACACCTTTAATCCTAGCACTTGGGAGGCAGAGGCAGGCAGATCTTTGTGAGTTCAAGGCCAGCCTGCTCTACAGAGTGAGTTCCAGGACAGCTGGGGCTACAGGGAGACCCTGTCTCGAAAAGACCAAAAATAAATAAATAAAATAAATAAATAAAGTAAGGCTTGGGGCTGGAGAGATGGCCTAGTGGTTAAGAGCACTGACTGCTCTTGCAGAGGACCCGGGTTCGATCCTCAGCACCCACATGGTGGCTGAGAACCGTCTGTAACTCCAATTCCAGGAGAACTCCAGTTCCAGGGGAATCCGACACCCTCTTCTGACCTCTGCAGCATTGCATGACACGGGTGCACAGACCTACATGCAAATAGTACATTCATACACATACAAAATAAAAAATAAGGGGCTGGAGAGATAGCCTAGCGGTTAAGAGCACCGACCGCTCCTGCAGAGGACCCGGGTTTGATCCCCAGCACCCACATGGCAGCTGAGAACCGTCTGTAACTCCAATTCCAGGAGAACTCCAGTTCCAGGGGAATCCAACACCCTCTTTGGACCCCCATGGAATTGCACCACACGGGTGCACAAATGTACATGCAGACAGTACATTCATACACATAAAAAATAAAAAATAAATGAACAAAATTAAAAAAAAAAAGTAAGGCTCTACAAGTATTGGGATCAGAGCCTTTAAAAAAGAAAAAGAAAGAAAGTTGGTGAGCAAAAAAGAAAGAAGTTGGTGAGCAAGGGGACGCCCTAAACGCCGCTCCCTGATGGTCAAGGTGCACTGACGACTGTGGGACTGCGGGAGTGGGCGGTGGGGGGAGCACTGGACAGAGGCGCACAGACACATGCAGGCATTCTGTGCTGGAGGCTGGGGTCCCTCATCCTCGTCTTGTGTGGGTGTACATGCATCTGGAGGTCTCTCACTGAACCTGGAGCTCACTGCTCCATCAAGGCGCAGGGATCCTCCTGACTCCATTTTCCCAAATTGGGGTCATGGGTATGCATCACGGTGCCAACTTTTTGCACAGACACTGGAGAGCCAAATTCAGGTCCATGTGTTTACGCAGCAGGCACTGCACCCACTAAACCATCTCCCCAGCCCCCCCAATTATTTCTCCAGATGGAAGAACCGAGGCTCAGAGAGCAGGGGCCACTTCCCCTAGCAAGTGTTGACAGCTGGAATTCAAAGCTCATTTCCCTGACCAAGCATGGCCGTGTCCTTGGCATGGAGAGCAGAGCCTGCCCAGGAGCCAGGAATCACTGGGATTGAAGCTGGGCACTCTTGATAGCTAGTGACCACTTTCCTGGGTCATCCTGGCTGCATGAGATGATGCTACCTTCTGTCTGCCTCTCTCGTGGCCGAGGATCAGAATTTGACCCTCAGTCTGGCGGGAAGTCTTTTTATTTATTTATTTATTTATTTATTTATTTATTTATTTATTTATTTTTGGTGTTTTCGAAACAGGGTCTCCCTGTAGCCCCAGCTGACCTGGAACTCACTCTGTAGACCAGGCTGGCCTTGAACTCACAAAGATCCGCCTGCCTCTGCCTCTGACTCCCAAGTGCTAGGATTAAAGGCGTGAGCCACCACGCCCGGCAGGAAGTCTTTATATACTCATTAGAACCTTCTACCCTGCTTCTGGGTCCCCTGTCCATCTTTCTCAGACCTCCTCAAGCTGGTGCAGGATCAGGAAGGCCTCTCAGGGCCATGGGGGAAGTTCTACTACCTCCCATTTGGGACACAAGCACTCCCCTGTGTGTGCACGCGCATACACACACACACACACACACACACACACACACACACATCTTCTGGCTCTGGGCTCCCTCCTTCCTGTCCAAGCTCCACAGAGCTTTCCAGCCTTCCACTGCCCAGTACTTCCAATGGCTCCTGTACAACGCCAGTATCAACCAAAGGGAGTGGTGACTCTACCCAAGTTAACTCCTTGAGTTCTCCTTCCTTAAAAAAAAATTAAAAAACATTTATTTGTTTATTTATTCTATTGGGGGAGGGCATATGCACCATGCCACCCATGTGGAGGTCAGAGGACAACTTGCAGGAGTTGAGTCTCTCCTTCTACCACATGGGTCTTGGGAATTAAACTCAGGTCCTCAGACTTGGTAGCAAGCACCTTTACTCACTGGGTCCTCTCACCAGCCAGAGCCCTTATTGTTCAAAAGAGGAAACTAGGAGTTGGAGAGATGGCTCAACAGTTAAAAGCACTGGCTGCTCTTGCAGAGGACCCAGGTTTAGTTCCCAGCACCCACATGAAAGCTAACAAGTCCAGTTCCAGGGGATCTGATGCCTTCTGACTTCCTTGGGCATTGTACAACACAGGTGCACTTATACACATGCAGGCAATAATGCACTCATATACATAAAATAAAAAATAATATTTAAAAATTTTTTGGTCTTTTTGAGACAGTGTCTCCCTGTAGCCACAGCTGTCCTGGATCTCACTATGTAGACCAGGCTGGCCTCCAACTCAGAGATCCACTTGCCTCTGCCTCCCAATTGCTGGGATTAAAGGAGTGCACCACCACACCCAGCTAAATATTTCTCTTTTAACATTTTAATACTTTTTATTTTATATGTATGAATGTATTGTCTGCACGTAGGTAGTTGTACACATACAATGCCCTCAGAGGTCAAAAGAGGGTGTCAGAGCCCCTGGAACAAGAGTGACAGCTGTTAGCTGCCATGTGGGTGCCGGGAATTAAACTCTGATCCTCTGCAAGAGCAGCCAGTGCTCTTAACCACTGAGCCATCTCTCCAGCCCCATAAAAATAATATTTTTTTTTAAAAAGAGAGGAAACTAAAGCATAGTGAGATTGACTATCTGCCCAAGGTCACATTCAGTGAGTCCAAGGTCATGAACCCCTGAGGACCTGGGTGAAGACGTTGTCCTTTTAACTCTACCCCCCCCAAAGCTCTTAGCAAATAGCAGCTGCTTAGTGAACACTGACGCAATGGACAAACAGCCTCCTCTCCCCCTTCTCCCCACTTCCTCCCTTTCTGCTCTCTGCCTTCTGCTCCCCATCTCCAGCCTCTCATGCTCTGAAGTCTCTTGCCTCCGCACACCTCCTCACAATCGCATGAACTTGACTGCCTTTCCCATTGCATTCTTGTCTCTGTCACTCCGTTTGCATGGGGTCCCCTAAATCTTGTCTCCTCCTCACTTCTCCAAAACCCTTCCTGAACCTCAGGCCTGGCTCAGTTAAAATACCTCCCGCTGCAGCCCCAGCCCCAGCCCTACCCTATCTCCTGGGCACCTGCAGTTCACACAGGCATAGTCTTCCATTACTACAATGGCTTTAAAAAAAATTACATTTTGATGGGCTGGAGAGATGGCCTAGTGGTTAGGAGCACCGACTCCTCTTGCAGAGGACCTGGGTTCGATCCCCAGCACCCACATGGTGGCTGAAAACCGTCTTTAACTCCAGTTCCAGGGGAATCCGAGACCCTCTTCTGACCTCCAAGGCATTGCACGACACAGGTGCACAGACCTACATGCAGACAGTACATTCATACACATAATAAATAAATAAAAATTTTAAAAAATTACATTTGGGGGCTGGAGATATGGCTCAGTGGTTAAGAGCACTGGCTGCTATTACAGAGGACCTGAGTTCAATTCTCAGCATCCACATGTAGTTTCAGGAGATCTGATGCTCTCTTCTGACCTTTGCAGGCATTGTGCAACACAGGTGCACTTACATAATGCAAGGAATACTTATACACATGAAATAAAAATAAGTAAAGAGGGGGGCTGGAGAGATAGCCTAGCTGTTAAGAGTACTGACGCTCTTGCAGAGGACCCGGGTTCAATCCCCAGCACCCACGTGGTGGCTAAGAACCATCTGTAACTCCAATTCCAGGAGAACTCCAGTTCCAGGGGAATCCGAGACCCTCTTCTGACCTCCAAGGCATTGCACGACACGGGTGCACAGACCTGCGTGCAGACAGTACATTCATACACATACAAAAATAAATAAATTAAAAAATATGTAAGTAAAGAGGGCTAGAGAGATGGCTCAGTGATTAAGAGCACTGGCTGCTCTTGCAGAGGATTGGGGTTCAATTCCCAGTACTCACATGGTGGCTAACAACTGTCTATAACTCCAGTTCCAGGGGACCTGACACCCTCCTCTGACCTTCATGGGCACTGCATGGCAATAGATGTATACACATAAAATAAAAAAATAATAATAATTAAAATATTAAAATCACATGTTTATTTATTTGTGTGTGTGTTCTTTCACATAGCACAATACACATGGCGATCAGAGGACAATTTGCAGGAACTGCTTCTCTCCTTCTACCATGTAGGTCCTTGGGTCCTGGGAGTTGAACTCAGGTGGTCAGGCATGGCAGCAAGTGTCCTTCTCTGATGAGACTTCATGACAGCTAGCCCCACATGGCTTTTTGGGGTGTGACTCTATCAACCTTTCAGTCATATGAGAAAAATGAGGCACAGAGAGCCTCCCTAACCAGCCACCATCACACATTAGGGAAAGGATAAGGCCGAGGTCTGACTGTACCACATACATCCTAGCTGTCCTCCACACAGGTCCCCAGGCCTGTCAGCGGACATCCTGGCCACAGTGACCTCCTATCGTAGTCCTGGGCTCCTGCAGCCATGGACACAGTCCTTCCTGCAGTCCTGCCCTGTGTTCCCTGGACACATGCCCACTGCATGCTCCAACACATGAACAGGCAGCAGCCAAGAAGAGGTGACTTGTCTAAGGTCACACAGAAAGCTGGAGCCAACTGGAGACTGGGCCAAGCACATTCTAGGGTGACCTTAGCTCCTAGGGTCTGGGGTCCACCAGTCAGCTGGCCCAGCTTCCCTCTCTCGGGCCACCCATCTTTTCCTGAAAAAGAGTGAGGCAGGTGAACATGGGGGACAGGGTCCAGTTCCCGAGTGGGCCGGGCCGGAAGCCACTGCTGACAGCTCCCAGTTCCCTGGCAACTGTCACCGCTCCTCGCTTATCTCTGCATCAAGGTAACAATAATAATCACACCTGGGGAGCACAGGCTCGGTGCTTTTCAAAGGCCTCTTTATCTGTTCTAGAATTCTAACCGGAACTGAGCAACTGAGTGGCAGATAAGGCGTTGGCCAGACTCTCCTTCCCAGAAAGGCAAACTGAGGCTTGGGGAGATCAGGCTACTACCTGGAGGTGGTTCAGCAAGCAGCAGACCAGAGACAGAAACTCAAGCCACCCTTCTCCCAGGCTCTGGATGCCTCACAAGGTGGGAAAACCTCAGGAGGCCTGGCCTGACACGAGTGGATAGAGGCAGCAGAAGAAAAGGGTCGTCAGGGACAGAAGCTGAGGATGGAGCGCCCTGCAGAATCAGCTGGAGGCTGCGCCCAAGGACCCTCCACACAGGCCTGCCTAGAAGCCCAGAGTAAGCTCCGGGCTGGGCTTTGCTGGCACCAGAGGAGCTAGGCTCAGGAAGGTAGCCAGGCTGACCTGAGTGTTCCAATCATGGCTGCTCTGGATGACGTCCCAGCATATCTGGGCCCTGCTTACCTTCCTCCCAGCCTCCACTTCTCCTGTCCCCTTGCTTTGTCCTGTCCTATGACCTGTCTCAGCCATCCTGGGATGGGTCCTGCTGCTAACACACACTGTCCCCTCTGCTGGAGGTGGGGTAGGCATTTCTTTCTGCCTGGTGAATCATCCATGCTTTGAAATCCAACTTCAACAGGTAGAACTCTGGAGACCACAGCAGCTGACCTGCTGGAAGCATCGTAGCACAAATACCGGACAGGAGCTGGGGGTGGGACAGAGGTGCACACATCCTGTCCCATCCGAGGACACCCACCTCGCATGCACAAGGGCAGCTAGAGTAGTCAGAAGAGTTGGTGAGCTAATGAAGGCCTTGGGGAGGGTAGCTAGTCAGGGACGTGGTCTGAGGGACTGCCACCAGCCCTGTGTTAGCCCGGTAAGTCCCTGTCCAAGTGGATCTTACCCATCTAGGGGGAGAGCACAGATTTCCCAGTGAGAAGGGCTGGGGGTGGCATGTTCCTCTGGATGGGGCTTGGCAGCTAACCAAAGCTTAAACCTCCCCGCAGCGGCATGGGCTTCAAGTCTGAGGACTCTCCAGCAAAAGTGGAGCTGAGTGGCTGCCCAGGAGCTGCTGCCACCCAGGGGGCACAGAGGCCTATTGTTTAGAAGCTTAGCCATCTGGCACAGTCCTCTCCCATCCCCCATGCCATGCCTGCCCATCCCTGCCTCTGCCTGGGTGCCAGGAAGAGTGGCCAGGCATAGCCAGGTGAACAGGTTTCACAGCGAGGTTGGGGGTGGGGGACTGTCCAGGGAGAGGCAGGGGCCTAGGCAGCTGGACACAGGCCTGGGCCACTCCACTCCTGACTGTCTTCAGGCACCTCTGACGTCAGGGCAACTGGAAGGGAGCCTGGGTCAAGGGGAGGTCAAAGGCTCCTTAACTGTTCTCCTAGGATTCTAAGCAAAGCAGAGCAACGGAGATGCAGCTAAGGCTGCCAGACTCCAGGCCCAGAAAAGGCAAACAGAGTCTTCGGGAGACTTTCTATGATGTCACTTAATCCCAGGGAGGATGTTGTCCCCTCCTCCCAATTCAGAGGTGAGCTAAGGGCCCCAAGAAAAGTCTCAAGATGGGCTTGTGGCTACATTTTCTAAGGTCCCCATGGGACACGGGGAGAAGAGGCCTCGCACTCCCGGCTGGGCTCCTCAGTGGGCAGGAAGGCAGCACGAGGCGCCCTCCACCTTGTCTGGCCGAGAGCCCAGATACCCGGATCCCGGAGCTGGGCCAGGCAGCGGCCTCCTGAGCAAACAGCACACTGGCAGGCCAGGGAGAAGGTCATAGGATGGCCCCCGCCTGGGGTGCATGCTATACAGGTGCCTGAACTCTAAGCACCATTGTGGCTAAGCCTGACTCTCCCAGCTCCCCTGATCTGCGACATGGACTCTGCCCTTCACAGGACAGGTAGAGGTCTGAGAGGACCTGGTCATGGGGCCTCTTCCTGCTGGGGACAACATCTGCCAACCCAGCCCCACACCTTCCAGTTGATCATCCCTCCATGGGACCTGGGCACCAACTACCCAGAAACTCAATCCACACTCAGGAGAAAACTGCAGCCCAGGCAGAAACAGAAAGAGACTTACCCACGGTGCTACCCAGAGGTCACACCTCACCTCTCCAGCCTGTGCCCACAGTGCCATAGGACAAACCACCACAGCCAACTCCCTCAGCTGGCCTGCTACCCCCACCCTCAGCACAGACCAGGGCACCCTTCCCAGCACCCACGACCTTGAGTTCCAGAGCTGGCTACATTCTGTGTCACCCACCCTATCTTTGACCTATTGTCCTACCCAGCCTCTGCAGCCCAGGGGGGCCCCTTCCCCAAGCTCCAAGCATTCTTGTGCTCACTCACTCCATCAGCACCCACACTCCCATGGCCTTCATTCCTATGTTTGGTTATTTATTTTCTTTTTTTTTTTTTTTCATTTATTTATTTATTTTTAACAAATCTAGACCCGTGTTCCCGCTCATTCCCCCACCGGTTATTTATTTTCAACACATGGCTTGTTGCCTGCTCTGGGCCAGATAATGGTGCTTGGAGTTGACATGGGTGGCAGAGGGTAAGCCAGAACCCACCCTGCCCCCCATCACAGACTATATATTCTAGCTGTGTTTGGGGCTTACCAGCAAGACACTGAAACTTCCAGGGCTGAGGCCTTGATTAATCCACCCGTCCCTTCTGAGCTAGCCCTGGTGAAGCTCAGATTTAACACCTTGTGGGGTCTAGACCAGAGCAAAAACCCCAGAAGGACAAGGTCACCACCTCCTGTCTGAAGATAAGGACAAGGCCTCCCTGTGCCTCTGAATCACTGGGTGTGCAGGTATAAGTCACTACCATCTTGCTAAACCTCAGCTTTGGTTCTGGTAATTGGGTCTCTGGCTGGACAGCCATCAGGTCCAGCTAGGACACCCCACAGAAGGTGAACAGGTGGACGAGGAACTGCATGGGGGTCGGAGGATTGCCAAGAATTGGTTCCCTGGAGGAAAGCTTCCCCTGTGGAGAGGCCTGAGACTCCTCAGAGGTGCATCCTGTCTCAAAGCCTCTATTTTCTTGTCTGCAAAATGGGATAATAAGGTGGTCACATGGAATAAATGAGATAAATGTATGCTGTGACTCGCCTACAGTTGAGTATACAGTAAGTGCTACATAATTATGAGTTTCTGCCTGGAGAAGAAGTATGGGGTCAGAGTACAGGATCTAGAAGTAAGCTGCCTACGCCAAGTGTGGTGGCACATGCCTTTAATCCCAGCACTCGGGAGGCAGAGGCAGGTGACCCTGTTCTTCCTCTATTAATGTGGATAAAGAGATAAAGAGCTGGGGTATGGCTCAGTGGAGCAGTGCTTGCCCAGCATGGGTAGGGCCCTGGGTTCCATCTGTAGCCCCACAAAATATTTAAATTTAAAACTGGGATAAAGCTAGTGGAGCTTGGGGCTGGAGAGATGGCTCCATGGCTAAGCACTGGCTGCTCTTTCAGAGGACCTGAGTTTGATGCTCAGACTCATGTGGCAGCCAACAACCATCTGTGACTCCAGTTCCAAGGGATCCGACATCCTCTTCTGGCCTCTTCAGGCACTGCACACATGCAGTGAACTTGCATGCATGCAGGCAAAACACTCATATACACAAAATACGAATAAAAAAAATTCTTAAAACACAGTGCCACTCGAAAGGGTTGTGGGGATTACGTCCACACAGGTAATGTGTGTGCGTGATGAATATCAGCTACGATTTTCTTCTCTCTGCCTTTCTCTTTCTTTGCTTCCTCTGTAAGCTTCTGAGGACTGAGCCGGGACTCTGCTCCAGAGGTGGACATGAAACAGTAGGGCAGAAGGAGACACCACACTGAAATAGCCATCCCTGTGAGGGACTGAGCCCTGGCAAGCCAAGGCAGGTGGCCTGGGCTGCAGCTGAGGACCAGAGGTGCAGGGGCAGAAGGGGTCTGAGCAAAGGCCTTAATCGTACCAGTCCCATCTGCTCCTCCAGGTCCAGGGGGCCCAGGGCAGGGGCAGTGAATGAATCCCCATGACCTTCAGAAAACAGATCTCCCCAGGCCTGCCAGAGCAAAGAGGCTGTGACCACTGTACTTCAGAGGCTGTTTGCCAGCCAGACCCCAGGTATGATTAAATGGCACATTCTTTGGCCCATCAAGTCCATTAAAAAATATTTTATGCGTATGAGTGTATTGCCTACATGTATTTAAGTGCACCTGTGCCAGGCAATACCTGTAAAGGTCATAAAAGGGCATCAGATCCCTTAGAACTGGAGTTACAAACAGTTGTTAGCTACCATATAGGTATTGGGCATTGAACATGGGTCTTCTGCAAGAACAGACAGAACTTTAACCATTGAGTCATCTCTTTAGTCCCTCGATTTATTTATTTATTTATTTATTTATTTATTTATTTATTTATTTTGAGACCAGGTCTCCTTGTAGTCCCAGCAAGCCTGGAACTCACTATGTAGATCAAGCTGGCCTAGAACTCAGAGATCTGCCTCCCTCTGACTCCCGAGTGCTGGCATTAAAGGTGTGAAGCATCGTGCCCAGTACCCATGAACTCCGTTTCTAAGCATTCTTTCCTCTATAAATACACAAAGGTCTGGGAACATAAAGCACTCAGTGCAGCAAGAGCTAAAATCTGGAGGCAGCGGCACCATTGAAAGAGGCCGGTGGGGGCTGGAGAGACAGCTCAGCAGGTAAGAGCACTGGCTGCTCCTGCAGAGGACCCAGATTTGATTCTCAGCACCCACACAGTGGCTAACAACCATCTATAACTCCAGTTCCAGGGGATCTGACACCTTCTTCTGACCTCCACAGCATTGAACAACATGGGTGCACCAACCTACATACAGACAGTACACTCATACACATAAAATAATAATAATAATAATAATAATAATAATAATAATAAAATAATAATAAATAAAAGAAAAGAAAAAGGGGTCAAGCCAGGGGTAGTGGCACATGCTTTTAATCCTTGCACTTGGGAGGCAGAGGCAGGCAGATCTCTGTGAGTTCGAGGCCAGCCTGGTCTACAGAGCAAGCTCTAGGATAGCTGGGACTAAAGGAAGACCCTGTCTCAAAAATACCCCCCCCCAAAAAAAAGAAAAAGGGGTCAAAGTTTAAGAGCACTGGCTGCTGTTGCGGAGGACCGGGTTCAGTTCCCAGCACCTATATGGCAGGTAACAACAACCTGTAACTCCAGTTCCAAGGGATCTGACATCCCTCTGGCCTCTGAGAGGAATGCATACATGTGGCACACTTACATGCAGGCAAAACATTCATACACATAAAATAAAAATAAGTAAGCCGGGCATTGGTGGCTCACGCCTTTAATCCTGGCACTTGGGAGGCAGACGCAGGTGGATCTTTGTGAGTTCAAGGCCAGCCTGGTCTACAGAGTGAGTTCCAGGATAGCTGGGGCTACAGGGAGACCCTGTCTCGAAAAGACCAAAAATAAATAAATAAATAAATAAATAAAAGTTTAAAAAGAAAAAGAACTGAGTATGGTGGTACCTGGGAGGCAGAAACAGGAAGATTGAAAGTTTAAGATCGTCTTTGGTGCATAGTGAGTTCAAGGCCAGCCTGGGCTACATGAAACCCTGTCTCTCTTTTTTTTTCTCTGTAATAAAAACAACTGAAAGCCTAGATATAGTTCCAGACCCTTGGGAGCCTGAGGCGGAGGGTCACAGGCTGCACAGCATGGTAAGATCCTACCTGTTTTTTAGTTTGGGTTTTGTTTTGTTAAGACAGGGTCTTCCTGTAGCCCCAGCTAGCCTAGAGTTAGCTCATTCTATAGACCAGGTTGGCTTTGATTTCAGAGCTATTCACCCAACTCTGCCTTCCAAGTGCTGGGCTTAAAGGTGTATGCCACCAAGCCCAGCTCTGGCCTGTATTTCTTTTTTTTTGGTCTTTTCGAGACAGGGTCTCCCTGTAGCCCCAGCTGTCCTGGAACTCACTCTGTAGACCAGGCTGGCCTTGAACTCACAAAGATCTGCCGGCCTCTGCCTCCCAAGTGCTAGGATTAAAGGAGTGCACCACCACGCCCTGCTGGCCTGTATTTCTTAAACATTAATTTATTTGTATGTTGGGGGTAATATGACACTGAGCACTTGTGTAGGTCAGAGGACACTGTCAGGAGTAGGGTCTCTCCTTCTGCCATGTGGTTCCTAGGCCAAGAACATAGGTCATCAGTCTTACAGGCAAGGACCTCCACCTGCTGAGCCATGACCAGGGCCCCAGCCTTGCCTTCTAAGAAAACAAAGAGTAAACTGGGCATGGTGGCGCACGCCTTTAATCTAAGAGGCAGAGACAAGCGATCTCTGTGAGTTCTAGGCCAGCCTGGTCTATATAGTGAGTTCCAGGATAGCTGGGGCTACAGGGAGATCCTGTCCCAAAAAAGACCAAAATAAAAAAAAAATAATAATAAGCCGGGTGTGGTGGCGCACGCCTTTAATCCTAGCACTTGGGAGGCAGAGGCGGGCGGATCTTTGTGAGTTCAAGGCCAGCCTGGTCTACAGAGTGAGTTCCAGGACAGCTGGGGCTACAGGGAGACCCTGTCTCGAAAAGACAAAAAAAAAATAATAATAATGGTAATAATGATAATACCACCTAAGATCAAAAAATAAGAGTTTAATCCCAGCAAAGGCAGAGACAGTGGATCTCCACAAATTCAAAGCTGTCCTGGTCTACATAGTAAGTTCCAGGGCAGCCAGAGCTACATAGTGAGACCCTGTCTCAAAAAATAAATAAAATTGGGGCTGGGGAGATGGCCTAGCAGTTAAGAGAGCCGACTGCTCTTGCAGAGGACCTGGGTTCGATCCCCAGCACCCACATGGCGGCTGAAAACCCTCTTTTACTCCAGTTTCAGGGGAATCCGACGCCCTCTTCTGACCTCTGCAGCACTGCACGACACAGATGCACAAACCTACATGCAGACAGTACATTCATACACATATGAAAATAAATAAAATTAATCAAAGAAAGAAAATAAATTAAAATTAAAATAATTTTTCAATAAGAAAGCAGAAATAAGCCGGGAGTAGTGGCGCGCACCTTTAATCCTAGCACTCGGGAGGCAGAGACAGGTGGATCTTTGTGAGTTCAAGGCCAGCCTGGTCTACAGAGTGAGTTCTAGGACAGCTGGGGCTACAGGGAGATCCTGTCTCGAAAGAAAAAAAAAAAAAAGAAAGCAGAAATAAAATCAGAAGGCAAACGCTCACTATCCTAGTACCTGGCTCCTTTGCCTTCTGTTATCTGGAGACAGAGGAGCTGACCCACGATCAGGAGAGACGATCGATCCCACACTCCTTCCCTGAAGGCTGAAGGGCACAGGTGTTGTACAGGTATCCAGGGAGCCAACACTGCCTTCCTCATAAATGCAAATGCAGGCCCTGTGCCTACCTCCAGCTCTGTGCCCAGCTGCCCCTAACTGCAGGTGCCCAGCCCTTCCGCAGCCCCACCCCATGGGCCTCCTGGTCACCAAGTGGAAGGGCACCCGCTGGCCCAGCCCCCACCCTGAGCTCTGAATAGCTTTTTATCAATCAACTTGTTTGGAGGTAGACTTTAGCTTTGAAGGTCGCCTGTCAGAGTCTTTGGAGCAGAGCAGATGGCACACCTCCCTGTGCTTGAGTCTAAGGCAGAGAATGTCTGGAGGCTAGAAAGCCTGGAGGTCAGTTCCTGCCTGTGTCAAGATTTGTGTGGTCAGGGTGAGTCACCATGTCTCTAAGACTGTTTCCTAGGCTGTACCATGGTGCTGGCAACTCCATTCAAGAGGGGCTACTGGAAGCTCGGTGCAGCCCCCTCATGCACTGAGGCAGGGCATCAAGGAGTCAGGCTCTGTGGCAGTGGGCGTGTCTGTCTCTTTGAGTCCGGGTTCCATGCAGTGCAGCCTGGAGCAAGGGGGGGGGGGGGTTGCAGGAAGCAGCACACCAGGAAGTAGAGGAGGCAGAGAAAGCGCTCACGTCTGGGGCGTGTGCGTGGGCTTATGCGTCAAAGTGTTCGAATAGGATTGTGCCACCCACCTGTCTGATGTCTTGGCACTGCATGAGGATGAAGATGTGCTGCTCACGTGGCCCGTGAGACCTGACTGTCCTACCTCTTCCTACCTCCCCTGCAGTCTCGCCCTCCCTCTACCTCTTGGTCTTTGCCCACACACAGCCCCGGCCCAGTACACTGTCCCTGACCTCCCCATATCCCCTCCCATGCTCCACCCCTTTTCAGCCTTCAGGAGTCCTCTGGAAGCTCAGGAGAGCGCCCCCCACCCCCACCCCATCAAAGCCTGGGCCAGGCCTGCAGCACTTTGTTAGCCGACTTTGCACAGTGCACAAGGAGTGTATTCCTGTGACCATGGAGTGATGGTTCACCATGGAGTGATCTGTACAAGACCATGTCTGTGAGGGTGAGCTTGGAGCTGTTCGGGCATACACATAAGCACCTGTGTAAGAGGCCATCTCAATCAAGGGTCTTCTAGCTTTATGGGCAGCTGGCTGGTAGAGACAGAGGACTCTGGGCCAGTGACCAGGCTGGCTGAGGCAAAAGATGGGAGCATAAATCATCTTTTGTGTCTAAAACAGGCCGATCATAGCCTGTGAACAAGCAGCTTTAACTGGAGCACTCTGGAGGCTGACGTAGGCAGGATCTCTGGGAGTTTCATCAGGCCTTTGCCCCCCCCCCCCGGCCCCAAGCAAAGGCAGGCTCTGTGACATTGCCCTGTTACTCAGGTCCCATCATCCATCTGAAATCACCTTGATCTTTGAGCTTGTCTTGTGTCTGTCCCTTACCCCTCAGGCTCCCTGCAAACCCCCAGTTCAGATGAGCCCCTGGCCCATGACAGGAATTGGAGAAGTATGAATGGATAAATGGCTAATGAAAAGGCTCCAGACTGTGTGGTGACTAGAACCCCTATCGATGGACACAGGCAGGTTCAGAAAGGCCAAGGTCACAGACAACAAACAACCAGACCAGGCCGAATAAGCGCCCCACCCAGGAGCCCCTTCTCTGTGCTCTCAGAACCCCACAGCTTCCCTCCCTCAGCCCTTAACACTACGACTTAGTTTGGCTTCTTCCTTTTCCATTCTAAATTGAGAAGACTAGAGGCCCCACCTCTATATGTTACCCTGTTCCTTGGTATACACAGGCTTCCCCTTCAAAGACATCCCCACACTAAGGCTTGCTGAATGGACCTGCTGATTGAATGAATACTAGTCTTAAGTGAGACCCTGCAGTGGAGACCCTCCTGAACATCCACGCCTCCAGCTCTGCCCACACTCTGACACTTGGTGTCTCTGTGCATTAACAAGTCCTTTTGGTTTTTTTTTTTTTGTTTTGTTTTGTTTTTTTGACACAGGGTCTCCCTACAGTCCCAGCTGTCCTGGAACTCACTCCATAGACCAGGCTGGCCTTGAACTCACAGAGCTCGGCCTGCCTCTGCCTCCCGACTGCAGTGCTAGGATTAGAGACATGTGCCACCACACCCAGTTTAAAGACTGTTCTTAGCTGCCATGTGGGTGCTAGTAATTGAACTTGGGTCCTCTGCAAGAGCAGTCGGTGCTCTTAATGGCTGAGCCAACTCTCCAGCCCTAACAAGTCTTTTCTCTCAATGGGAAAATTCGCAGAGGTGGGAGAGGGGCCCTGAAGACCACTGTGGATTTGTTTCATGTTAGGTAACATTAGCTGCCATTGTTATGGACGATGGAAGGCTTAGAGAGGCAAAGCAGGTTAGGAAAGGCCATGGGCAAGGGAGCGAAGTCAGCATGGGCATTGGAACTCGGCCTAAATGCAGAGCTCAGATCTTTCCTGACAGAGGGGCTCTCACCATAATGCAGGGCTGGGCAGGACCAGCCAGAGAGCTTGGAGCAGCAAGAACCCTGGTTTCCTGCTGTCCCTTCCGTGCATGGAGACTGTGGGGCTTACTTCCCTTGGTCATCCTTCAAAACAGCAGGAGCCCAGCCCCCAGCCCCCAGGAGGGGACCTGCCCCCTTCTCCTGAAGGCTAAGAGAAGCTTCCTGGCAGAGGGGATCCCTCTGAGGGCCCTCCAGGGGTCACCCAATGGGGAGCAGCCTTTTCTGTAGAAAGACAGGGAGGGACAGAAAGGGGAGGTGGCTTCAAGCCTGCAATAGCTGAGCCGGAGGGTGAAAGGACGGCAGGGGTCCACGGCCCAGGGTGAGTGGACTCAGAAGGACAGTGCTCCCTTTTCTCGAGGAAGGGCTGCTGTGGGGGTGGAGAGCCTGGAGCAGAGGCTCAGGCAGCCCCTGCTAAGGAAGTGCTTCTGCCACCCATGTGAGGGAGTGAGCGGTGAGCGGCCTGGCACTGGCGATGTGCAAGGTCAAGCATCTGCAGGAACGTGTGACAGACGGGCCAGCAAGACGGCTCAGCGGGTAAAGGTGCTCACTGCCATGCCCGATGACGTCACTTTGATTCCTGGGACCCATTTTGTGGAGGAAGAGAACTGATTCCTGCAAGTTGTCCTCTGACCTCCACAAGCACAGTATGGCACATGTACATATGTACACATGCACGCACATGCACACACACACACACCAAATGTAATAAAAACTGTTTAAAAAGAACATATGATGATCTCAACTGAAGCCTAAAGGGCTAAAGTCACTGACAACAGAAGTGTTTTCTTCGAAGAGCCCTAAGAGCTCCTTCTAGCATGAGCAGGCAGAGGGGTCCCTCACCAAGTGGGAAGACATAAGAGGGCTCCTCAGAGGCCTCTTCTACTCTTAAGATTACAAGAGGCCCCAATTCTCTAAGATCCTGAAAGCCAGGCCTCTGAGACCCTGTGCTCTCACGGGTCCCAGCTGACCTGCAGAACCATGCAGTCTGAGCCTCTCCCCACTCTAGACCCTCCTCCAATGTCATTCTTCCTCATCCCTCCAAACACTCTGCTCCTCACTATTCACAGGACAGAATGAACTCCTTTCCGCCTCAGGGCCTTTGCACCTCCTTCTCTCTGTCTGGATACCCCAGCTGGCTCCACTTATTCCTCAAACTTGGATCCAAATACCAACTCTTCTGAAAATTTTTCAGGACAACATACCCCTCTCTGGCCATCTAGCAAAGGGTAGGAGGCAAGCTGGAGCTGGCTGCTCAGAGTCAGACCTTACTTCCCTTTCCTGCCTCAGGCCAGGCTCGAGGAACATAGTACACAGCTTATGGGGTTGTTGTGATGATGCAAGTCATCTATCTACCTGCGTGAAGGGCTTTGGGGCACAACCCATCCAGCAGCTCTTAGGAGGGACCACTTCTTGTCCACATGTAACCCTGCTTCAAAACTCACCTGGAGGATCAGAGGACAGCCCTGGCCAACCAACCAGAACTGTTTGAGACAGGTCTGCCTCCTGCCCTGCTGACTCGCTGCCTGGAACCCTGCCTGCACACAGTAGGTACTCAATAGTTGCTGCTGCCTCTCAGTGCCTAGAATCCTCCTGGCATATACTAGCTGCTCAATGGTTGCTGCTGAGCCTCAGAACCCTGTTCACACAGTAGGTACATAAGGATTGCTTGTGGCTGAGGGAACACAGCAAATAAGTCATTACATCTCCACTGCCCTGCAGTTGTGGCTCAGACTCTACATCAGCCACATCTACCCACCCAAGCCCAGCAACTCGGGTCCCCTCAGAAGTGGCTGCTAGGATCTTGCCCCTGTGCCCAGTGGGATTCCTAACTCTGGCTGGGTTGGTGAAGAGACAGTGCTATGTTGGGCCAGTCCAGCCTTGGTGTTTGCCAACAGGTTCCTGCCCAGAGCCGAGAGCAGGTGGTGGGCTTAGGAAGCAGCTGCTGGCTCCCAGCCTGGGCTCTGCCAGCTGCCCGCCGGGGGCCTCCCCACCAGATGCATAATAGATGAGGTGGCCCAGCAGGCTGTGCCTGTTGGCATTTCAGAGCCGCTAACAAGCCCAGCCCTGTGCCTCCTGCAGCAGAGCCAGACCTCCATCTGAACGATGGCTGAGAGAAGACACCAGAGGACAGGGGACTCCACCCAAGCCCACCCCTCAGACTTCAGAAGCCAGAAGAATCGGGGGGTGGGGATGGAGACAAGGGCTGGGCCTCAGGCTGACAATACTAGTAGGCTCTGTTCACCAATCACTGATTGCCCACCAGAGCCAGCCTCTTCCCCATTGTGCCTCAGTTTACTAATCTGTAAAATGGGAGCAGGAATCTATTCTCAAATGAAGTCATCACAGTAATGGACTTTGCACAGGGCCTGGCCAAACTGTCAAGTGGACATGTCTCAGTGGCAGGTGGGCCCACCCACAAGGACACTCAGTGACTCCCCTCGGAGGTTATTTGGGGCCTGCTTCCTCTCCATACAAAGCCAAGACTCCCATTTCTGTAGCTTCCGCACCCAACCAAGACTGCTCTTTCCAGCAAGGAAGAGAGCAGGGTTCAGATCCAGCCCTCAGCAGCGGCGTGACCTTGACCCAGCTTCATCGTCCTTCACCTCCATTGTGGCCTGTGAAATGAAGACCGACTCCCAGGCATGATGTCATGACTGAATGAGACCACCATAGAAATATGGGGGTACCCTGTCAGCTGGGCTCCACCTCCCAAGTCAATTCTATTCTTCCAACAGAACCCCTGCCCTGTACAAGTTCAACAGCCACCCCTATGCCTCTCCCCGACCTGCCCCAATGCCTAGTCCCAACCCCAGCACTGCTGGGTCCTTATGACTACAGAAGTAGTCACTCGAGCCCCCCCCACCCACACACTGGGCCTCTCCCTTATTGGGATGGAGAGTTCAGTCCTGAGCAAGTCGGATCTCAGGCCTGTTGCTCCTGTGATCCCAGTGAGAACCTCTTAACCCTTTTATACAGGAAGGTGAGGAAATCACATCACCTCCAGGACGCCCTCCTGGTTTTCTGTTAGCATTTCACATGGTCCACTGTCTGGGACACATTCTGCTAGATTTCACAATATTCACAAGGCACTTTGCTGGGTGTGGGTAGCTCTGTGGGGGACAGAGTCCTGCTGACCTGGGACTCACCTGGACAAATGAAGTCAAGCACAGGAAATGTCAAAAATGCCCTGCTTGGAAGCGTGCAGATCCTGCCTCAAGTTTCAGAGTCACATGGACACATTGAGCACCCAGGAAAAGTCCAACTCAACAAACGCGTGTTGAGCATCAAGCAGGGCTCTGAGAAGGGACTGACTTACCCAAGTTTCCCCTACCTAGAACATGGTGGAGGTGGATTCCACCCACACTTGTCAGCCTCCCCAAACCAACCACGCTTTCTGCTACTCAGAGAACAGTCAGTAATGTGTGCGCGTGATAAACAGGGGGGTGTGCTAGGGAGAGGAAGGTGTGATATGTGATCAGGGATGGGGATCAGGAAAGAATGGGCCCCCCGCTTCCATCAACAGGAAGATGGCAGGGGAGGGTGTGAACAAAGCGTGGCAGTAGTTCTCACCAAAGGGCTGTGTTCCTGTTGACCAAAGACACAGGCCACATGAGAAGTGAGCCCCAGCTGGGGCAGGGTTGGGAGGGAGTGGTTGGCCTTAGGACCTTGGACAGCAGCCCCACCAAGGGGGGGGGCAGAGTACAGCAAGGCATTGTGGGTAGTGGGTACATCCTGGGATTCCAAATCCATCCTTCCTTCCTTCCTTCTTTCCTTCCCTCCCTCCCTCCCTCCCTCCCTCCCTCCTTCCCTCCCTCCCTCCCTCCTTCCTTCCTCCCTTCCTTCCTCCCTTCCTTCCAGAGAGGGCCAAAGTCACTGAGCTGGTCAGTTATTATCAACCATTGGCCCCTGTCTCTGACTCTTGGTTCAGAGCTCGCTTCTGGGTCAGCCTTCTTATTTCCACCTGCATAGACCCCCCCATCCCCACTAGACCCTCTCTAAGGCCAGAGACCCCTGCACAGAAGTGGATGCAGGTGTGGGCTCAGCAGCAATTGCTGGCACCTCACCTGGGTTCTGCATCAAGTCAGGGTTCAAATCCCAACTCTGTGTGTGACCTTGGGCAATTCACAAAGAACCTTGTGCTCTCATCTGTAATTAGAGATAACAGGCCCTAAGTTGGAGGTATGGTCAAAATGATATATCAAATGCCTAAAAGTGATAGTTATTGGGGATACTGTGATTGAAGTCTTTCGAGAAAGTGCATCTTCTAAGCTGGGCGTGGTGGTGCACGCCTTTAATCCTAGCACTCAGGAGGCAGAGGCAGGTGGATCTCTGTGAGTTCAAGGCCAACCTGGTCTACAGAGTGAGTTCCGGGACAGCTGGGGCTATAGGGAGACCCTGTCTCAAAAAGACCCCCCCCCAAAATAAAGTGCATCCTTTTCACCCCTGCCTGCATCCCCCCTCCCCAGCCTCCCACCCTACCCCTGCTCTGGGCATAGTGCCCCAGTTTGACTTAGCATAGGATAGGGGACAAAGCACCAGAGGGAGAATCACTGGCTCCAGGCTGCACAGCAAGCAACAAAAGGAAGTGAGAAGGTGGCCCTGGAGCACCCTGGACACCCTGTGCCTCCTGTGGAGCTCCTCGGCGCCTGGGGCTCACAGGTGTTGCTTAGAAATCCCACAACAGCTGGGGCACTGTGGGGTGTGCAGATCCCAAGAAGTCCTCTGCAGGGGGCAGGAAGCTAGGGATGAGGATGAACCCATAGGGGGTTGGGGCAGGGGCTTCTCCTGGAGATGAGGAAGCCCACAGGAACAGCCACAAGGCTGCGTGATGTTGATGCCTGGGAAGCCGGGAGGCACCTGCCTGTGGGGCATCAGGTGCCCAGTGCCTGTGAATCCCAGAGGGAGGCTGCAACTCCACCCACTGCCTGGCACCTCTGGTTTTGGGGAAGCGGCTGATGCCACCCCCTCCAAAAAGAGGGTAGCTTCAGACATAGGAAACACCGCCAGGGCTCTCTACGGGTGGGACTAGGGTTTGGGGTCAGTGAGAAGGCAGACTATCTTCTGCCCAGCCAGGACCCACGCCAAGGTGGGAGAGATTCAAGAAGGGAAAGGAAAGGAAGGGTCTCAGTGCGGTCCTCTAGGATACCAGGCCAGGTTTGCGTGCCTCAAACTCGGTCTCCCCCTCTACCAAACAGCCTTCCAAATCCCCACTTCCCAGATGAGAAGACAGGTTCCAGGCGGCTGTGAACCATTGATAGTCACCCAGCCAATAAGAGCCAAGATCTGAACCTGACATATCTGACTCTGAGGCTGAGTTCCAGAAAGAACTGTAGGGGGAGACCCCTGGGTACTGGGAAGAGGGTCCCACATACCCTTCTCATGGGAGATGGAGCGCTGATGGTTTGGCTCCCGAGGGTCCCCAGTACTCACCACACACTGTGCCGAGGGGAGAAGGATTTATCCACCCTGAAACACAGCAAACGGGCAGCCCATGAGGGTGTGCCTTCCCGCCCTGTTCCGCCCTGCCCCTGGTGGCCACAGAAGGAACTGAAACCCTCACCCTCTACGGTCAGGTTAGGGGCATGAGCCGAGGACAGAGGCCGACCATGTGAGGAGCAGAAACAGGATTGGAGTCTGGAGTTCAGGGGAGCAAGGACTATGGGTGTTGGCAGAGCTGCAGTCAGTAGTGCTGAGCCAAGGGGAGTGGGACAGCGTGGATGTGGGGAGGAGTGGACTGGGAGGTGTGTGGAGTAACTGTGGTTTGTGGAAGAGTCCCATGCCCCCTCCAAGCCCTACAGCCTTGTCCCAGCTCGTATCTACCCTGAAGGCAATTGCAGAGGAGATCCTCCCCTCACCCCAGCAGACATTCCTGCCCCTCCTTGAGTCCATGAGCACCCCGGATTATATCCCCATTCAATCCCCGTAGGCACAGTCTGCAGGAAGGTGGGTGGGTAGGGCCTCTGCCCCACTGTTCTTGGACAGGGCACCTTGGGGTGGGAGAGTACTGGGGCTCTGCCCTCTTTCTTGTTGGGGGGGGCACGGCCACACAGGACTGAGCAGCTGTTAGGACAACAAAAAACTCTTGCGGTCCGCCTGAGGCAAGCAGGAAAGAGAGGAAGGCTAAAACTGCCGCACTCCCTGGAGGGCCTCCTGGAGTGACAGCGCAGCGTGTTGAGGGGTCATCTGGGATACATGGCGGTCCGAGGGGAAGAAGCTGAGGCCAGGAGGGCCAGGACTTGCCCAAAGTCACACAGCAGACCCCGGGGCTCCTTCCTAGGCAACAACTTGCCGAGACTCCTGGCTTCCAAAAAGAGGAGGGTGGCCCTCTCATGACCCCAGCAGGGCTCCCGGGACAAGCAGCTGGAGTCAAGAGGGCATGTTGATCACGATTCCCACAGCTCAAGGAGCACTGACTGTGCCCCCAGAGCATCAGAACCAGCCACAAGTGCGTCACACACCAGAGGCTGGTGACGGTCATGCAGCCTCTGGGTTGGCCCAGGAGAGGCCACTGACCCTGGTCTGTGTAGACCAGCTTCCTTTGGTTTGCTAAATCTCTTGGGCTGGTGAGAATCCCCCAATCCCACCTTTGTCCCCCTCAGAGGTGGGTGCTTGGGGTCAGGAGGGTTAGCCACTCTAAGATGGATGTCCGGCCATCTCAGCCCAGCCCAGCCTCCAGACTCAGGCATGTAGGGTGGTGGGCTTCCACAGAGGTGGGGTGGCCAGGTGGGAGGGGGCTGCTGATGGCTTCTAGGGCCCAACTTCCAGAGCTTCACTGGAGGAGCTGTGGCCTGTCCACCACATACCTAGCTACCATGTCCACTCAGGTGTATACATACCACACACACACACATACACACACACACACACACACACACACACACATGTTCAGGGGTCTTCCTCACACCTCACACTTACTCTCACACACACAGGTACAGCAATCCACACTCAGGTCTCCCATGTGCACATGTGCACGTGTGCACCCAACAGCACAGGGGAGCGCACTGCACCACCCGGGTAAATACTCGGCCCCTGCACCCCGCGGGGTCTGCGCACCCCCGCACCCCGGCGCACCACACCAGCGCACCTACCCTCCGTAGGCCCCAAAGGTGAAGCTGCGCTTCCGGCCGCTCATGGTGTCGCCGCCGCCGCCCGCGCCGCCGGGTCACCTTGGCAACGCTGCCCAGCCTGGGACCGCCGGCCAGCTGAGGCCAGCGGCGCAGAAAGGGCCGCTTGTTCGCACCGCCCTCGCCCTGCGCGGGGCTTTCCGAGCGGAGCGCGCCGCCTCCCACGCCCTGCTGGCGGCTGCCCGATCCACAGAGCCACCCCAGGGCTCCCCAGGGAGAGTCGCAGCGGGTCACCAGCCTGCACCGCGCTGGGACCTCAGGCTTCCCATCTGGAGCAGGGTCAGCGTGTGGCCTGCCGCCCTGGTGATGAGGGGCCGAGTTCTTACCGGGATGGTGAGCAGCCCATTCGTTCCACCGCTGATGCCCCGGCCCAAGGCCAGTCAAAGAACGGAGGGCGTCTCCTGTTGCCTACCCTTGTCTCTCTTTCTCTCAGACTCAGAAGAGACCCCCTTGGCTCCCCCATAGTACCCCGGGGAATTTCATCTAGCCCAGGATGCCTCATGCAAGCACCTTAGGGATGAACAGGACGAACAGCTGGGTCCTTCATTCACTCAACAAACACACTAGCTCCCTCCTCTACACCCAGTGGGCCTAGAGCACACAGTCCAGTGACCTGGGAGATGTGTCAACTGACACCAGGTCACTAGCATGTCTTCAGGACTCACTACCTACCCCCACCCGCTGCAACTACTCACTCAAGAGAGAGAGAGGGACTCATTCCTGTCTAGGGAGGTCCCAAGAGACTTGAGGGCTTGTTTCTATGGTATTTTCTGCTTAGGCAAACAGGCCATGAGGGATAGGGAAGGTGGGCAGACCGAGGCCCAGGGTAGGGTAACAAGGAGTCCTCAGAGACCTTTCTGGAACTGGGAGAGGTGATGGCTAGCTCCTTCAGGCCTTGGGAAGAGACTGCAAAGGATGAAGGGGGAGGAGACTGCAGTTTGCCTCACAGGCTGGGATGGGAGGGGCTCACAGCAGTTCCTTGGCTCTGCTCCACTCTGGCCGCCCCTTTCCTCCTCATTCAGAAGTGCACAGTAGCCTCAAGGAGGGTCCTGCAGCTCCGAGGAGGGTCCTGCAGCCCCAAGGAAGGTCCTGCAGCTCCAAGGAGGGCCCTGCAGCCCCAAGGAGGGCCCTGCAGCTCTGAGGAGGGTCCTGCAGCCCCAAGGAGGGTCCTGGAGCTCCAAAGAGGGCCCTGCAGCTCTGAGGAGGGTCCTGCAGCTCTGAGAGGGTCCTGCACCTCCGAGGAGGGTCCTGCAGCCCCAAGGAGGGTCCTGCAGTTCCAAGGAGGGCCCTGCAGCTCTGAGGAGGGTCCTGCAGCTCTGAGGAGGGTCCTGCAGCCCCGAGGAGGGTCCTGCAGCTCTGAGGAGGGTCCTGCAGCTCCGAGGAGGGCCCTGCAGCTCTGAGGAGGGTCCTGCAGCTCTGAGGAGGGTCCTGCAGCTCTTAGGAGGGCCCTGCAGCTCTGAGGAGGGTCCTGCAGCTCTGAGGAGGGTCCTGCAGCCCCGAGGAGGGTCCTGCAGCTCTGAGGAGGGTCCTGCAGCTCTGAGGAGGGCCTTGCAGCTCTGAGGAGGGTCCTGCAGCTCCGAGGAGGGTCCTGCAGCCCCGAGGAGGGTCCTGCAGCTCTGAGGAGGGCCCTGCAGCTCCGAGGAGGGCCCTGCAGCTCTGAGGAGGGCCCTGCAGCTCTGAGGAGGGTCCTGCAGCTCTGAGGAGGTCCCTGCAGCTCTGAGGAGGGTCCTGCAGCTCTGAGGAGGGTCCTGCAGCTCTGAGGAGGGCCCTGCAGCTCTGAGGAGGGTCCTGCAGCCCTGAGGAAGGTCCTGCAGCTCTGAGGAGGGTCCTGCAGCTCTTAGGAGGGCCCTGCAGCTCTGAGGAGGGTCCTGCAGCTCTGAGGAGGGCCCTGCAGCTCTGAGGATGGCCCTGCAGCTCTGAGGAGGGCCCTGCAGCTCTGAGGATGGCCCTGCAGCTCTGAGGAGGGCCCTGCAGCTCCGAGGAGGGTCCTGCAGCTCTAAGGAGGGTCCTGCAGCTCCGAGGAGGGTCCTGCACCTCTGAGGAGCATCCTGCAGCTCTGAGGATGGCCCTGCAGCTCTGAGGAGGGCCCTGCAGCTCCGAGGAGGGTCCTGCAGCTCTAAGGAGGGTCCTGCAGCTCCAAGGAGGGTCCTGCACCTCTGAGGAGCGTCCTGCAGCTCTGAGGAGGGCCCTGCAGCTCTGAGGAGGGCCCTGCAGCTTCAGAGCTAGTTCGAGGTCATTGAGAACTCCTGCTTTCCTTTTCACTTTGAAGGAGAGTCTGGCCCTCTCTGTGGCCCACTTGGCACGGTGCTAGGAGCCCAGATGAAGCCCATGCTGCTCTAGGCCCTAGCTGGCTCCTGAGAGGAGGGACTATCACCCCTGAGCCCTGTGGGAAACTTACTCTGTGTAGGGCAGTCAGATGGGGCTGGGGGTGTTGCCCAGAGGTCACTCACAGAGGAGAGATCAAGTCATACTCTTTCTCCCTTCCTCCTCTGCCTCCCTTCTGTGGGGCAGCAGGGTTTCACATGTGGGCAAGAGGGGCCTGGCCATGGGAGGGGCTGGTCAGCTCTCAGCTACCTGACCTAAGACTCCAGCCCCATGTGAGCTGCAGACTGTCCGGAGCATGAAGTTCAGCCTCACCAGTCTCACTGAGTTTTTCATGCCCAGTTGGCAAGGTGGTCGAGGAAACTCCAACATGCCAAGTTTCCCAGCTGGGCCTAGCCCCAGGGAGCCCTCCACCCCCACCTCCTCTTAAGACAGTGGGTCCTTGAGATGGGCTATGGGGGCTGCAGGGTTCCCACCAAGGACAAAGAACCCAGTGTGGGCACCAGCCTCTGAGCATTGCCCAAAGAACTGCAGCTGCCTTGTTGGCAAGAGATGGGGGTGGGGCAGTCAGTGGGCAGCTCCTCAGACCAACAGAAAAGAAATGTGCCTTCTTAGCCTGCTGAGCTAAGAAGAGCCCCCGAGAATGAACACTCTACATCACAGCACAGGCACTGAAGACAAATAGCCAAGGGGAAGAGCGACGGGGAGGCTTGCACGTACCTGCTCATCCTGTGAGCCTCCCAGGGCTCCAAGCCCAGCTTTCCCAACTTGTCAGCTGTGTGGTGAAGGCCAAAGGGCTTGACCTCAGTGCCTCGGTTTTCTCATTTGCAAAGTGGAGTGGGTGATGAAGATCACGGTCTTTTAAAGGGTTTGACTGCAGATTAACTAAACTGTTAACTATAAAGCCTGGTGCTTTGTATGTTTGGTCAGTGAAACCTTCACTTCAGCATCATTTGTAGGAAACCTAACCAGAGTTTACCACTGTACAAGGACGGCAAAGATTCACTAGCAAACAAATGAACTGGCCGCCCAGAGGGAGATGAATGAATAAATGCTATTTGGTTTAGACCGCACAAAGCCAAGGCAGCTGTTAGAAAGAACGGGCAGATCTATGTGAGCCTGTGGAATGGTCTCCAGGGGCAGCACCAAGGACCCATTGTGAAGCAGGCTCAGAAAGACTTCAGCCTCCACAGCCCACTGTGACCCCGGGCTCACTTCCCCGAGAGTGGGTGGTTGAGGGCTGGCACTGGGATATCCTTGCTGTCCTTCCAGGTGTGGCAGAGCCCCTCTTCCTTTTCCTCTCACCTAGGAAAGTGAGCCACAGGCTGGGGATGGAGCTCTGTCAGTAAAGTATTCACTTGCCTAGAAAGCATGAAGTCCTGGGTTCCAATCCCAGCATAGAATAAGACCAAGTATTGGGGCTGGAGAGATGGCCTAGCAGTTAAGAGTGCTGACTGCTCTTGCGGAGGACCAGGTTCAATCCCCAGCACCCACATGGCGGCTGAGAACCGTCTTTGACTCCAGTCCCAGGGGAACCCAACCCCCTCTTCTGACCTCCGTAGCATTGCATGATACGGGTATACAGACCTGAGCTACATGAATGCTGTCTCAAAATGAACAAACAAGAGGGCTCATGAAGGGCTCGAGAGATGGCTCAGAGGTAGGAGCACTGGGTGCTCCTGCAGAGGACCTGGGCATGGTACCCAGCTAACCACTTGTCAGTGACTCCAGTTCCAGGGGATCCCACACTATTTTGGAGCTCTTTGAGGATTGCCAACACAGGTGCACTTACATACAAACAGGTAATATATATATATATATATATATATATATATAATAAAACATTTGTAAAAAGAGCACTTATGGGGCTGGAGAGATGGCTCAGAGGTGAAGAGCACTGACTGCCCTTGCAGAAGACCCTGGTTTGATTCCAACCCCCACATGGCAGCTAAGAACCATCTGTAACTCCAGTCTCAGGAAATCCAATGCCCTCTTCTGACCTCTGAGGGTACTGCATGACACAGGTGCACTTACACGCATGTGGGGAATACAGCCAGACACACAATAAAAATAATAAATAAAATATTGAAACAAAAGAGAGCTTATGAGATAGTTCAACAGAGAGAGGTCCCTGCTGCCAAGCCTGACGACCTGAGTTTGATCCCCAGAATGCACCACGCACAGTGGAAGAGAGAGCTAGTGACTACAAGTCATCCTCTGACCTTCACATGTGCACCATGGCGTGCGCACACACATCATACACACACAAATAAATGAATTAATTAGTTAAGACAGAGAGAGAGAGTGCGAACAAAAGGAAAATGGAGCCAGCCCGCTGTCCAGGGAGGAATTGTCCTCTTCCAGGCTTCCTGAATTTGCACCTAAGGTATCTGAACACGGACTGAGGGAAGGAGGGAAGGTTCAGGGGTGGAAGACTGCAGAACTCCCTTTCCAAGGCTACCTGGGTTGAACTCTGGAGCACTACCCACCCACCTGCCTGCAACGTCCTTTTTGTCCTTTTCTAGCCCTCAGCGGGAATCCAAGGGCAGAGGTCAGCTCCTGGGAAAATTCCAGGCCTCTGTTCCAGATGTCTCTTGTAGGATCAGCCCACACCAGGGTCCCTAGGAACCTCCTCCTCTCTCAGGTCATTTCTCTGTAGGGATCTGCCTGGGCTTCCCGGGCAGGAAACATGCCAGGCCTGGGCTTCCTGGCCTGGTCCTGGCAGCTCTGAGTAGGTTGGCTTGAATCTGTTTCTTCCTGGGCCTCCCCAGGAAGTTTACTCATGTGTTTCTCTCTCTCTCTCTCTCTCTCTCTCTCTCTCTCTCTCTCTCTCTCTCTCTCTCTCTCTTGGCTGAACACTTAACAAAGTGCACTTGCCTAGAGAGAATTACACTAGCTCCTGGAGCACACCTATCTCATCCCTCATCCCTCTAGAAAGCCACACCACCCAGTCCCAGGAGCCACAAACCCCAACTCTGGAGGAGTATCCTGGGGGTTTCCCAGGCCCTGGCAAAGGAAGGGGTGTGGCTCAGATCATCCCTAAGCCACTGCAGGGATGCATCGATGCCCGGGCTCTGGTGGCGCAGCACCAACAGGAGCCGCTCTCCGGACAACCTGAGTGCACATCTACACACAAGCTTTCCCAGACCTGCACACACCTCTCCTTATACAAAGCACATGTAAATATGTAACTTGTGCTGAGAGACCACATGTAGATCTGCTCACATAAATGTCAGCCCCCATACTGTCAGCTCACACGCGCACTGGCAAAGGTCAAATGAAGTTCACACCATCAAGTTCCAAACCCATTTGTGATCACCTGCCTGATTATGGCTGTGTCTGCATGCCCATGGGATGCATGCCAAGACCACAGATCCCTGCACAGAAATCATACATCCCTTTTTAGACTTACAGCTATATAGTGTGCGCACAGACATGTACACACATACGTGCCCAGGGAGATGTTGGGAGAAAATGAAATAAGAGAAAGGTTGACCCCTTAGGGCCCAGAGAGGAGAGTATACCAGCACAGCACCCCTGAGGGGGGCAGAGAGGAGGCCTCGGCCACTGTCCCATGGTAAAGCGGGGACCCGGCCAGCCTCCTCTCGTACCGCTGGTTAAGGGCATGGCCTTCCCTGTCCACATTTAGAGCAGTTAGACAAGCTGGGAGAGGCAAAAGCTGAGCTCAACACCCACAGCACCAGCCAGGGCCACAGGTCAGGAGACCCAAACAGGGCTGGGGATGACTTGTCGTTTCCCAGAACAAGTGCTTCCCAGTCTGATCTCTGCTTATCCATCAACAAGATGGTATAAGAGCACCCCAGTAGTTTCCTCCAATACTCCCCTTCCAGGGCTGGAGAGACGGCTGGGTCATGGGGTCCAATGCCTCTTCCTGGGAGGATTAGGCATGCACATGGTGGACATATATACATGCAGGCAAAACATTCATACATATAAAATACAAATAAATAAATCTTAAAAAAAAAAAAACCTCCCCTTCCACACAGCTGACCAGTCTGGTACTCAGTGAGCCTCTGTGAACCCAAAGCCTCCCACTTTGACCATGGTTCTCAATCATGGAGACAACTCCACCCCCTAGAAACATTAGGGAAACACAAGAGGGTGGTTTCAGTTCGGCAATTACTGGGAGTCTCCACTGCTCACAGTAGACTCCTACAGCACATGCTGCCTTGCCCTATATGTGGGCACAGCCTGGTAAGCCAGCCCAGCCTCTAAGTGCTTCATATATCAGTATTGATTTGTTTTGTTTTTTTTTTTTTTTTTGTCTTGTGGTGCTGGATCTGGATGAAACCCATGACCTTGAGCAAGCTAGGCAATTTCTTTACCACCTAGCTGCAGCCCCAGCCCAGTGAGTATCTTTTGGTGTGGATTTAATCCATGATGAAATTTTCAACAGAGCAACCACTGGAGCCATCCTGAGTTAAAGGTCAGGTACAGCAATATGATTTTCCAGTCTTAAGTGGAAAGGCATCTGTTTCATAAATGTGTACAATGGTTTGGTCACTTTCATGATTCCTGCAGTGTGGCTATATCAGGGCATTCACCCAGGCAAGGATATTGTTGTTAGCTGTCCCTATGGCCATATGCTTTTGAAGTGAGCTGTGTAGATAGGCTTATTATCTAGGAATGTCATTATAAAAAAATAAAAAATGCTTTTCAAAATCGGTTGTGAACGGAGCTTGGGAGTCTGAAGTGGTCCCTGGCGCCCTCCTCTGGTCATCTCGGGAGCTTCAGGCCAGAGCTGTCCGCGCTCCAGGACCAGGGACAGCGCTCCAGCCCAAGGTGCCCCCCAACCCCTACCCCTCTGTTGGGGGTGGGAAAGTGGGAATGCTGAGCCTCTCCCATCTTGCGACTGGTCACGCCACATTCTCCCCCTCCTCCCCTTGTGTGGAGGTGCCTTCACCCATCCCCAGCCTGTCCTCGCCTTTTTCACAGGTACCGACCGCTGTGCCTCTCCTGGGCACAATGGCACACCTGCGCCCATAATGGTGCCACCTGCTTTGCCGCCTACCGTGTTCCTTCTGCCTTCTCCTATGGCCCTGTTTGTTTGTCTGCAAAGAATCACAAAACTGCACCTACGCACCCTGGGGTCTCTGTAATCCCCACAGCACCCCCAGGAGTTGGATGATGCAAGATCTGCCATAGCTAATGGGGAAACTGAGGCTGGTGACAGTTCTTTTGGCATCCCTCAGTAGCCCCTGCCCATCACTTAGACTTCATCCCAGGACCTCTACCAGTAAGGTTGGACTGCCTTCCCCATTCCATAGATCAGGAAACTGAGGCTCCCAGAAGCTGAGGGATCTGACTAATGGTCAGTGGAGATGAGGGCCACTCTCAGGAGCATACTTCCCAAGGAGGCAAAAATGTCCAACATCTCTTACCCTCAGAGACTGGGGTGAGGCCCACACCCTCACCAAGGAACAAGATCTCACCATTTGTGAAGCTTCAGCCACACAAGACACATAGTAGGTGCTTAATAGAGGCACGCTTCTTAGCAGATAGATGCTGTTTGTGCCTGCCAGGCACAGGATTCTATAAGTACAACCACATATCACAGGCACAGAGCCTGGACACAGACAGGGCAGAGTCCATTCTGGGAAAGGGCAGACACAAGAGAGGCATAGAACAGGGTTCCTGCCCCCATAGCTGGAAGATGGGGTACACCAACTCTTCCCTTGTAGGCTAATGCTGAGTGGCAGCCAAGGTGGAGGTGCTGCTTTGTGCTCACAAAGACTTGCGTGGGGTAGTTATTAATACTAACAGCAGCAGGTGCACCGCTGGGTCCTGCCCTGTTTCCCTCAAGGGAGATTGGGTACACCGTGGGCACTTAAGAGGATGCAAAAGCCAGTCTGTGTCAGGCTGAAGACAGGAGAGAGGCAGCCATTGTGGGCAGGGCATAGAGTGGAGGGAGGGCTATCTACAGATCCTGTGCTTCACTGTTGAATTCCTGACCCTCAGCCCTCACCAGCTCCATGGTCTCATGCTGCTGGTGAGGGCTGAGGGTACTAAACACTCTGTAAGTGTTCAATGAACGAAGAAATGAATGAATGGATGTTCTAGGCTGTTATGAACACAGAGTTCTTTTCATCCCTGTCATGACACACGTAGGGGCTGGTGCCATCCTGAGCTCCATCAGACAGAACCGTGCTTCATTTCCTTGATCCACCATGCCTGGCTCGCGACTTCCACTGTTTTCATAACCTCTCAAAGCCTGAGATTTTCTTTTCCATCTGTAACAGGGGTGCCAATGATTACTTATCTCATGGGGTTGTTTTAGAACTCAAAGTCTGAGCCGGGCGTGGTGGCGCACGCCTTTAATCCTAGCATTTGGGAGGCAGAGGCAGGCGGATCTTTGTGAGTTCAAGGCCAGCCTGGTCTACAGAGTGAGTTCCAGGACAGCTGGGGCTACAGGGAGACCCTGTCTCAAAAAAGACAAAAAAAAAAAAAAAAAAGAACTTAAAGCCCTTATCCCTGACAGAAGAGGGATTTATAAATGGGGTCTCACAGCAGGGCCTGGCATGTGCCTATAATCCTAGCACTTGGGAAGCCGAGACAGGGAGGCCGTGAGTTTGAGGCCCAGGTCCTAAGCCAGGCTCCAAATTGGTTCACAGAGTCACTCGGACCGGTTTCCCTGTCTATGATGAGGGCTCTCCAAGGATGCTTATCTCTCTGGTTTCCAAGGCAGCCCCGCCCCATGGGCACGGTAGGCAGAGACGCCTCTTGGGAAAAGACAAGTATGAAGTTTAGGCTCTGGGGATGTCCCCACACCTGTAGGACCTGGCCCTGAAGCCTCTAGTCCCACCCCCCTGGGGCCCAGCAATCCAGACTGGACTGGGTCAGCAGATGAAGGGGAAGAGGCACCATCCTGACCTCCTCCTCCTGCACCCTCTGTCCACAGGAAACTCCAACCCAGTACTCCGAGAAACCATCACCCTGAGCGCTAGAGAGAAGCCCATGGATACTAGCAGTCCAAGCCCCTCATTTTTTTTTTTTTTTAATTTTATTTATTTCGGTATGTGTATCAATGTACTGTCTGCATGCAGGTTTGTGCACCCGTGTCGTGCAATGCCGCGGAGGTCAGAAGAGGGTCTCGGACTCCCCTGGAACTGGAGCTCTCCTGGAATTGGAGTTTCAGACGGCTCTCGGCCGCCATGTGGGTGCTGGGGATCGAACCCGGGTCCTCTGTAAGAGCGGTCGGCGCTCTTAACCACTAGGCCATCTCTCCAGCCCCCAAGCCCCTCATTTTACAGATAGAGACGATCTCAGCGGATGGAGCATCCACCTGTCTCCCATCTGGGTTGGCTCTGTCCATCAGTGCCTTTGAGGCCTGCACACCTCCTGGCAGTTCTTATCCCATCCCCTGAGGAAACCAGGCCTTGGGGTACACAGCTGGACTTGATTCTGGATCCTGAGGCAGGTCTGTGTCTTGGCTGCACCCTCCCCTCTCCCTGTCTTACCTTATCTACCACAGTGACTAACAGTGGAGACACATAGCCTTAATTAAAATCTTGTCCCCCTCGGTGACTTCAGGAGGCTGTTCAATCTCTCTGAGCCTCTCGTGGCTATGAACAGTCTCTGAGAGAAGACGATGGAACAAGTTCATGAAAAGTGCTTACCACAGAGCCCTGTACACTGTAAGTGCTCAATCAATGCACCAACCTGGCTCTGTTGCTCAGCTTATATCCTATTTCTCCCCCGCCACCATCTTCCCAGAATCCCCGAGGTAGCTGTGTGAGTCCCATCCTGTGACAGAGGACAGTGTGGGGTTGGGGGTCAGTGAATAGAGCAGGTCACAGGTCTCTGTCCTTAGAAGGCCACCATTACCTATACCCTGTATTGGGGACCAAGCCCTGGTGCATGCTGGGCAAGCACTTCTCCAATTGCTATACCCCAACTACCTTACTTTCTGCTTTGATACAGGGTCTTACTAAGTTGCCCTGGCTTCACTTGAACTCATGTACCCCAGACAGGCCTTGGACTTTCAACAATCCTCCTGCTCCAGCCTCCTACCTAGATAGCTAGGCAAGGCCTGTGCCACCACACCTAGTATTTTTGTTTTGTTTAATGGTTACTGATTGATTAAGATATGTTTCCATATGTACCCCAGGCTGGCCTTGAACTCAATGTCCTCCTGACCCCTTTCTGAGTGCTACTATTACAGGTGTATGCCACTATACTCAGCTTGGACTACAATTTATTATATTTTTTGTCTTTTTGAGGCAGGGTCTCCCTATGGCCCCAGCTGGCCTGGAACGCACTCTGTAGACTAGAACTCACAGAGTTCAAGGTCAGCCACCTGCCTCTGCCTCCAGTGCTAGGATTTTTTAAAAACAATTTTAATACCTTATTTATTATTTTTATTTCATATGTATGCATATATCGCTTGCATGTGTGTAAGTGCACCCATGTTGTACAATGCCTGAGGAACTGGAGTTACGCACAGTTGTAAGTCCTCTGTAAGAACAGCCGGTGCTCTTAACCACTGACCATCTCTCCAGCCCCCAGTGCTAGGATTAAAGGCATGGTGTAAAGATGGTTCTTAGCTGCCATGTGGGTGCTGGGAATTGAACCTGGGTCCTCTGCGAGAGCAGTCAGTGCTCTTAACTGCTGAGCCATCACTCCAGGCCCAAGGACTTCAATTCTTTGTGTGTGTGTGTGTGTGTGTGTGTGTGTGTGTGTGTGTTTGAGACAGAGTCTCCCTTTAGTCCTAGCTGGCCTGGAACTTGTTCTATAGAACAGGCTGGCCTTGAACTCAGAGATCTGCCTGCCTCTGCCTCCTGAGTGTTAGGATTAAAGGCGTTCGCCACCATGCCCGGCTTAAAGATGGTTCTTAGCTGCCACGTGGGTGGAATCGAACCTGGGTCCTCTGGAAGAGCAGTCAGTGCTCTTAACCGCTAAGCCATCTCTCCAGTCCCAGCTTTTTTTTTCTTCACTTTTTATTGATGCTTTGTGTATTTCATACATCATTTTCCAAATCAGTTCAGGCATATTTCCCTTTCCCTTCCCCCCACCCCACCCCACCCCATCCCAGATCATGCATTCTGCTATAACTGTCCTGCATCTTTCTCTCAGTTTTTTTTCATTTTTTAACATTAAGTAATAACTTATGAGTACAAGCATCCTTCATGTAAAACCAATTTGCAAGCAGTTGTGCCCAAACCCACACAGCCCATGGGTCCCACCATCCAGCGGGGGGGGGGGGGCTTGTATGTTCAATCAAGTTGATCAAATGAGTGTCCGGACTATATTGTTGTAGTTTCACCATTCACCCCAATCGCAGCCCTTACATTCTACCATGCCCCCTCTTCCACAGATTGTTCCCTAGGCTTAGAAAAGGGGCACAGGTGGATGAGAAGCAAAACAGTCTACTTTCTCTGGAGCTGTTGTCTTGGTCTCTGGTCAATTCTGGCTGTTTCCTTTCATGAAGCCCCAGCTTTTTAATCCTTTAAGCAAACCCTTCGATCCCTACTTTACAGATAAGAGAAACAGGCTCAGGCAGATGGAGGAACCTGTCCCACGCCATGCAGCTGGTGGGTCAACACTGGAACTCAGGTCTGCTCACTCTAGAAGGAGGATAGCCTCATGTTGGCAGAGCAGCCAAGTCTCTCTGAGCCTTACCTCCTCACAAGAGAGAGACAACCATAGCAACACAGACCACAGCAGCTGCCGCTCCCGGCTCACCTCTGTCCCCAGTGCTTGCCGGTGCGCACACACTAGCTGTTCACCGAATGCTTAGCAGGTAGCCAGGCTCGAGTCTGTCTGTGTTGGCACACAGAAGGCAGATTGGATATTTTGGTTTTTGCTTTTCAGTAGGAAGGGCTAATGACCCAGTGGGACCCTCTCTCTTTTGGGGTGCCTCCCTATCAGCACCCCCTTGGCTTCTTCTCCCTTCCTCCTGAGTCACTGCTTGCCAAGTGCCAGTCTTCAGTTCTAAAAATGGAGCCCATCTTGAGGGCTGAGAACACCCACATTTGTAAGCTGCCATTGCAGCCCCTACTCGTGGATTCCCTTCCCCTGGGGAAGCCTCAGAGCCCCAGGCCTGGCAACCTCTGACTAGCCTAGTGTAAAGGTAGAGCTTCCAGCCTACAGGAGGCCTTCTTTAGCCAGGGCCCCCTTGTGCCCATATTGCCCAGATGAGCCAAATTTTTCCTTTCTTGATGGGAAGGGGGCACGTCCACATACCTTGGACCCTCCTCACTCCCAAGCGGGCCAAGCTGCTCCTCAGAGCTGGGACTGGGCCCAGAGAGGGGAAAAGATCTTCACAGCCAGTCAGAGGCAGAGCCAGTCTTAGACTGAGGATCAGCACTCTGGTTGGCCTGAGGTGAGGGGCCCCAAGTGAACACTGTGGAGCCCAGAGGCCCAGGAGGCCTCACTCCAGCACTTCCCAGAGGTGTCAATCTCTGAGAGGCACAGCCAGAGCGCCAGGGCATAGCCTGGCAGTGACTCTGTCCTGGTTCCGAACGACAACCAGCCCCCAGCCTTGCTGGGAGGGGGAAAAGCAGAAAGCAGCACTCAGCTGGGCACCTGGCAAGGCAGCAGGGCAAAGGGAAGCAGGGACTGGGGTTGCTTGGAGCCCTCACTGGGTCCTGGGTGGTCTCAAGAGAGACCTATGGCATAGCAGCCTCAGAGACAGGCTGGGGGACAGGGTCTCCAACAGCCAGCCCTGCAGTGTGGGGTGGGGCAGGGGGGAAGGGTCCATAAAGGAGAAACACCCGCAGCTTCAAAGGCAGTTCTTCCATCCTAGCTGGGCTCACAGAAGCAGAGCGGGAACAAGGTGAGGCTTTCTTGGGGATATTCAGAGGGGCCTCTTCCGCCCCCTGGGGTGACAAGGCAGTCACACCCCACGCGCAGGAAGCTGATGCCATGTACATGTGCATTGTGCATCCATGTGGGCGCCCAAGCACGCCTGCCAGGTTCATTTTTAAGGGCACAAGGCTTCCACACGTTCTTGTGCATGTGCGCGTTTCTTGCACACAACTGAGGCCACCAAGGCGGAAACCAAACCCCACCCCCCAAGATGAGGGCTTCAAGGGGCTCTTCCTCTTGCTCACAATCACCCGTCTGTGCATGCACAGGGACGGCTTCCGTCTGTATGGTGTGTCGTTTGTGTGTGCTATCAGGCAAGATGGGACAGGCATCTTGTTGGTAGTGTTTATGTCCCTGAGTTTGGGTCTTGGAGTACTTGTGAGTCAAGCCATGCTTCTCTGGCTGTGAGCATGTGTCATAGGCTCAGTAGCCTGTGACAGCTTGGACAAAGGCCTTGATGACACAGGTGGCATGGGAGACACACTTGACCCAGGAGTCTTCTAAGGGCCTCTCCATCTTGAACATGACAGCAGGGTAGGGGAGGAGTGGAGGGTGGTTCTCAGGCCCCTCCTACCCTTGCATAGGCCGTTGGGGGTCCTGAGGCTGAAGAGACTCAAACGAACAAGGAGGTCTGCTGCACCTCAGCAGGCCAGAGGAAGGGCCCTACTGTGTGCTAGGGAGGGGGGGGGGGCAGAGGCAAAAGCAGCAAAGGGTGTTCCTGAGGCCCCTGTCAGGCATGTACCCTGGGGAGGAGAGGAGGCTTTGACCAAATAAGGCAGGAGTTGGCAAAAGCCCGGGTAGGGCACATCGTAGTTGTGGGAATGGGTAGAACAGCAAGTATAGATTCTAGACCTTCTGGGTATCCACCCCGCCTCCATCCACAGGTCACTGTGACCCCCCTCCCTGCACCAGGTAATTCTGGGACCTCATACAATTTAGCCTCTCAGTTCTGGACAAGGAGACTCAGCCATGAAAGACTATGATGGATAGGGAAGGTGTTGGGCCCTTGGACCACCTGAGGATTAATTATTACCCTGGAATCTTTTTCTCAAGGCAGAAGTGCACGCCCACTTCTTGCCCCAGACCCTTCCACTGTCAGGGGGCCATGGACTCAGGCTGAGGTACTACAGGGAGCACTGGGGAAACCCCAAGGGCCAAGAGGCCTCACTACCACCTGTCCTGCTGGTCTCAGGGTTCTGGGCCTACCTAAACACACTGAGGGCCCCTGTACTCCAACTAATTCCTTAAAACTCCCCCAGGAATAAGAGGTGTGGTCCTCTATTGGTGGGGTGCCTCACACCCAGCAAGCTCCTTTCCAGAGGAAGAGGCAGCATCCCACTGACTTCCGCTTTCGCTTTCTCCTACCTCCCACCTGGTAGGGTTTGTCTCCAGCCTCTCCTGTAAGCCACCATGGATCCAGCTCTGACTTTGCCAGAGAGGGGACTGAAGGACAGGGAGAGATGCCAAGGTGCCATGGAAGGGGTCAGATGTCCTTCCTGACCCCATCTCTAGGCCTGTGCTGTGACCCTGACAAGGACTCAGGGGTCAAATGTTGGAGAATGGACACAGGGGTCACTCACCTGGGATCGTAGGGTATGGCTGCCTGTGTCTATCTAAGCAAGATTTCGTCACCAAGCTGGGACACCAGCAACATCCCTCCCACCCCAAAAGGGCCTGCGGGGTGCAGTGATTGCCCGTGATTTCCACCAGCGTTGATCCTGAAGAAACAGGGGATTCGACGAGGGGGCGCTGGACTGCTTGGCGCGTGTGCCCAGCTCAGCGGCGGGTCAGGGACAGGGTGGGGGATGCGTTCTGTATCTGGAGATGCAAAGCCATTAAGGCCCTGGTGGCGTGGGGGCGATGGCCTCCAGAACCCCCATTTGCCCGCTCCAAGGAGCGAGGAGCGAAGCGCCTCTTCCTTGGGGATGCTGGGCCAGGCCCCTGCCCAGTGCACCCACTTCTCTGCCCTCAGTCCCCTCGGGAGGATGAAGGGTCATGGGACCCCGCTGCCCCGGGGGTGGGAGTTGAGCCTGGCCTGGCCGGTTCCTGCGGGGTCCCCACCCCGCTGCTGTCCAGCCCGGCTGCACCCCTCCCTGCGCCCACGGATTCTGTCGCCGCCGCCGCCGCCAGCTTGGGCGTAGGCCCCGCTGCCCCCCGTACCCCGGTCCCCGCTCAGGGCCGCAGCCAGAGCGGGCACTCACCGCGAGCCTGGGCCGGGGCGTCCTGGGCTCGGCACTCCGCTGCAGCTCTGCCGGGACGCGCTCACCGCCGCCGCCGCCGCCGCCGCCGCAGTTCGGGGAGGGGGACGTCACGTGACCGCCGAGCGCTCCTTCTCGGCGCCGCTCCCCCCTCACTGCAGAGCCCAGCCGAGGGCGGGCGCGGGAGCAGCAGGGAGACTGCCCTTGCCATGCACCCCCATCTTACAGGCGGGGAAACTGAGGCCCAGAGGGGCGTAAGAACAAACTCTACACAGTCAGGCAATGGCAAGGCTGGGGAGCTAGCCAATTGCCCAGGCTACGAGGAATGGGGACAATTTGGGGGCAAGTTGGGGTGACACGGAGAGGCAGAGGGAGGGGCGTACCCCTCTTGGGCAGCTGGGGTGGGAGTAGGGAGAGGCTCCCAGTTAGCTTGGAAGGCGGGCGGGGTGTGCTCAGATGGAGACAAGGCAGCAGGAGGGAGCCCCTCCATCCCATTTACCTCAGAGCAACTTGGGAGAAGGGACCTGTGCAAGGTCACTGAGCAAGCTCGCAGCAGCATAGGCACTACTCTGCCCTGGCCTACCCATCAAGTCAGGCAGGAAACACGGGAGTTGTGCATGGCCGTGGACCTGCGTGAGGGCCTTCCTGCCTGGTGGGTACAAGGTCCAGGCAGTCAGAGCATTAGATTGCCCATCCGTGGTCTCCACTCATTGCTGTAACTTGGGCAGCCACGGCTGCACGAGCAGTAACGACATCCTCCATCCTATCAGCCCTTTATATTTAGGGCTCTCTCCAAGGTCAAGACAGGGCTCCCAGTGCAGAAGGGACTCAAGTCTTGGATCCAGTGTGTTTACAGAGCACCCTCTATTCCCAGTCTCATTTCCTGAAGCACAAGGACTGTAGTTCATTAAGGAAATGATCTGAGGTCTTTGGCAACCCTTAAACCAGCTACTGCAGGACTTTGCCTCACTTCAGACCCCCAGGGCCATCATTCACCTCAAGGGAGACCAGACTCGAGGAAAAGCCTCCTTGTCCCCACCCCCAACTCTCATGGGCAAAAGTTGTGAGCCGGGAGGCCACAGCCCAGGGACGACCCCAAAGCACAGGAATGGAAAAACTAGAGCACAGAGCTTGGAGTTCCAGGTTTGCAACAGCACTTCAGTGTTGCTGGGGCCAGTGGCCCTGGATATGCTGTGTAGCACAGGCAGCCGAGGCTCTGGGGAGACTCCTGGAGATGGCCCAGGGCCCTTTGAGTTCCTGCAGAAGGCTGCCCCACCACTACACATGGGGTTCAAATTGAATGAGGTTGTCTGAGGCCCTTGTGGGGATGCAGGGACCCTGTGGTGTAGTGGTGGCTGACCCAGGAAAGGATATTCTGTTCTGTGGAGTGGAGGTCCTGGACAATGCTTGGTAGAACTGGTCCTATATAGGAAACCACAACCCAATGCTTGTATCTCTTTTGGTCACATGTAATGGACTGGCCTCACCTAATCCTAAGCCCAGATCCCAGGATTCTCTAGGTCTTTTGTACATTGTGGGCAGAGCCTTGAATTCAATTCTGAGCACAATCCCAGTGCCTCTTCATGTCTTATCAACTCCTTTCCCCAATATCATGCCTTTCCTATTCCTCCTGCATGACAAGTGCACAAAGGCCCTGCAGACCTAGGTAGGTGTCTTTTCTAGGCCTGGGGGAAGGACAGAGGCAGAAATGCCATTAGGCAGTTGGGCCTATTGGCACAGACCTATAATCCAGCTACCCAGCAGACATGAGGGCTACACGTTCAAAGCCTCTCTGAATAACTTAGTAAGACTCTAAATCAACATAAAAATCAGAAACAAAACAAAACCAGGGCTAAGACTGTTGTTCAGTGGTAGAGTATTTGCCTAGCATGTCCAGGTCCTGGGTCTTCAGTACTGCAAAACTTAATTAGGTTTAGGACATAGCTCAGTTGGTAGAGTGCTTGCCTGGCAAGAGACACTAGGTTCATTCCCAATCATCAGGTGTGGTGGTACATGCCTTTAATCCCAGTACCTGGGAAGTGGGGGAAGTTGGTTCAAGGTTGTCAGGTATACAGAGCCTGTCTGAAATGACAAAAATCCCCAAATACTACACCAAGCAGAGCTCAGCTGTACCTTGTCATGGGCCCTTGTCAGTCCTGGATCTGGAGCACAGACTCAAAGCTCAAGGGCTTTCCTTAGGGCTTATTAGCACGGGGGAATCAAAAGTGCACAAAAGTAGCCAGGTAGACTGAGGAATGCTTTCTGTACCAGGCCTGCTTGTTTATAATCAGGCTTTTCAGTCACAGCCTTCTCTTTGCAAAAAGTCTCAACAAAAGGTTTATAATCTCTGTGTTCTGGAAGCTGTCATTCTGAGACTGCCAGAGCCATGAGGAAGTGGCAACTTGTGCCTACCAAGAGGGCATGGCAGGCAGCGTGGCACGGGTTGAAGGGAAGACTGGAGCAGGGCCCTAGAGCTTTGCTTTCTCTGGCCTATTTCAATCCAAACCACTCAGCACTGACCACTCACGCATGGCTGCCTCCAGGCACAAGGCTTCTCCTCCTCATTTAGTATGCTCCGATCCAGCTCCAGCTCTCCCAATTGCTAAGAAATGAGAGCTGTTTTTAAAACGCCCTGACATCTGAGGCTGAAGAACAAAACCATGACATATATGTGAACTCTGAATGCTGCATGGATGGGGGTGTTGGCTATGAGTCCTAAAATAGAAATGATGACCCTACCTCTGCTAGCCCAGACAAAAGGAACTGCCTACACACATGCTAAGATCCTCCAGTGACGGGGGCAGAGGCCTGGGGGCTGCAGGAGTGTCTCAGAGGGGCAGTTCCACTCCAAGCAGAGGGAGGCAAGCAAGAAAGGGGTGCTAGGGATATCCGTCAGGTAAGACCTGCCAGCCTGGGTTGGACACAGTTGAGCTAATGTCCCAGACATAGAAGGGGACAAGACCTTTAGAGGTCTTGGGCACGTATGAACATCACGAGAACACCCCCACTCTGAAGACAGCCCAAGTGGAGAGAGTACTGCAGGAACCCTTTTTTCTGCCTGAGGAACCTCTGGTGGACCCTGAGAATGCTAGGCCTAAGCTCGTTCAATATGGGGGCCTTTGGGGAGGGAACTAAATCACAGCACTAACTAGGTTAGCTTTTGCTAGGTTGGTTTTAGGTACAAAAAATAAAATCCGGCCATAATACTGGCTCCCAGTTGAAAAAATGAATATGGCACTATAGCTCCAGAATACGTGATAACGTAACGCAACTTGGGACCTCTTTCATCTGGAAAACCAGTGACAGGCTGTAGAGGGTGAGAAGACACTGCAAACAGCCACAGGTGACTTGCAGGCGCGCTCAGAGGCAGTTGTTTGGCAACTTTCCACATACACAACCAGAGCTTCCTCCAGGGACTAGGTGAGTGTGGGAGGAGAGTCGGACTTGGAGCCAGGAAGCCCCACTGTCTTCCACCCAGCTGGGCCCATGTTTGACAACGTCTGCAAAGCCAACTTCTGGAGGCTCCAAGGGGAACACACTTGTCCAGGATCATAAAAAGAGCTGGTTGCTGTTTCCTTTCTCCTTGGTTACAAACCAGAAGTGGCAGAAGCAGGAAACCCCAGATACAACTGTGTAGAGGCCAGTGTGCCTGCCCGCCTAGGTCCAACCTAGGCAGTGGCTAATCTGGAGTGTGGCCCAGCAAATACCACAGCTGCTGCTACAGGGCTGGCCACTCCCTGAGAGGACTTTTAACTTACAGGCCCTGGATTCTGAGGTCCTAAGCAACCAGCAGGCACCTTCTCTACTGAACATGTTGGGAGGGAGTAGATGATATTCTCTAAGATCAGTAAGGACCAAGGCTGTAATTCAATTGCTAGAGCTCTTGCCTAGCATGCACAAACCCTGGGTTTAATTCCCAGCATCACATAGAACCAGGTGTATTGGCACACATCTGTACTCCCAGGAATTGAAAAGTACAGAAAGGAAGACCAAAAGTTCAAGGTCATCCTTAGCTACATAGACAGTTGTAGGCCAATCTGAGCTACATAAGACTCTTAAGAAAAAGAATCAATACAAGCAGGGAATGATAGCCCATGCTAATTGTCCCAACACCAGGGATGTGGAAACTGATCACAAGTTCACAAGTTAGGCTGTGCTACAGTCAGCCCCTAAGTAAAAAAGGAGGGGGGGGGGTCAATACAGAAATTATGTTGTGCTTACTTGACCAGGAAAACAGCCACAAGCCCAAGTGTGCAGAGGCACTGTCTGAGAACCAGTGGGTCCCAGTGTGTAGGAAGGAGACCTTCAGCAGAACCCACCTGTGCATCGTTCTTGATTTTACCTCCAAGAATAAAGGCTCAGCCAGTAACAAAGCTGGCCAAAGTCTGAATCCTGAAGGCAGACAGACCAACGCGAGCTCAAAAGGATCCTAGAGCTCCTGGAAGTCACAAAGATTCCAGAACAATCTAAGATAACTGGTCTCAGACTAAGGGATGGACTTGGACTTAGCAGAACTGGTTCTGGTATTTCCTTTTTCCCTGGCAGGGGTGGGGGTGTCACACGAGAAATACGTTTCCAGCCTCCACAACTATTACCCATTGAACCTCAGAAACCATGAACACGACTGGAGAGATGGCTCAGCAGCTAGGAGCACTCACTGGCTGCTCTTGCAGAAGATCCAGATTTGGCTCCCAGCAGCCACAAGGCAAGTAACACATCCGCCTGGAACTTCAGTTCCAAGGGATCTGACGCCCTCTTCCGGCACTGCACACGTGTAACATACCTACATACATGCAGGCAAAACAATCATATACACTTTATTTTTTTTTTTAAAGAATTGCATACTTTCTTTTTTAATTTTATTTATCTTTGTATGTGTATGAATGTACTATCTGCATGTAGGTGTGTGCACCTGTGTCGTGCAATGCCGCGGAAGTCAGAAGAGGGTCCTGGATTCCCCTGGAATCTGCAGGGCTAGGTACCTCAGGTATCAAGAAGTGGGGCATCTGGGAGCACCACTCTCAGGGAATTGTCTCTTCAAAGTGGCACCTCCCATTTCACAATGTTAATGTTTGGAACTTAATGAATGTATAAAAGGGCTCTTGATAGCAAGAATCAGAACCCTGATCAAACCCCACCCCCACCCGCACTCTGTCCTCCAGCCCTGAACCCTGACCAAACTTGAGTGCTCATCTACCTCAGCCAGTCATGAGCAGGAAAGGCAGGCTTTCTTGTTCAGGTATGGGACAAACTATCCCTTGGGTACTGAAAACAGGCTAACCAACCAAAGCATCGGTATCTGATAACTACAGTTTGATCAGATCTGTGATCACAGACCATCACCTGTCAGGTGAAAGAACAAAAGACTCACTCTGGATTGCAGTTCCATGGAAACAAAGAGACACACGTCTTTAATTTGGCAGAAAGGTAACAGTGATTCTAAACAATAAAGTTCATAAATACAGAAAAGAAAGTTTCCTTGGGAAATTAAGACATCAAATGACAACCGACTGTCCAGTAATGGCAATAGTTGTTTTTTTTTCCTTCCCCCCAGTATAGGGGATTCTATACATTTGCTTGGGATTAAAGAATTATCAGAAATATACACCACAGAGCTGAGGATGTAGGTCAGTAAGTAGAATGCTTGTCTAGCGTGCTTGAAGCCCTGGTTTTGAGCCTCAGCATCTACCATAGTAGCTAGAAAGTGGTGGCAGGAAGATCAGAAGTTCAAGGTTATCCTTGGCTACATAGTGAGTATGAGGCCAGTCGTGGTTACATGAGACCCTGTCTTGAAAAAGGACCAAAAAAAAAAAAAATATACACAAAGGGGAAGCCCCAAGCTTCATAATATGGATTAATGCAAACAGTGCACAAACACTCACACACACCAGAACCCAGAACAGTCTATTATTTAAGGTAGCCCCAGCCCAGAAGACAGTTGGACACCATATGTAAATAGGAACACAGCAGCAGTTAAGTACACAAGCACACTCCTTAGTATTGGCCTGCTGTGAGCCATAAAGAAACCCAGGCTCAGGGTCCCCAAGCCTCTCCACTCCCAGGAGTGGCCCGCAGCAGAGCCTGCTGACTCTGAGCTCTTGCAGTTCCAAAATACTTTTGTAGTGAGAGTGGCTGACGGAACAGGAAGGCTGTCAAGGAGCAGGAAGACGGCTCAAAGCAGGGGCATCCCCTTTGCTTATTCTGGCCCCAGCCTGCGTGGATCCCACAGGGCAGTTACCAGCTCGGAAGAGTTGAAGGCTGTCATTTTGTGAAGAGAATAAGGGCACCCAAGTAACAAACTTAAAAAAAAAAGTCGCATCAACTACAACTTGGGGAAAAAAAATCTGGAGTCTTACAACTACTGGCATATTTATATCAATCCTCTGAAGAAAAAGCCAATAAAGTTCTTTGCACTGCCTTTTATTTTCCTTTCCTTTCCTTTTTTTTTTTTAAAATGGTGCTGCATTTCAACCAGTGCTTTGCCACTGAGCCACAATCCCGAGGCTTCCTTGGAAGGAATGGGAAGGTGACACAGCCAAGTCTTAGGGAACTTTCACATATCCTGGTAAGAGTGAGTTCCTTTGTGTCAGGTTCAGTACAAGACAGATTTGGAAATCGGATCCCGGTGCCCATCCAGGGTAGGAATAGCACTCCCTCCCGCTGCTCCTAGGGTGCTTTCTCCGGGAAGGTGTACAGCTCTCCTTTCCCTATACTTTCCACCTCCTCCAGCACAAAAACTCAAAACACTGCAAACACAAACACCACATCACAAACTTACCAAACAGCTCTAAGTACTCTGCTAAGGTTACTGGCTCTCAAGTTGAAATTCACCTCCCTTATCCATTATTTAAGTGCAGATTAAAAAAAAAAAAGCATGACACAAACTTTAAGTCAAAAATATATATAACAGAAAGGCCTGCATCAGCATCTCAGCCACAAACACATACACAGTCAACAGAGAAAACAGCAAGAAAAAAATCCAAGAAACTCCAGTCTAAAGTTCCATTAAAAATTCTTCCCTGGTCCTAAGAATTCTGCTTCAACTATTGGTTGCTACTAACAATAATCCTGAGTTGGAGAAGTCTGTCACAGACTGTTCTGCCCACCCCCCTTTCAAAGCTAAGGGATCTCAAAGATCCTCTAGTGCATGTCAGTAGAACACTTTCACAAAGAGAATCAAGATCCAAAGAGTGGGGTTGGAGAACGGAAGGAACGAATTCTATGGAAACCCTGCACTAGCCCAGTGTGCTTCTGTCTGGCTTACAATCTTCTAGCAAGGTGATCCTGTTTTTCAAACATGCATTTGGGTAACAGCAGTAAGAAGACACTGATATACAATAAACATTCCCCCTTCGTTTGTGACATACACGGAGGCAGGAAGTTTTTGAAGCCCAAACAGAGACACAATTCCCGGCTTGATGAAGAACACAGATGCCCTCTACCCAGCACTCAGGGCCCAGGCAGCAAGTAGGCGGCAGGCTGCAGCCGACTTGGAGAGGGGTGAAGCTCTGAAGACACTTCCCACGCCTGCAAATTCTTCATTGTTTTCATGCTTTATTGAAAGGTGAGTGAGTCAAGGACAGGTATTGGTAAGCAGGTCACGTCTCTAAACAATTACTTTGAGTTCAGAGCAGGATACTGTCCCATGTACTGTGATACAAATCCGCTATGGACCAGGCTGTCTGGTATGATCCTCAGTCAGGAAACAGACCAGAACTTTACTCCCTCCTGTGGCTATAAACATCATATGTAAACATGATTTCCTCTTACTGCTTGCTACCCAGCTTGCTCTGTCCTTATTCGCCCTCTCCCTCCCACCAACCCCCTTAAATAGAAAATCTGAAACATTTCCTTCAAGTCTGATGTCCATCAGTGCAATCTGCTTTATTTGACATAAGGCAATTGGGACAGTCACTTTTGAATTTATTTTTGCCTTTTGGAAGAGCCAGGTAATGATTTCATTCTTAAATCCATCTTTTCTTTATTATTTAATGCCCTAACGTGTCAAATTCCTCTTCCCTTCTGGTCATTTCTTAGCAGTCAGCAAGTTGTCAAAGATTAATGTCCAAGTAGACCTGTACCTGAGAAAAGAAACACATGTGGAGGGGTGATTGGAGCTAAAACTGACACTTGGCAGGAATGCATCATTAACAAGGAATATCCATCCAATCTAATAAATGAACACGGAAGTCCGCTAGTACTGAAGATTAAGACAAAATACCAGCAGGCTCCAAGCTTGTAGCTATGCCACCTTCTGGCTGACAGCCACGTGTTCCCTATTGTCCCGCAAGTTAATACAGTATGATTGATACTTTCATGCCATGGCCAGATCCATAAAGGAACCTTTGCTTTGTTTTGTTTAGCTCACACTAGGAGTTCCTCTGTGTTGCTAACATGCAGACAACAAAGTCTGCACAGGAAGGAAGGATGCACTTGGGCCAGGAGCTCTGTCACTCATCTGCCCCAGTGAGGAACTGCTGGTATTTCCTTCAATCTCATTCCCTGGCACAATCACAACTGCCACGGACCTCAGGAGAGGGCAGCAGAGAATCACCATGGTAACTGCAGCTAACCTCTGCCAAATGACAAGGGTCCAAGTTTGATGACTGAATAAATTGGTGTCCACAGCTCAGTGGCAGAGAATGTAAAAAGGCAGCACCATGTCTCTACCTTAAGAATCCACATATCTGGATTCTTCGTAATTACTGAAAAATTTTCAATGACCTAATGGAATTCTGCAAATTCTCCCACTACTAATTCTTACCAGTTACACACTAGCTGCTCTGCTGAGATGGAACTGGCAGGAGGAACGGCAGAAGGTTAAGTATAAATCTAGAAATGCTACTAGCTCGTGTGCCTGCCTCCTGTGAAATGCAAAGAGGAAGACACTCAATGGACATCTGGCAGGAACAGTTCAGTCACACAGGCGTGATCTGAGGCCTCAGTGCCCAAAACGATAATGAAGAAGCTGAAATAAAAATGCTTTCAGCTCAAATTAATTCCAGTCATGAGACTCGGATTGGATTAAATTTTAAAATCAAATTATAGCCTTTGCTTTAATAGAGAGTTGCAGTATGTCTCTGACATACATGAAGGAAGCATGACAAATGTACCTTACCTTTAAACCCTTCTTCTGGCATACAGACTGTAGAAAGAAAAGAATTCCAGATTGAAAAGACTGACATGTCAAGTTAGCAAGAGCACTTCAGTGCTTGGGATGAAAAGTTTAAAATAACTTTAATTGCCTTAGTCACCTGGAACGGTTCCTTTTGAACTTATGGATGACACAGATCTAATAATGAGTGTTCTGTTTTAGTTTCATTAAAGCCACATACCCACCATTTAGAAAGTCAAATGCTGGGGGGATGCCTGCAGAAGACCACGGGGCTGACCACAGGGCTGACCCTGGACACTCTTTGTTCTCATCTGGCCATGCCTCCATTCTGGAAGCGATCAGGAGACACTTTTGGAGCAAGCTTTCTTGGTTTTTCATTTCCCTCCATCTTCAGTCCGTTTCTTTCTTTTCCCTCTCCCCTCCGTCTCTTCCTCCTAGATAGGATCTCACACTGCAACCTAGGTTGGCTCGTAACTGGTGGTAATCCTATCTTAAGACTTCCAAATGCCAGAATTTTAGGCATGAGCCACTATGCCTCGCTTGGTTTCCTTCTTTATCTTATTTTAATTTTTTTATTAGTTTTAAATTTTATATGTATATTGTCTGAAAGTATGCAAGAGGGTGCTGGGAATTGAACCCAGGTCCTCTGCAAGGACAGTCAGTGCTCTTAACTGCTGAGCCATCTTTCCAACTCCTTATTTATTTTTGAGACAGGGTGCTACTCCATAGCCCTGGCTAACCTGGAACTCACTACATAGACCAGGTTAGCCCCCAAGTCAGAGATCTATCTGCCTCTGCTGGGATTAAAGGTGCGCGCCACTACAGCCAGGAAATCTCTATTTCTGAATAACATGCCTTTACTTCTTTTCATGATCTGATACAGTATCTGACTAACTTCCCCAGTATACCTAGTATGCCCACTGCCTGCCACAAAGCATGGTTCTGAAATCTCTCTTCACTGTCTTCTAGTGCTTCCTGACCTGTCTGATCCTTCCTTACCCCAAGTTGCCGATGGCTTTCTTCCTTTACCATCCCGTTTAAGAAGAGTGCATCCCCTCTGGTGGCGAGGAGGGGGTGGGGGCAAGGAAAGGGGAATGGGTCTAGATTCGATTGGGAAATTTTGTATAAAATGCACAAAGCTTTAATAAAAATTGGCTTTGGGGAAAAAAAAATACATACATTAAACGTGCATTAAAAAAAAAAGTGCATCCCCACACAGCACACTGGTAGACAAACTTTTGATGCCTTCCAGGGGTTTAAGAGCTATCAGGCATGTGAAAGAGTTTTTTGGTTTTTTTTTTTTTTTTTTGGTCTTTTTGAGACAGGTGGCGTGAGAGACTTCTAAACAGATTGTTTAGAAGTCTGTAGAAGTCAGGACTGGAAATCTGGGTCCTTAGGGTGTCCCAGGCACTGCTGCTGTTCCTTCCCAGCTCTTTGCTAAGAATGGTTCCTGCAGGTGTTCACCAATTGCTTCAGGCCCTTGGTGGATCAGCTTTTATTCTTAAGAAATTCTTTCCTGGGCTGGACGTGGGGGTGCATGCCTGTAATCCCAGCACTCAGGAGGCAGAGGCAGGCAGATCTCTGGGAGTTTCAAGGCCAGCCTGGTCTACACAAAGTGAGTTCCAAGTGGGGCAGCAGGAAGGCCCTGTCTCAGGGGTGGGGGTGGGGGGTGGGTGTCGGCACGCCAAAGAGAAATTCTTTCCTGATCTGGAACGTCCTGTAACCACATGGCCGACCCATCATCTGTCTATTTTTCTCTATATTATATTATTTGTAGGCTATTTATTTTGTTTTTGTGGGAAGAGGCTATTTAGCTGGTGGCCTTGATTTCACAGCTCTCCTGCCTCAGTTCCTAAGAGCTGGCATTGCAGGCTGCTGCTACACAAACTGGCTATTTGCTGGTCATTTTCAAGCTTTCTTTTGATTCCTATCATATCCATTCTCTTACTCTGCTGAACACCATCTACTGGTTTCATATTCAAGTCCTTAACTTTCTAGTGACTCTGGCTGTCCCCTGACCTATGAGGCACGAGCTACCAAGCTACTGCAAAGCTGTCAGTAGATGCCTAGTTTTTCTGGAAAGGGATTTCCTGGCATCAGGTTGCTAGGATTCAGTACAGGCCTAAGGATAGGGGTGGGGTGCATGAGCACAAGACTCTGCCTGGAGAAAGGCCTCATTACCACCCTACTCTAGGTGCCATCCAAGGTACCCGGAGGAGCAGGTGTGACATACATGTGATTAGAGTGAGTAGCAAGGACCTTCAGGGTGGAGATTTATCTGGCTGTTTCTCACATAGGCTTGCAACCAGGTCCCTGCTCATAGGCACAAAGTATGCCTGTCTTTGGAGCTATAGAGACTCCCCTGTTCCTGGGTACTGCCAGCTGAGTGAGCCACACTTCCTTTACTAGATTTCTTCCACTCCAAGGCTTACTTTTACTTTAATAAACAATTACCGCGCTCCCTGCTCTCATTTCCCAACCCTTTCTCTCGTTCTTACAAATAGTGGGAGACACTAAGATTGCAGCCTTCATCAAGATAACTAGTAAAAAGTCCAGGACACTACAGCTTATCTACGAGCCCAAATCCTTTACAAGCTCATCCCCAGGTCCTGAAAGAAAATGTCTTTACCTTGCATGACATCATCCATTGCAGCGTAGTCTGCAATTGGTTCATCAGCCTAGAAAACAAATGGAGACAATTGAGAGCCCACAATGGAGTGGGGGTCTGACGGAGAAGGACGCCGGGCACACATTGCCCTGAAGGCTGGCCCATGATTCCAATACTGACAGTGCCACAAATATGCACACTGTTCAATTAAGCCCTTCTCCTCCAACCCAGCCTCAGGGGAACAAAGTGGTACTCTTGGTCTGCAGAGGGATTTTTGGTTGTTTGGAAAAGAGGAACCTTTCCTGAGCACAAGCTTGCTTCCCTGAGAGGTGGCAGCAGAGCCTGCACCATTAGGACCCAGGTTTGTAAGAGGCTAGGCTTAGCTTTTTATTTATACATTCACCTGGCACAGGGCAAGAGGGCCATGCCCAAACTTGCTACATGCCCACCAACTAAAGATCTAGGTCCTTTAACCCAAAGAAATAGCAAACGGCGTATGATGGTTCTGTTTTCTCCCACCTTTAAATGTGGAAAGGTCTGGAATAACTACATGTCTAGGTGAGATGAAATGCAAAGCCAAAGAAGCAAATTTGTGTGACAGGTAGTCTAGCTGCCTACCTTTCACACAAATCTTTTAGTAACATGGACTGCTCTAGAAGTTTGTTTTCTTTTGTTTTGTCTTTTTTTTGAGACAGGGTCTCCCTGTAGCTCCAGCTGGCCGGAACTCACTATGTAGCCCAGGCTGGCCTTGACATTAGAGAGATCCTCATGCCTCTGCCTTCCAAGTGCTGGGATTAAAGGCATGCACCACCACGCCCAGCTCTCTTCTGGAAGTTTAGATAGAGTGATAAGGGTGCAGCAACTCAACACGTCGCACTATCATTCTACAGACCAGTTGCAGGAAGAATAAAATCAGTGGATGGGAGGCAGTGATACAATGCAGAGCTGTGTACCCCAAAGGGAGGGATATGCCTGCTTCATGGCACCAGTCCCAAAGTTTACTGCATCAGAATTGGGGGGATAAGTTTCAAAAAGCAGGCCCCAGGTCAGAAACCTCCCAGATTATTCTACCACATGACACACTGTTTAGCACATGATCCTTTTGGCCATAAGGAAAACAAGAGGCAGTGCATGCCTTTAAACTCAGCACTTGGGAAGCAAAGGCAGACAGATCTCGAGGAGCTCCAGGCTACACAGTGAGACCCTCTTGGCAGCCATTGACTCCGACCCAAGAGGACCCACATGCCCTCAGCACTGACACCCAGAGGTCCATGGCTGGGCAGCTGGCACTCACCTTTAGTAAAATGACAGATTCAGGAATGACTCCAAGGGTACCAAGGGTGGCACAATCATCACTTAAAATCTTTCCATCAATTGACAAATTCTGGTCAAAGGGAGCAACTGAAAATGCATGCATGATCTGTGGCAATAAAAAAAGGAACACAAGTCTATATAAAGGAAAACACTATTTATAGTGAGCCCTATACCCCAACTTGAAGACATAAAACACCATCCTAAATGTAAAACCAAAGGTTTCCACAGCACAAAAGACACTGTTTGCAGCCAGCCACTAGTTGCATTCCTAGGGAGCCCATGATGCCTGACAACTGAGCATGGATGGGAGGTCCTTTGTTTCTGTACCCTGCAGCCTCCGCAGGGTTAGTAGGGGGAACTCAAAGGTAGGGCCTGCTGCTCTCGGTCCCCCATACCTCAATACCATCACACTGTTCCCAGGCTATCCTGCAGCATTTCACTAAGGGGAATGAATTCTCACTGAACAACATTTTCACCAATAAATCCTCACTTAAACCATTCTGAGGGCTGGTGTAGAGAGACATGTGCCCATAGGAGGACCGCTCAAATCCAGGAGTTCAAGGCTAGCTTGAGCAACACAATGAGACCTGTCTTAAAACAATGAAATGAGCTGGGCATAGATGGTGCTGCACATGTTTAATCCCAGCACTCGGGAGGCAGAGGAAGGTAGATCTCTGTGAGCTTAAGGCCAGCCTGGTCTACATAGTAAGCTCCAGGGTCAGCTGGAGCTCCAGGGAGACCCTGTCTCAAAAAGACAAAAAAGGTTGTGAACAGTGACTTCCTCTCTATGACAAGACTTGGATCAGAACACCACCTAGACTTCTAAAAAGAAGTAACCTCGGGCTGGAGAGATGGCCTAGCGGTTAAGAGCGCCGACCGCTCTTACAGAGGACCCGGGTTCGATCCCCAGCACCCACATGGCAGCCAAGAACCGTCTGAAACTCCAATTCCAGGAGAACTCCAGTTCCAGGGGAATCCGAGACCCTCTTCTGACCTCCGCGGCATTGCATGACACGGGTGCACAGACTTGCATGCAGTCAGTACATTCATACACATACAGAAATAATAAAAAAAAAAATAAATAAAATAAAATTAACCTCCTGGAAAGCAAGCAAGTACTCAACGGAAACCTGTGTCTAGTCATGCCAAGGGAAATGGCACTGCCAGACATCTAGCAGTAGGCCTTATTGAGGTTTTTGAGGTTTTTTTTTTTTTTTTTTTTTTTCTTTTCGAGACAGGGTCTCCCTGTAACCCCAGCTGGAACTCACTCTGTAGACCAGGCTGGCCTTTAACTCACAAAAATCCACCTGCCTCTGCCTCCAGACTGCTAGGATTAAAGGCCTGCGCCACCATGCCTGGCAGTAAGCCTATTTGTAACACACAGGAAATACCAACAGGACAGCTCTGCCAACTGGCCCAGTGTCAACATAAAGCTGGTGTACCCAGCCTTAGGCTGGTCAACGGCAGCTGTGGAAACCTAGCATCACCTCAGTGGAGATGTGTGAAGCTGACTTCATGTGGAGAAAGTCATGATTTCAACACAGGAGGCTTCATGTCCTGAAATGGTTACACCATGAGACAGGATAACAGCACCATCTAGGTGGCTTACAGACACTCACACTGTTTACTTATCCCACACAAAGACATTTAAATTCATTCAACAATGAATGAGGCATTCATTAAGAAGTCACAAGGGACTGGAGAGATAGCCTAGCTGTTGAGAGCACTGGCTGCTCTTGCAGAGGACCTGGGTTTGATCCCCAGCACCCACATGGCGGCTAAGAACCGTCTATAACTCCAATTCCAGGAGAACGCCAGTTCCAGGGGAATCTGACACCCTCTTCTGACCTCTGTGGCATTGCATGACACGGGTGCGCAAACCTACATGCAGACAGTACATTCATACACATACAAAAATAAATAAAAATTAAAAGTGCAAGATGCTAGAATTATAAACCAGAACGGTCTGGAGGATAAGTGTCACAACAGACCCAAGGGGGTGGCACAGGATGTGTGCAGGACCCAGGATGCAAACTTCTATGATAGGGGCCAAAACAAACTGTCAGAGAAGAAGTGCAGGAGAGGAAAGCCAGTTCTGGTGAGAACCAGCTGCTTCCCGAGGAAGTGAGGCAGGGGTCCATGGAGCAGTAACAGTAACTCCCAGACTGTGAGTGCTGGTGCAATGCCTTCCTATAACGGCACAACGCAGGCTTCTTGAGCCCCAGAGCCCATAGGAGCCTACAAGAATCTACAGGCAACAGCAGATGCTGTAACCAGGCTCTCTCAATACTGGGCAGGGAGCAGGGCTGAAGTGAGGAATTGCAGGGAACTTCAGGCGCTTTAGCCTGGGCTCAAAGGAGCAAATGACACCCACCATCTTTAGGAAAAGAAAAGTTTGGGGTCAGAGGTAGAACAGGGCAAACAAGCAACTGCTTGCCTGCAAGTCAGGGCAAAACGAAACCAACAGGTTAAAAGTGGTAAAATTATGCAATTAAACCCATAGCATCTTTGGAAAAAGGAAACAAACCAAACACCACTTACCCCTCAGTACCACAGAGATGCTGGATAACAACTACAAAACTCACTTTTTTTTGGTCTTTTCAAGACAGGGTCTCCCTGTAGCCCCAGCTGTCCCGGAACTTGCTTTGTACACTAGGCTGGCCTTGAACTCACAAAGATCCACCTGCCTCTGCCTCCTGAGTGCTAGGATTAAAGGCCTGCGCCACCAGGCCTGACTGCAACTCAACTTTTATAAGGCTCCAAGCAACCATGTGTGGCAAAAATGTCTACCGACAAGCACTTGGGATTGCAGAAGATGTCCTCTTGCCCTCCCTGTGTAAGATCCCCAGAAAAGCTCCAATATTAGAAAATAAAGTTCTGGCTATTTTAAAAAGCACCCACCATTGCCACCCCAGGATCTCATGGCTGCCATGAAGAGGGTCATGTCTAGTTGACTCTTTCCAAGCAACTGCAGCAGTGTTGGAGAAATTTCATTCCAGTTCCCTTTCTGTCAGTCCTGTTTGATTCACAATGCTTTGAAGAGTGGGAAATGAGGGAAGAGACTGAAAAGAAACCAGCCAAGGAAAGCACGGTGGGAACTGCATGGAGCAGCTCATCCATGCAGGTGACCCATTCCCAGGTGGAGAGGTTTGATTTCTGCTGCCTTCTGATTTATTCTTCAAAAACAGTGGTCATAATAAGAGCAGCATGGGCTTTAAAAATGTTGTTGTCCACAGGGGCTCTTTCTGTAATTTAAAGGTTTTGAATGTTCGAGGTTTACCACTGACAGGCAGAAAGCCGGTGATGGAAACAAACCTTCTCAGATGTAAAGGGCATGATAACAGAGAGAAGATATTATGCCAACACGTTTATTTTCAGAGCTGTGGGTTCAACCAAGGGAAATACTGTTCTCAGGACAATTTGGAACACATAACACCCTCAAAGGAAGCCTGTACTTTTGCCTCAATTACAATGATAAATATCAGCAACAAGAAAAATGCATAGCCAGTGAAGGCCACCACATGAAGGCAGCAGGCAGGGAGCGTGGCCAGCTTTCGGACAGGACAGCCAGCAGCGACTCAAAACAGCAGGGCTAGATTTGCTCACAGCCATCTTGAATTTATCAGCTCCTTCTGGCTGGGTTTTAAGATACAGCACTGGAACACATATTTACAGAACTTTAGTGCCAATACCAAAAGTAATGCCACATAGACCATTTGAAAAAAAAGCTGGGATTACAACCACCGAACTGTTGTGTAAGCTCTGTGTGTGTGTATGAAAGAGAGAAAGGGAGGGAGGGAGGGAGGGAGAAAAGGTATTGGGTATAGAAGACTACTGTGTAAAAAAGGGTTAAAGAGGCCTTAAAATTCTACCACATGCCAAGCCTCATGATCGTGGGACCTACATGGAAGAAAGGGAGAATATGACGCTCCCCATGGGTTAGCCTTTGACCCCCACATATGAATTGTTGGGCGCATATGTGGATGAATACACATATGTATTCTTTCTCTAAATAAATAAACATAAAAAAATAAAAAAATCTGGGGCTGGAGAGATGGCCTAGCGGTTAAAAGTGCTGACCGCTCTTACAGAGGACCCGGGTTTGATCCCTAGCACCCACATGGCGGACGAGAACCGTCTGAAACTCCAATTCCAGGGGAATCCGACGCCCTCTTCTGACCTCCGCGGCATTGCACAACACGGGTACACAGACCTACATGCAGACAGTACATTCATACACATAAAAAATAAATAAAATAATAAAAAAAAAAGAAGTCTGTCTCAAAAAGACAAAAAACCAAAAAACATCTATCAAATGGACTTAATATGCAACTGAAAATGCTGGGGTGGTATAGGGCAGAGCAATAACGTACACCAGGAATTCCAGGACTGACTGGATCAAGCCTGAGCTAGGGCTCAATGAGTTCAGGGCAGTCAGGGCTACACAGCAAGAATCTGCCTCAAAATAAACAATGGGGCTGGTAAGATGGCTCACAAATAAACACACTTGCCACCAACCCTGATGATTACCTGGGGTGCGTGATGCAGAGAAACACTTCCAGAAGTGGTCTCCTGACCTCCATTTTGCCCACACATGTACATCTCATATAAACGTATGTAAACAATAAATAAGAAGCAATAGCAAAGTGCTTGTTGTGCATGAGTTTGACCCTAAGAGTCCACATTAAAAAGCTGGGAGTAGCAGTGCACACTTGGAATCCCAGTGCTAGGGTGACAGCAACAGCCAGCCTAGAGTACTTGGCAACCTCTAGATGGATGAGAGACGGTCTCAAAAATGGAGGGCCAGAGAACTGGCTCAGCAGGGAAAGGCACTTGCCACCCAAGCCTGGAAAGCTGAGCTCAAGCTCCAGAACTTCATGTAAAGGTGAAAGAAAACTTGCTCCACAAGGTATCCTCTGATTTCCACATGTACCTGCTCCTTCGCCCACACATCACTAGCACATACAATGCTAATTGTTTTTTAATTTAACTTAATTTTTTTATTTTTTATGTGTATGAGTGTACTGTCTCCATGTAGGTTGGTGCACCCGTGTCGTGCAATGCCACAGAGGTCAGAAGAGGCTGTTGGATTCCCCTGGAACTGGAGTTAAAGACAATTCTTAGCACCATGTGGGAGGTGGGAATCGAACCCAGGTCCTCTGCAAGAGCAGTCGGCGCTCTTAACCACTGAGCCATCATCTCTCTAGCCCCGCTAATTTGTTTTTTTTTTTAAAGCAAAGTGGACAGTTCCTGAGAACAACAAGCAACCTCTGGCATCCACATGCTTGAGTATACACATATACCCACACCAATGTGCACAAACCACCAAACAAAAATCAAAACAACAACAAAATCAAACCAGGCTGAGAACTTGTGACTCATCCTAGTAAGAAATTCCCAAGAACTGCCTGTTTCTCCTTCACATTTCACAGCAGACTACAGCAATAGATTCACATTTCTGTTTAGAGGTCAAAAACACACTATGCTATAAAGTGAGAGAAATTACCCTGGAACAACCTGTGCTTGTAACAGATTAAACAGTTCTCAATGCTGCTCAGTGGAGAGAGACTACTTGTGTACAAGGCTTTAGAATCTAAATAGCACTTGATAAAAAAGATTTCTGGCTACTGTGAAAACCAAGTCTTTTTTCCTCCTTTTTTTAAAGGAGTTATTTTTTAATTTGGGGGCCCTAAGGACATTCTTTTAAAATAAAAAAAAAGGCCTCTCCCCTTGGCTTACTGCCAGGAACAGGAATAAGGCCAGTTGGAGAAAGATACCTATATAAACCTACATAAAAGAAAAGAAAGCAGGAGTCCACCAGGGGCCTGGGAAGTCCACGGCAGACACGGGAAAACACTCGGTACTCCTCACCTGAATTTTCAATTCTTTTAACGTTTGATTAGCAGAAACCAGCAGAGCCTTCTCCCCACGGACTTTTCTATGCCTCATGCTCCGCCGGATGACCTGCTTCTGGTAGGCAATGTAGCTCTGCTGGGAGAGCTTCTGCCGCTTGGCCCCTCCATTGCTCTACAAGAAAGATCCAAAGAGAAAGCTCTGAGGCTCTTCAGGAAAACAGAAGCTGTGTGCTTACCGGTCCTGAACCCTCTGAAATTCCACACCACTACCAACTTCTATAGATTCTTAACATGCTCATGCAGAACTGGGGGAAAAAAAACAAAAACCAAACAGGATGAGTGAAATCAACCTTTACCTGCATGTAGTAATTTAAGTGTTGATTTTAAGAAACATTTCAAAGCAAAATAAGTTTGGCCTTTAAGCAACAACAACAGATCATCAGGTAGGGCAGTCTTCTTGTTCCAGCACTTGAGAGGGAGGCAAGGATTCTGAGTTCAAGGCCAGCCTAGTAAGGCTACACAGCAAGTCTACCTCATAAACCCCATGGCTGGTAAGATGGCTCTTGCTGCCAAAGACTAACAACCTGAGTTTGTTCCCCAGGACCCTTGTATTCATATATTCATATTCATTCATATTCTCTCTCTCTCTCTCTCCCTCTCCCTCTCCTCTCTCCTCTCTCCTCTCTCGGGGGGTTTCAAGACGAGTCTCTTGTACTATGGGGAAGGGGTAAATTCCTTATGTAGCTGAGGATGACCTTCTACTTTGGCTCCTGCCTTTACCTCTAGAGCTACCTAGGATAACAGGTGTGTGCAATCATGCCAGGCTTATTTGGTGTTTGGATGGAACCCAGCGCTTCTCTATGCTGGGCCAGGAAGCACAACTGAGCCATATCCCCAACTCCCTTTTCTTTTGAGAACTATATGAAATAAACTATTCAGAATTTTAAAATGAAATATTATACCTCACTAAAGAAATAAAATTTATGCCAGGTAATGGTGGTGCACACCTTTAATCTCAGCACTGCAGACGGCAGAGGTAGGCAGATCTCTGTGAGTTCTAGACCAGCCGGGGATACAGGAAGACCCTGTCTCAAAAAGACCAAAAAAAATTTAAAAATAAGCTTTAATTTTTACTGAAGATATTGTATCCCTTATCATATTATTTGTATGGGGGCAGGGATAAAGGTGGGATGAGGAAGAGAAATAATTTCATCTATAAAATATACTTGCAAAAAATGTTTGTTACATGCTGTCCTAACTTTATAGAAATAGCCAGGGGAAAATGTTCTTGAACACTTCTTTTTGTTTTTAACAGTGTCTCACAATGTAGGTCTGCTCTGAACTTGCTATGTACCATGCAGTAGGTGATCCTCTTGTCCCGAGTGCTGGGATTACAGTGTGTGTGTGCAGTGTGTGCAGCTCTCTAGAACACTTATCAATACCCCATCAAGAAGACAACAGGAGGCCAGGCTTGGTGATGCACTCCTTTAATCCCAGCACTTGGGAGGCAAAGGATGAGTTACAAGCCAGCTGGAGCTACAGGGAAACCCCCCCCCCCAAAAAAAAAAAAAAAACAGGCTAGAGAATGAAAGAAGTTTTCTCTGGTTTAATTATAATAGGATGAGCTAAGTGGGGCCCTCCTTCTGGTTTCCAGGATGTCATTGAGCATCAGCTATGGTAAGCAGAAGGGTCCACAGGCCCCTGTGGACACATGTGCTCTGCATGCATTATAAGTGGGTTCTATAATTCACAATGCATCAGGACACAGATGCGGTAGAGCCCTGACACACAGTGCTACAAGTTAGCCAAGTTAGCAGTTACCCAAATGACAATGTGTAAGTACTTTACTCAACTGTGACAGAGAAGGTCAAAGTGAACCTAAAGTCCACAACTAATAACAGAAATGATCCCTAACACGACATCCAACCTCACTCATGCTCCCACTCAAAATGCCCCAAGCATTAACTAAGACCTTTTAAACTGATTTAAAACAGATTTAAAAGCTTTTTCTGGAATTACTTTCCATTAAATCCATAGATTTCTAAATCTAATTCAATGTACTAAAACCAATCAGTCCACTGGTTTTATTTATTTATTTTTTAGCCCACTGGTTTCAGAAAGCTTCCAAGTACCTAACTGATAACTGATACCCAATACTGAGTGTATTATTAACCTAAATTTTAGATACAAGAAAGGAACTAGGTTGATCTGGCTTAGAGAGGAGGGAATGGGATTTGTTCAACTCCATTAAGGAAAGCACTAATGCTGGGGTAGATGGCATGGATTTACTACAGCTGTAACAGCAGCCATCTATGTTCTGAGAAGCTGTCTACACAGAAAGGGGGAGGAGAGGGAAGCTATGCAGAGACTAGACATGCTTCAAGGACTAGTTAAGTTACTCTTTTCTAAATACAGGGCTAGAATTGAGATTATTCCCCCCCCCAACCAAAACTATTTAAAACATTCTAGAGTATTACAATATCCAAACATGGAGAAGGGAGACAGAGGAAAATTATAAAGTATACAAAATAATTACAGCATAAAAAGCAGTGCTCTCTGGCATTCTAGGTCATATTTGTAAATGTGAAATCTATTGCCATCCACAACTGAGGACAGGAATTCCACATCCACTTGACAAGATCGCTGTGGTTATGACTACAACAAATAAAGCTTGATGTTAAAAAAAAAACAAACAAAAAACAAAAACCAAAAAAACCCCACCTTCCAAATCTGAATCACTTGAAAATGTAAAGAGTTTCCTAAACAACTCAAGCTGAAAAGTAAAACCTGAAATAACAGAAACTGGCAACAAGAAAAACAAAAGAGGCAGCAACAGGCTGGAAGGCAGCTGTGTCTACAAACTCCAAGAGAGGGATGTGCTACAGCCCAGCCCAGGGAGGCTCATACCAGGAATCTCAGCACTCTGGAGGCCAAAGCAAGACCATGGGTTCCAGACCAGTATGGGCTATGTCACAAGTGAAGGGCCAGCAATACAGTCTCTTAGAAAACAAAACAGCTTGCTAGACGTGGTGGAGCACCTCTTTAATCCTAGCACTTGGGAGGCAAAGGCAGGTGGATCTCCGTGAGTTCAAGGCCAGGTTTACATAGCAAGTTCCAGGACAGCCAGAGCTCCTCTGCTTTTTATGGAATATATGTGCTTAGCATTGAAGCATACAGGTGCTCAAAACCACCTCTCACTCCAGTTTCAGGGTATCCAATGCCTACTTCTGGCCTCTCTGGACACCTGCATACATCTAGAGCACATACATACACTCAAGCACAGACAAATATACATTTTTTTTTTTTTTTTTGGTCTTTTTGAGACAGAGCTCCCCGTAGCCCCAGCTGGCCTGGAGCTCTCTATGTGGATCAGGCTGGCCTTGAACTCAGAGATCCACCTGTCTCTGCCTCCTGAGTGCTGGGATTAAAGGTGTATGCCACCATGCCTGGCTCTAGTATTTTCATAAAGATCCCATAATTAAGCATCACACCAAGATACAGGTCTTGTGTTAGTGTTCTTTTCCAGTTTTTTTTTTTTTCTTTTCTAGTTTAAAACACTGGTTTTGCCTTTTAAAAAGATTTAAAATATATGTATCTTTTATTTTAAGTGTATGAATATATTGTCTGCAGGTATATAAGTGTACCCATGTAGTGTAATACCTGCTGCTGAGGTCAGAAGTGGGTGTTGGATCCCCTAGAAGTGGAGTTATAGAAAGTTGTAAACTGCCATGTGGGTGCTAGGAATCAAACCTGGGTCCTCTGCAAGAGCAGCCAGGGCTCTTAACCACTGAGCCCTCTCTCCAACCCTTATTTTTTAAGTTCATTTATTTACTGTGTGTGTACACATACGCATGTGTAATAACAAGTGCACATGCACCACAGAACATATGACAGTTGAGGGACAACTATACGAATCAGACCTCTCCTTCCACACAGTGGTCTCCGGGACTGGACTCAGGTAGTCAGGTTTGACCAGAGCATTTATCCACTACCACATCAACAGACCTAATGTTAGTCATTTAATTATGTGGCTGTGTGGGAACATATGCATGTGAGTATCATTACCCCAGGAGGTTAGAAGAGGGCTTTATTTTACAGCCCCTGGAGCTAGTGATACAGGCAGTAGTAAGCTGCTTGACATGGGAACTGAGAACCTAATTTAGGTGCTCTGCAAGAGCCACCTCTCTATCCCCCTAATCACCTCTTTTTTGGGCTTACCTCCAGCTAGGATAGCAGTGGTGTGTGCCAACACACTTAGTTTCACAGCTCCCCCCATTTCTCTCTGTTTGAAAGTCTCTTTATGGACTGAAACTCATGGACAATTGTGCCTCAGCCTCTAAGTGCTGTGATTATGGGCACAAACTACCACATCTAGAACTTTTCTTTCTGAAAAACAAGGATTGTGTGGCTGGAGAGGTGGCTAAGGGGTAAGACCTCTTTCAGAGGACCTGGGTTCCCTGCCTAGCATCCACATGACAAGCTAAAAATCATCTGTAACTCTATGTCCAGGGGATCTTACATCTTCTTCTGGCCTCCAAAGGCATGGATACATAGGTACACTTATATACATGCATGCAAAATCCTCATATACATAAAATTTTTTAAAGAAATAGAAATTCTGGAGGATAATATAGTACATGTTTGTCTATGAGAGATTAGGGAAACCTGCAGCAATGCCACCAATACTAAAGAAAAAGAAATACAAGATAAGGGGATAGTAGGAAAGTGCACAGTACAGGTGGACTCATAGGAACACACCCACATAACTAACAGCAATTACAAAAATCTTTTTTTTTTTTGGGGGGGGGTGGTGGTTGCAACAGGTCTCTGTATGCCCAGCTGGCCAAAACTCACTATATAGACTAGGCTGGCTTCCTTGTGCATCAGCCTCTGCCTCCCAAGTTCTGGGATTAAAGGCATGTACCACCATACCCAGATAAATGAATCTTTATTTCAAAAAAAAAAAAAAAAAAAAAAGGAAACAAAGAAAAGGTAACACAGGACAAAAGCAGGGCAAGAACTAGAACTACTATCACACCAAGGGAGCAGATAGGCCTAGCACCTGGAGCTCCACTGTCAGGGACAGCGGCAGAGACATAACAATGGAAAGAGCTTCCATACATACTTGATTAAAGTCAGGATCTTTCTCTCCCTCTGGTTTTGCTTCTTCTTTATCCTCCTCTGTCTCGGAACTACTCACATTCAATTCTGGAGCTGAATCCTTCATCACCTGAATGCAGCAGAATAGAGAAAAGTGGGTCAGGCCCCAGGAAGGAGTAACATGGAGGGTGCACAACTGTCAGCCCCACTGGGAGTGGGGGTGGGGGTGGATCAAGAACCCAGGGGTGCTTTCTTTGCTCTTTAACTTCTTATAGTTTAACCTGGTGACACATTCTTTTTTTCTTTTTTTTTGGTCTTTTTTTGAGACAGGGTCTCCCTGTAGCCACAGCTGTCCTGGAACTCGCTCTATAGACCAGGCTAGCCTTGAACTCACAAAGATCCGCCTGCCTCTAACTCCAGAGTGCTAGAACTAATTTAAAGGCGTGCGCCTCCATGCCCGGCTATCAGCACCTACTCTTAGAAGGAAAGCCCAAACCCTCAGCCTAATATAGTACTAACAAAACCTGATGCCTCCTCCTTTACCAAAACCAGACATTGGAATAAAGACCTGACAGCACCACCAGGCTTGACGGTTGTAACTGGCCACATGTAGCAGCTTAATAAATGTTAAGTAAAAATTCAGCCCTACTATAGCTACACAGGGCTAGTGTCTATCTGCAGTGCACAGCACAGACCCACAATGTGTCTATCAGGCAGAAAGCTCTCCTGGACAACACTAATCTAGATTCAGTGATTTCTTTTCAAAGATATAAATTATTCTTTGACACCTCTACTCAGCTTCAACTCTATAGTTACAAACAGCTCTAGGAAAACAAAAACTTGGTTTCAAGCAGTTCTTGGTGTAAACACACTATGTACCCGAGGGCACCCTTGCTCATTCTCTAGCCATGGGCAAAGCAAGGACCAATACCTTTTTATTGTCTACAACTTTGTGGACATAAATGGTAGCTTGGGTGTACTCCCGAAGGTCCCTCTGCTGCTGGCACAGCAGGCCTTCTCTGCAGTCTGGACAGAGATCTAGAAAAGAGCAGAAGAAGTGCTAGAGAATCACAGCCAAAGAGCAGAGGCCTAAAAATATGCATCAGATGCTACTGGACAGTCAGTAAACCACAGCAATATTTTCAATCAAATGATGTACTAAGTACTAAGCTCTATGAAAATAAGGAAATCTATTTACTGTCTATAAATATACAGATAATGACATTTCAAATGACAATCTGCCAAGGGAATCTAAAATGTAATATGATCTTTAACAGTTAGAAGTATTACATGATCTTTAACAGTATTAATGGACCCTTTCCATCCCCCTTAAAATGACAGCTTCTAATAGAAGAAATCAAAAGCAATATGAAAACTTACTAGGCTCAGAAATATACTGTGTTTCTGAAGGGTTTACATCTCCCACTTCAATTCTTGTAATTTTAATTACTTTATCCACAACAAAAAGCTTTTGAATCATTTGCCACTCGCTGGGCCATATGAGAGCTATACTGTGCAAAAAAAAAGAAAAGAAAAAAAAAAAACAAAACAAAAACAAAACACAAAACACAACATGCCTTAAGACACATGGAAATTAAGAGAACAAACCCTACACCAAAATCAGCACCAATACTGAATGCAAAGAAACTGGAGGGGAAGACTCCTTATGAAATAAGGAGTAATTCTCTCATCTAAACGGTTAAAGCAGCAGTGGAACAACTGAGCTGGTGTGACTCGAGGCAACACTGCAAGGTGAGTGAGTTCCCTCCAGAAGGATCTGTAAGAATAAGGCCATTTATACAAAAGGCATTAAATATACAATGTGTTCATTTATATACACAGGTTTAATTTGGCTGTTTTTTGTTTCCTGCCTCTGCCTCTGAGTGCTGGGATTAAAGGCATGCACCACTGCACCCGGCAATTTTGCTGTTTTTTAACCCAAAAGTCTCAACATTTGGTTAAGTTTGGCTTAGGGCTTATGATTCTTCTATCTCAACTTTGCACATGTACATGTATGTGCATGCATGCATGCGTTTTAATGATTACTTTCTGGAACTGATGGCCCTCAAATTCAGAATAGGAGTTACAGCAAGGCAAAGGCAGAGAGAGGAAATGGAGAGAAAGGGGTACCCAGCAGCCCTCAGCTGTTCTAGAGTCATGTGACCGACGGCTGCTGGGGTTATAAATATGTGCTTGTATGCAGTTTATGCAGTACCGAGGGTCAAACCAAGGTACTGGAACAAGCTAATGTTCACTATCATAACAGTAAGGAGAGAATGGAGGAAACCTAGGAGGAAAGATATTAACACCAAGTTTCTTTAAATGATCTTTAAAAGATTAAATATGAATAAACTATAATCCAGCATCATCCCCAGGGATTCTTCAGTGTCTTATATTTACTTATTATGTGCTGCAGTAGGCCAGCCTCCTTCTCTTCTTTCTAAAGGTTGACAGCTGTAGAAAAAAACAACTATTAGGCTGGTGCAAAAGTAACTGCTGTTTTTTGCAGTGTTGAAATTTACTGTTTGATACTGGAATACATTCTTTATAAAGGTGGTAATGTTATGTATCATTTCAATGTATATTACTTAAAAAAATTTTTTTTATTATTTTTTATATGTATGAGTGTACTGTCTGCATGTAGGTTGGTGCACCCGTGTCGCGCAATGCCACAGAGGTCAGAAGAGGGTGTCAGATTCCCATGGAACTGGAGCCAAAGACAGTTCTTAGCCGCCATGTGGATGCTGAGCCATCTCTCCAGACCCTTCAATGCATATTTCTTTGTTTTTTGATACTGACTTATTTTGTAGTTGTTTTATATTATGAAAATGTTAGACAAAACCCAAAGTTGAGCCATTTCTTTAACATGAGAACTAGGAATTGGGAATTGCTTAAAGCATAGAGTACAGTAGAGGCTCAAAAGGTTTTTTCAAAGGAGATAAGAGCCTTGAAGGTGAAGCGGAAAATGGTTGCCATTAGAGGTTGACAGTAGGGCTGGAGAGATGGCTCCGCAGTTAAGAGCACTGACTGCTCTTGTAGAGGACCTGGGTTCAATTCCCAGCACCCACGTGGCGGCTAAGAACTACCTTAGGCCAGGCATGGTTGTGCACACCTTTTAATCCCAGCACTCGGGAGGAAGAGGCGGGCAGATCTCTGTGAGTTCAAGGCTAGGCTGATGTACAAAGGGAGCTCCATCCAGGACAGCTGGGTCTAAAGGGAGACCGTCTCAAAAAAGACCAAAAAAGTTGACAGTGAAGAGCAAACATCAAAGCTGATCCTCTTACAACTATGAGAGAATTTGCTGAAGAACTCAAAGTGGCAGTAGCTCGGTACCTGAAACAGCTCAGTGACTGAGTGCTTCATGAGTTGGAGGTGGGGATGGGGTGGGGGGTTGTTTTGAATTTTCATCCACCAGTACTCAAGGCAACAAGGAACCATTCCTCCATCAGATTGTGACAAAAAGTGGATTGCATATAACAACAATCAGCTCAGGGACTGGACAGAGAAGTACCAGGGTGCTTCCCAAAGCCAAGCTCCACCACAAAAGGTCATGGTCCCTGTTTGGCGTCTGTGGCTGGTCTGATGCACTACAACTTTCACAATCCCAGCAAAGCTATCACATCTGAAAAGTGTACATAGCAAGTCGATGAGATGCATCAAAAACTCCACAGCCTACAGCTAGGAATGATCAGGGGCCAATTCTACTTCACTGACAATACCCAGCTACACAGACACTTCAAAAAACATGTTGCTGGGCGTGGTGGCGCACGCCTTTAATCCTAACTCGGGAGGCAGAGGCAGGCGGATCTTTGTGAGTTCAAGGCCAACCTGGTCTACAGAGCGAATTCCAGGACAGCTGGGGCTACAGGGAGACCCTGTCTCAAAAAGACCAAAAACAACAATAACAACAACAACAAAAACATGTTGATTGTGATGGCTTCTAGTTTGATTAAAAGGTGTGTTTGAACCTTTTCATAGTTTAAAATTCACAGTCGGAAACTGCATTTCCTTTTGCACAAACCTAATATAACCAAGACTGTGCTATGTGACTCTGGTGATGCTGTTGACCTAGAGACACACTCTGGGTATCAGCAGAGAGGAAAAGGGTCAGGGAACCTGGTTGATGGAGAGATAAGAAAAGACACAAAGAACAAACTTATTCAGGCTTGTCCAGCTGGAGAAGCAGTCAGGCTAGCACTATATTTTAAAAGGTAGTTGTTCAGTGTCTCATTTCATATTTAAAAGGAATACATATGGTGAGCCAGTCGAATACACTCCTAATAGAGACTTACATGCTAGATGAGGGCTATCCTAAACACATTTCATCACTAAGGAACAGGCAATCACATGAAGAGAAGAAACTCACAGTTTAGAGTCTTCTTTGGTGAGGAAAGGAAATGTAAACATGAGTCCCCCGTGGGGACACAGAAGGGCAGCGTTTCCAACCGACGATACAGGTGTAGACCTTGTAGGCTTTCTAGTCAAATACAGAGGGATAAATAGATCTCACTGTACATGAAGATTTTTAAAATTATTGTCACGCTTGTGTGATATGCATATGTATACATGTTCATATGTGTCCATATACAACTGTGTACAGGTGTTCATCATGTGTGTGTGTGTAAGCCCAAGGCTGATATTGGAACTCTTCCTCAGTAGCTTTCCATGGTAGCCTCTCACTTGAGGCTTGCTCTGCATTCAGTGCTGGTATTTACATGGTGTCTAGAGATCCAAACATCTTGGGGTACAGGTACTTTTTTTTTTTTTTGGTCTTTTCGAGACAGGGTCTCCCTGTAGCCTCCTGGCAGTCCTGAACTCGCTCCGTAGACCAGGCTGGCCTTGAACTCACAAAGATCCGCCTGCCTCTGCCTCCCAAGTGCTAGGATTAAAGGCATGCCACCACGCCCGGCGGGGTACAAGTACTTTTAACCAGTCATCTTATCAACCTGAAAGAACTTTTTTGTTTTCTTTGAGACAGGGTCTCATTATGCAGTCCTGGCTTGCTTGGAACTCACTACATAGACCAGGCTGCCACGAACTCACAGAGATCTGCCTGCTCCTGCCTCCTGAATGCTGGGTGTACCAGCACATCCAGCCTCCTCAGACTTTTTTTTTAAATGATAATCTTACATTAGAGATATATGTAAAGAGATATGAGAGAAATTAATGTGTCTATGGATCATATATATGATGTGGTAGAAAAGACTTTCTGGCAGCACTGAAGGTGGAGACTGGGGATCCCCAGAGCAAGCCTCAAGTGAGAGGCTAACGTGGAAAGCTACTGAGGAAGAGTCCCAATGTCAACTGTGGGACTCCATAAATTTTTCCAGAAATACAGAATCAACCCATAAAAAGTGAAATAAGAAAGTTGTAATTTCTACCTAACAAATTTCCGCCATTCTTCTAAAAAGAAGTGTGACACAATGTACAGGGCATCTGTATCCTAGAACAGAAAAACAGAAAGAATGTGTCAGTTTCTCTCCTGTTTTAAAAAGGCTATATATATGACTCCACAGTAATCTGAGGATGCCCCCTGAGCTTCTGGTGTTCTGAGCAGCCTTGCTGAGGTCTTCTGAGAAGTGGCCTTGACTAACTAGTGTTCTTCCCCTTTGAACACCTAGGTTTTTTCCAGTGCAACTGCAGGCCTAGTGTAGTAGCCCATCCATCATCATCTGACTCAGTTTGGCCTAGAGCTCAGACATAAATACTCAGAATCAAAATCCTCTAAGAAATTAGAGACCGAGCTGGTGTAAATCCAGCTCTGGTAACTGAGAGTGAGAGATGCTACTCTCATACAAGTCTGCTCAAGACTGAGCAGAGAATTTGTGAAACAAAATTCTCTCCTATGTGGCAATCACCGTACCTCTGGCCAGTTACTGAGACATGGTCTGTTCTTGTCCTGGAACAAATTTGGAAGCGAAGTCTTTTGCTCATTTGCAATCATCTTATGTAAGGCCTCGTTTTCTTCTCCTTCTCGCTCTAGAATCTGAAAAAGTGAAGCAATCAATCATTTGTCTCTTCCCCACACCTGCATAGGCAGGAAGATAATTCCCGAGACAACCTGGGAAGAGCCTGCCACTCCCACAAGATGTCAGAGTCCTGTACCTTGCACTGAGAACAGCACTCCTTGTAACTGGGAAACTCAGGAGCCTTTGGGAAGTACTGTTGCAGCTTGCTCCAAGCCTCTTGAGAAACAAGCCGCCTTTCATTTTCAGATATGCTTAATCCCCCTAAAAGGGAAAAATATATACTTAAAAAAAAAGGATGAATTTGGTTAGTAACTACTTCCTATTAATTTGGGGGCATCTACTTAGTGGTGGGTACGCATGAATATGCTATGACACACATGTGGAGGTCAGAGGACAACCTGCAGGACTAAGTTCTCTGAGCCTTCCACCATGTGGGTCCTGGGGATTCAACTCAATCAAGGTCGGTGACATGTACCTTTACCTGATTAGCCATCTTAAAAGTCCCTGTTTCTAAACCTTAAGGAAAGTCTATAGCTTCTCTTATTGTCAGAAATTTCTTTGGTTCATTCCTGAGTCTGCACACTGCCCACTACACATAATCAATGTATATTATTATTGTAAATCCTACAGGAGCTAGTCATTACCCTTAAATCTCATGTACTCAATGCCCTATGGCTGACAAACCTCAGGACAAAAAGATGCACAAGAGCAGAACCACTCAGTGAGACTTCCTCTCTGGCAATAAGACATCAGCCACCATCAGTAAGAGGGGAGGATTCCATCCTTGTTAGGGTCTGAATCCTGACTGGGATTAACAGCACTTCATGTACTTCCTCACTCAAATGTTGTAATTATAATTCTCCCATAATCATCTTCAGTGAAACAGTATTTTCAAAGCTGTGTGGATTTCATAGGTCTATTCTCTTTATCATCAAAGATAAAGCAATGTATTGGCAGGAAAGTGGCACATGCCTGTAATCCCAGCACTCTGGAGGCAGATAAGATTTCTACAAGATCAAAGCCAGCCTAGTCTCCGTATGGAGTTGCAGACCAGCTGGGGCTACACAAGGACCCAACTCCAAAAAAAAAAAAAAAAAAAAGGCAGCAACATATGGATCAATCATTTCCTTTCCAAACAACTTCAGATTTGTTTTGATGTTCTTCAAGTTTAGCTAAGCAACCCAGGATGGCCCTGAATTTAGAAGCATTCCATTTCAGCTTACCAAGCTGGGATGATAGGTGTAAAACCTTTTGCTATTCAAATACCCCAGAAGTCAAAGTGAAGAAAACCAGTAACGACAACCTGCCTCTTCTAAGAAAGTCAGCAAGGCTGGGGTCAGAACACTGCAACCTCAATGGACCTCCTCAGGCACAGACAGGTTTTCAGAGACATCGCTCCCCATAATTTATCTGTGCTTACATTTTCTATTTGTTTAGACATTCCAAAGTGAAAACTTAGGTGAACTGCACTGACCCACATGGATCTCATCACCCAAAGACTGATCTGAAAATTGTTTCTGTACCCACTGGAAAGGTCCCTTACAAATGTTTTAAACATTGATAGTGCCAAATTCCACATAATACATAAAGTAGGACCAGAAAGATGACTATACCAGAGACAGCACAGCTAGTGCGTGAACAAGGCCCAGTAAATTCTAATAGCAAAGAAATCAATCTTGAATTAATTATACCCCTTATTTCTTCTAGCACTTTGAATAATCCCCAAAAGATAGTATTTTAAACTAGGTATAGTGGTGCATGCCAGTAGTCTGGAGGGGGAATCACAAACTCCTTGTTAGCCTAGGCAATAAGACAGGACTATGTCTGAAGGAAAAAGGAAGCAAACCATGTCCTTTGATGGCCTCCCTCTAAAACTGCCTCCCTGGGGGCCTTGTATCTGCTGCTTCCTTTGCCTCTATTATCCTCCTGAGACAAACACTATGTTCCCTCCAGCACCTGAAAAGAATAGGCCAATGATGGAGAAGGTCCTGAGGAACAACAGTGAGACCCAGGGGACACAAAAGCATTGGAAGCTTAGAAGAATGTTTAAGGAAAGCAGGGATAATCCTAGCCATCTGGGAGACTAAGGCAGGAAAATTCCCAGGTGAAACTTTGGCCTGGGGAATTTAGTGAGACACTGCCCCCAAATGAAAGATAGGAGACTACAGATATGGCTTGGTGGTTAACAGGACTTGTGGGTTTGCAGAGGACCTGGATTCTGTTCCCAGCACCTATATAACTATATAACCTATAACTAACTCCAGCTCCATGGGATTCGATGCGCTCTTCTGGCCTTCTCAGGATCCTGCACACATGTGCTGCACATGAACTCACACAGGTATACCAACAAAGATAATAAATAAATCTTTAAGAAAAAAAAAATGGCTAGAGCTGTAGTGCAATGTTAGATTACTTCTCTACCAAACATGAAGCCCGAGGTTGAGTCCTAAAAAAAATATGAAAAATCATTTTGCTTAATAACCTTATCACTAGAAAAATTAGGTCAAAATGTAAAATATTACTGGGCTTAGCCAGGGTGTGGTGTACACCTTTAATCCCAGCACCCGGGAAACAGAAGCAGGTGGATCTCTTTGAGTTCAAGCCAGCCTGGCCTACATGAGTTCCAGGCCAGCTGGGACTACAAGGGGACACCCTGTATCAAAAAGAGTAAGTAAACAAAATAAAGAATATAAAAATTAAAAAATTACTGGGCCAAAGAGATGGCTCAGTTTGTAAAGGTTTTACCACATAGGACTGAAAACCCGAATTCAATCTCTGGAATCCACGTAAAGACAGGAGAACCAGCTCCTCAGAGTTGTTCTCTGCCCTCTACATGTATATGAACATGCTGCGCTTGCATATAATGTTTGTAATTAAAAAGATTAAGGCTGGGCATAGTAGCTCATGCTTTTAATCCCAGCACTCGGGAGGCAAGAGGCAAGCAGATCTCTGAGTTCCAGGTCAGCCTGGTCTACATAGAGAGTTTTAGGACAGTTGGGGCTACAGAAGAACCTGCCTGTCTCAAAAACAGAACAACAGAACAGAACAGAAGAGAACAGAACAGAACAGGAGAAAACAGAACAGAACAGAACAGAACACCAAGAATAAAATGAAAGATCTGCTTCATAAACAGGCCAGTCTCAATAGGTGAAGCCACAGCCAGACTGGGGTCCCCAAAATATCTAGGGTAGCTCCTCAAGCTGCTCAGGATTGACAGTGGGAGGGGTGCATCCTAACTCTGCCCACCAAAGCACTGAGAGTAGGAAATTATCACTTCAAAGGAATACAAAATGAAACAGCAGCGTCTGCCAGGAAAGCTGAACTTCATAGTAACAATAAATCGCTAGTAAGACACAACCTCATGGGCAATTAACATAAAATCAGAGACAAATTAAATACACACAGGGCACTGGAAATACAGAGGAATTTTCTTATAAAAATAGGATAACTGAAACCAAGTATATCCAGCATAGGATCACTTGAAGCCAGCAGCTCTCTGCCAGCCCAGCAACATAGTAGCAGACTCAGAAACCAAATCATAAGACTTCTAGAGGAATCTTCTCTCTGGAGCTGAAATAAGACTGGTGTTTTTAAATTATACTTATACTCAATGTCTTGTGAAGCATCACTTCTTATTTCCCTTTGTCTTCATTTTATTTTATTTCCAAAGCAAATTTTTATTGAAGCTTTGTGTATTTCATACAAAATTTCTAAATCAAGTCCAGGCCCATTCCCCCTTCCTTGCCCCCTCCCCCCCACCAGAGCTCATGCATTCTGCCAAACATGTTTTTCTTCCCATTTT
>VZQC01008976.1:105052-121472 GCA_009823505.1 Rhizomys pruinosus | reverse complement strand
AAAAAAAAAAAAAAAAAGACCCTGCTGCTGAAGACTTGGTGTGAACACAAAAGGACAGAGAGACCATGCTTACAAGTGGACAGCAGGTCTCTGAAGGATGTGGGAAGCAGAGGCAGGCAGATCTGAGTTCAAGGCCAGCCTGGTCTGCATAGCTACATAGTGAGCTCCAGGGAGACTCTGTCTCAAAAAAAAAAAAATTAATTAATTAAAAAAATAAATTAAAAAAAAGTCTCATTGAGTCACACAAGACTCATTATTGCTCTAACACCTGCCTGGAAGATTCTGTGCAGCTAGTGGCAGCCAAAAGCCACCCCAAATCTAATTGGCAATTAGCCCACTCCTTTGGAGGAAGAACATATTGCTGGTATTAAACCTCTAGTAATTTTGTGTGTGTGTGTGTGTGTGTGTGTGTGTGTGTGTGTGTGTGTCTTTTTGAGACAAGGTCTCCCTGGAGCCTCAGCTGTCCTGGAACTCACTCTGTAGACCAGGCTGGCCTTGAACTCACAAAGATCCACCTGCCTCTGCCTAGGATTAAAGGCATGTGTCACCACGCCCAACTCTAAACCTCTAATAATTTTTAAAAAGTATAAAGAAAGCCGTAGTACCTAGACTAATATGCCATCTAAATATTTATTTGTATCTGTGTCCACAGAGTAATTTGTCATGATAATCAATGCCATTTAAATGACTTTACAATCTCCCTGTTATGCTTGTTAGTAGGATTAAACAAAGGATTCCTAAATAAACCACCAACCCATGGAAGGAAACAAACAGCCGGGACAGACCTGAGTTTAAAGTGACACCTCAAAGAAAAATAGACTGCTTTTCTTCCACTTCTGCCCTGTCTCCCCCAAGGGGCCCACAGATCAGATGCTGAAGAGGGGGCATGGTAGAATGTAAGGGCTGAGGAGATAGGGGTAATTCCTGAGATTTCAAAAAGTATGAACTGGACTCTTATTTGATCAACATGCTTAGGCATACAAGCTTCTCCAATTGGACTATGGGGACCTTGGGTTGTTCAAAATTTGGCCAGACACTTGCTAATTGGTGTTACATGAATCTTACTTACATTCGTTGCTTATGCTTGACAACTGGTTCATTTCATGGTTGGGATTTTTTTGGATATTAATTGGCCTTAGTGTAAAAAATGAAAATCTCAGGTCTGACCTAAGGCCAACCCCACCCTCCCCTGCCCCTGGCAGTGAAGACAGCCTTGAATGGCTGGATATTCAAAGCTCAGGTTCCTTTGTTATGTTAGCCTCTCCCATAGGCTCACCTGCCTCTCAGAAAAAAAATAAAATTTAAAGGATGAGATGTGGGAAGATTCAGTTAACTGTGAATTGGCTGGCATTCTAACCAACAGGACCTCCCTGGCCATAGGGTGGGTGCTGGGATGTGGTAACGCAAAGGTCTAGGATTTGCCCCTGGGAAATGAGTCATACAGGACATATAACATGGCCATCATTTTCTTTTTATTCAACAAAGCTCTCTCAGTATTTAGATACCGAAACAAACAAAAAAACAAAACAAAAACAATCACATGGGTGCTTATCACTGCCCACATGTACAATCAGGGCACTTGGTACGCTGTAAAACGAACTTTTTTTTTGGTCTTTTTGAGACAGGGTTTCCCTGTAGTTTTTGCTGTCCTGAAACTGGCTATGTTGACCAGGCTGGCCTTGTACTCACAGAAATTTGCCTGCCTCCCTCTGCTGGGATTAAAGTCAACCACCACGCCTGGCTTTAAAATGAGCTACTTAGTTTTGTTTGGGAGATATTAAGAAACAAGCCAAAACAAGTGCCAAAATTTTATGAATGGGTTCAGAGTTGAGAGGTGCTCTATAGAGTGGGGCTCAGCCTATCCCCTGGCCCCCAATGTGCTTCTGATAAGGGTGCCCATGAGTTCCATTTCTCAACATACTCCTTTGACCTAGATGAAAGGGGCATGGCCTTGCCAGGCCTTTGGGAATGCTTTCTCACCTAGGCTTCCTGTGCACAACATTCTGAGCATGGTTCGCAAGTCTTAGTGTGGCCAGTCTGAGGGCACTACTCTCCTTCCTCCTCTCTTAATGGATGGAGTGCAGCTCTAAAGGTTGTCTGTCTTGTTCAGTGTCTTTTTTTTGATACCATGCCCAGCTTGTTCAGTGTTTTTATATAATCATTACCCCACACCAATATTTTTATCAAAAAAAATTTTTTAAAGGGGAGAAAAAAAAAGGCAAAAGCTGGGAGTGGTGATGCACACATTTAGTCCCAGGCAGAGGCAGGCAGATCTCTTGTTACTTCAGCCTGGTCTACATAGTCAGCTGGAGCTACAGGGAAACCAGATCTCAAAAAGGACTCCCAAGCAAAAAAGGCAAAAGCAACAACAAAATTTTTTTTTTAATTTTACTCAAAATTGTGTGTGTGTGTGTGTGTGTGTGTGTGTGTCATCTTTATTTACCAAGGCAGGGTTTTTCACTGAACCTAGGTGCTCAGCCATTTCAGCTTGTCCCAGGAACGCTTATCTTAGCCTCCCAAGTACCAGGATTATAGGCAGGAACCACAGCTTTTAAGTAGATGGTGTTGAGGATCTGAACTCTGGTCCTCGCCAGACCACACAAAAATTTTTCTAATTATTTATTTTTCTTTTTTGGAAAAAGCCAGTCCCCTGGGCTGGTGAGATGGCTCAGTGGATAAGCACACTTGCTGTCCAGCTTGCTGTCCAGAATGATGACCCAAGTTCAGGCCCGGGAATCCACATGGTAAAAGGAGATAATCAGCTCCTGAAAGTTGTTCTCTGGCCACCAGATGCTTGCATTACAAGCACCACATGTATGCTAGATTACAGGTGTTGAGCACCACTGCTCCATAAGAAAGGTTTACTTGTGATCTGCTCTAATGTCCACTTCACCTCCAGTAATGCCAACCCTCTACCTTCAGTAACAAACTGCCAGGTTACTGTCTCCTTTCTCACCAACAGCACTCAGAGCAACATACCCTTTCATCGTTGCTTTCAGCAGATTATTCACAGTTCTGTAATCTTCATTCAATTGACTCTTCAGACGTAACATGCGACAGCGCTCTACAACACACTCCTTACACAGGGCTTTCACTAGAGGAAAGAAAGGACAGGAAAGAACTTTACACAGACTTCCTGTGAGGAAAATGTTTTCAAAATAGGCAAAAATTCTAAATGCAAATCACAAATTTTTGACAATCCAGTCAGCCTGTATACTAATTTCCAACATCTAAATACCCGAGTAACAATACCATTTTTTAGACAAAAGAGATGAAATGTTATAAGCTAAACCAAACTATAACATAAAACATCTCAAGGCTGAGAAACTTGTAAAGATAATGAAATGATTAAGACTGAAGAGGGAGGGTCTTCATGCAGAGGCCACCTTCAAAGCAATTTACACTAAGGATGAGCACAAGGAAAGACTTGATGGGAAGCAGAGGAACTAGGAACCACATGAAATGTGACAAAAATGCTTTTGTAAGTTTTAAATTTTTATTTATTATTACTGCATATGGTAGGTGTGTGTGCGTGTGTGTGTGTGATGACAACTTGAAGAAGTGGGTTCTCTTCTTCCACTATGTGGGTCCTGAGGATCAAACTCTGGTCAGCAGGCTTCATGACAAGTCTTTTCCCCACTGAGCCATCTTACTGGCCCTGAAATGTGATTTTTTTTTTTGGAAACAGCTTCCACTGTATGATTTAATTCTGAAGTTAGAACTGTGATTTAGAAAGTATACAGGAAGACCTGAAGCAAGTAATTAAATGCTGCACATAAACAGAAAGTAGCACTTCAAAAGGGGAAATGGGGGCCGTGTAATTTCCTTAGCCTCGTTTAGAGTTGAGACAGGGGTCTATGTTACCAGTAAGTAAAAAGGTAGCCAGATGACTGGAGAGATGGCTCAATGGTTAGGAATACTTCATGATTTTCCAGAGGAACCAGGTTCAATTTCCAGCACCAACATGGTGGTAACTCCAGTTCCAGGGGGATCCAAAGCCCTCTTCTGGCCTCTGTGGGTACTGCATAACACTGGTGCACATGCAGACAACACTCATACACATAAAACTAAAATATTTCAAAAGGTAGTTAGAACCCTGCTGGGCCTGGTGGTGCCCGCCTTTAATCCTAGCACGTCAGAGGCAGAGGCACGCAGGTGGATCTTTGTGAATTCAAGGCCAGCCTGGTCTACAGCTGGGGCTAATAGGGAGACCCTATCTCGAAAAGACCAAAAAAAAAAAAAAAAAGGTAGTTAGAACCAAACACACTGGATACTCTATAGATAGCTCTGTATATTCAAGGTAGAATTAAGCACCACTATATTCATAAATTAAGAAACACTCTACAGATCAAACACTATTAGAAATCCATAAAAGCTAGAGAAACAAGACTACAATCAACAAAACAAAAGCTCAGGGCCTTTTCAGATTATTGATAAGCCAAAAAAACGAATGAGAGAACTCTCAAAATTTCAGGGTCCTAGTCTATTGGCACCCATCACTTCTATTCAGCAAATCTTTTTTGCCTGGTGTGGGAGCCCTTGTTCTAATAGTTTGCCTCAAGTCACCATACAGCGTATGGACCCAAGGCATGACTCTTCTTCAAGCAGAGAAGACACTGTGACATACCAGTGAGTCTTGGACCTCCTCCATATCGATTGTAGAAAATGTCAGCTGCGTATTCAGATATTCTCTTCATGATTGATATTTTATCAGGATGAAGCTTGTCGTGGGAACACAGGCAAGCGTGATTATCAATGGGCTTGGTAGGTGTTGATTCGTCTAACCACTTTTGCAGCCATTCAAGAGAAACAAACTCATAGGGCTCTGAGGAAGAAAGGAATGGGAAGAAACTATGTATTTTTTACAGTTTGTGGAGCAAGTAATCATTGTCCTGAAAAGACAGTGCCAACTGTTCAAAGTCAGTAGGATTGCAAGAATCATAGGGAGGTGTCTGCTGAGTGTGACTACGCATGCTGGTTAGCTAGCTCTCCTGGGAGCTCACAGCTGTGCATGGAAACATGTTTGCACAGAGCCCTACAATTGGCTGGTATTATTAACCACATTCTACAAAAGGTATCCATAGAGAGAAGTGCTTTGCCTGGAAAAATGACCACTTCATCCCTGACTATGTGTATTCACAAAGTAGTTTTCTTTTCTTTTTTTTTTTTTAATTTTATTTATTTTTGTATGTGTATGAATGTACTGTCTGCATGTAGGTTTGTGCACCCGTGTCATGCAATGCCACGGAGGTCAGAAGAGGGTCTCAGATTCCCCTGGAACTGGAGTTCTCCTGGAATTGGAGTTACAGACGGTTCTTAGCCGCCATGTGGGTGCTGGGGATCGAACCCGGGTCCTCTGCAAGAGCAGTCGGTGCTCTTAACCACTAGGCTATCTCTCCAGCCCCATAAAGTATTTTTCATTGGCTTTTTTTTTTCTCGCAAGTATGTGGTACACATCGGAAAACTAAAATGAAAAGTTGGAGTAAGCTCTAAGTTAGAAATTAACCTTGTCAGTGATAACTACTCCTTACAAGCTTCTTTTAACACTGAACTTTTCTGCACCCGAGAAAAAACTGGTGCTGACAGTTGTATTTATAATTTATAAATTTATAATCCCTAAAGTCCAGGTTGTGATCTATTCATTTCATTGTTATTTCAAGATCTGAAACAAGTTCTAGGATAAAGTACACTAGAACAAAATTATCAATTCTGAGGTTCAAAAATTAAGAGAAAATTAATACTTCCAACTGGATTTTAACTTGGGGAAAAGGGAGTCCCAAAGTTCCCCAAGAGCCAAAATTAAAGATAAAGGGACAGCCTTGATTACTTACAAAGAGCTCCAGTGAGTCCCAGCATAAACATAGGAGAAAACATACAGAGTTGAATTCATGTATTTATACTGTATACTACGTCTGGTGAGATCTGAGGGACAGATGCTGCAATGCAAAGCTTATCTCCACCAGTTTCACATTCCCCAAAGTCACACATCCAGAAAGCTAACTTCCACTTAATTTTAGTGAAAAACATTTCAATTTTGATAAAAACAAAAATTTGGAAAAATCAAATCAATTGTTTTTGCTAAACTTGGAGAGCAAAGAGGTCCCACTAGGCTGCTGTAGGCAACTACAGGGGGAGCTGCACGTGCCAGTGGGGACCAAGTGCTCATCTAGCTCTGACTCCAAGAAACTGACCACGAGCAAGTCACTTAAGCTCTCTATGCTTCAGAGCTTTACCTGTAAAATGAAGGTAATAATACCTGCCTTCAACCTACCTCACAAATATGTTGCTGAGTGAAAAAGATAAAACTATGTGAGGCATTTTGATCTTTTTAGAAGAAAAGATGCAGAAAAGTTAATTATACATCCAAACAATATTATAAAGGAGGAGACCTTATGACACAGAACAGGTAAAATGGTTGTAGCATCCTATAAATATCCTAGTATATCAGGGTTCGTGAAGCCCTGGGTTTAATTCCCAGCACTACTCCCTAAAACAGAAGTTTAAAGGAAAAATCAGAACAATAATATATACATATATCTTTTGCTAGGTATATAGCTCAGAGGTAGAGTGGCTGCCTAATTAATAATACCAGCCATTGTCGGCCCTGTGAAAAAAATCACCCATACCTAATTATGCTTAGGCTTGGGCTGAGTTCTGAAGAATGAAAGGATAAGGAATCCCAATCCCAGGGCCAAACAAAGGTCTAAGCACACCTACTATTTCCCCATGCACAGTGAAGAGATTAAGGTGTTGAATCTTAAGTCTCTCAGAGGGAGGGGAAAAAAAAAAAAAAGAGTTGTGATTCAGGGCCACATTTAAGGAATGATTCGCCAGGCTTCTGTTTTGGTTCTGCCCAGCAGCTGGGCAGATATGCCCTATTATTGCTGACTAAAGGATGAACTAACTAAATCTTACCACTAAGATGCTGGGCTCAGTGGCTCACACCTGTAATCCTAGTACTCCGAGCTGAGGCAGGAGGATCATCCATAAGAGGCAGAAGGATCATCCATAATCTGAGGCCATTACGAGCTATTCAGTGAGCTCCAGGCCATCAAGAACTAAGTGAGACCTATCAAAAAGAATGTAACTGCTACAAGGAAAGGTACCTAGGAACAACTAAAGCAAACAAAAGAGGTATCTACTGGACTCAAAAGCTTCTCCACCTCTGTCTAGCATCTTCCTTGACCATCATACCAAATTTTTACTTTAGAGCCTTTCTCTTGGCCATGACACAAGAAGCTGTGACTAAAATGTAGAAAACAAGCTTCTGGGGAAGCAAGTCCTTTGAGAGGAACATGAACTGAATGGTGTGATCCATGAAGTCATTTTCAAATCCTGTGCTGATAAAAAAAGGGCAAACAGTAATTCTTCCGTGCTAAAGTACTGGGTCACAAAGAAGGGACAAAAGCCTACTCAGAAGCATTTTGGCATGACTTTCTTTTTCCTTTGGGTGCTAGAAATTGAAACCAGGGCATCACACACACAATCATGTCTTCTGCAACTGAGCTGCCCTGCCAGTGCCTAGAAAGAATAAACATCTAAAATATTTTTCTTACAGATTTAGCAATTTATACTTATCTTTGACTTAAAATTATACCAGTAATAAAAAAAATCAACATAAAAAGCCCCAACTGACAATACAATTATGCTTAAATACATAAGTATTTATTTCTAAGTTAGGACCACACTGCCTCTCCTCTGTAAGTAGGAGTTAGGCTGGGAAATCTGTATTTACGACACACTGCAACCAAAGGTATACTCGTCTTAAAAGGGGGCTTCTTTGAGACACAATGTAAATTTGATTAAACACAATTAAAAAGATAAATTGGGTTATGTGGATAATTCTGATAATTCTAAGAATGGAGGTGAGCAAGAAAGCTCTTCTACTCATACCTTAACATTTGCTACTGAACTTCAATTGCACTGAATACTATCAAAAACTGTACACATGTCAGTTAATGCTCTTAGGACAAAGAAACAGAACACTCACAGTAATCCAATCAGGGATAGGTTTAGAAACACATTCATATCTCACATTACAAAGCTCTCTTAAAAACTAAAAAAAAAAAAAAAATTTTATTGCATTTGTGTGAGTGACCAAGTGGGACATGTGGGTCCCACATGTGGGTCCTGGGGGTCAAGCTCAATTCTGAACAGCATGGCACCAAGTGCCTTCACCAACGGAATTGTCTTGATAGCCCACAGTAGGAGTCAGAGTGCAGAGTGGTGGCCTAAGATCTATTGTTTATTAACAGCTTCCCATCTTGGAAAGGAATAATGAAAATGACAATGGGCAGCACGCCTCAACCACAGTCATTTTAGAATGCATAAGCTGGGCTTTCAAAATAGGGAAAGGTGTGTTCATATAAATTATTGGATATTAAAAAAAAAAATCAACAAAAACAGAAAACAAAACAGCCAATACATTCAATGACAATAATGTCCTAGAATATCTTACAGACCAGCTCCAGCAGGTAACCTTTGGTACAGCTCCTTCACCTCCTCGTGCTTTGCTTTCCCTTTATCCACACTTTGCTTTCGCATCTCAGCCATTTCAACACACCACTCCTCAAATTTGGAATTATCCCGATCTACCAGCTCCTGAAGAAAAGCTGTTCAAAACAGAAAGAAAACAAAAGAACCTTATCTTCTTTTTCAAAGATAGAAAGATTACCATCCAAAGACAGTGAATACTCTACTGGCAACGTCCCACAGCAGTTCGCCTTTTGCTAGGCCTCTAGCCTAAAGACAGAAGGTACAGAAAATACAAATGTCCTCTGAAATGAAGCCAGGACTGGTCTGTTTCTCCATGACATCATCGACCACCCAGAACTATCAAGTGGCTCAGAAACACCATTTCAGAATGGGCCATGCTAAAGACTGTGGGATACAGCATATAAACCAATTTCGTTTGCCCTACAAATCGAAAAAGTAAAACCAAATGTTGATGTTTTCTTACCTTTCAAACTTCATTAAAAATTGAAGGGGTTGCCGGGGGTGGTGGCGCATGCCTTTAATCCTAGCACTTGGGAGGCAGAGGCAGGTGGATCTTTGTGAGTTCAAGGCCAGCCTGGTCTACAGAGTGAGTTCCAGGACAGCTGGGACTACAGGGAGACCCNTCTCACATTACAAAAGCTCTCTTAAAAATAAAAAAAAAAAAAAATAAATTATTGCATTTGTGTGATGACCCAAGTGGACACTGTGGGGCCCAACATGTGGGTCCTGGGGGGTCAGCTCAATTTCTGAACAGCAATGGCCCAAGTTGCCTTCACCAACGGATTGTCTTGATAGCCCACAGTAGGCGTCAGAGTGCAGAGTGGTTGGCCTAAAGATCTATGTTATTAACAGTTCCATCTTGGAACAGGGAATAATTGAAAAAATGAGCAATGGGGCAGCCACAGCCCTCACCACAAGTCATTTTTAGAATTGCCATAAAAGCTGGGCTTTCAAAATAGGGAAGTGTGTTCATATATCAAATTATTGGATATTAAAAAAAAAAAAATCAACAAAAACAGAAAAACAACAAAACACGCCCAATACATTCAGCTGACAATAATGTCCTTAGAATATATTTACGGACCAGCTCCAGCAGGTTGGTAACTTTGGTACAGCGCTTCCTTCCACCTCCGTCGTGCTTTGCTGTTCCCTTTATCCACACTTTTGCTTTCGCATTCGCAGCCATTTCAACCAACCACTCCTCAAAATTTGGAATTATTCCCGATTCTACCAGCTCCTGAAAAAAAAACAGAAAAAAGCTGTTTCAAAACAGAAAGAAACAAAAGAACCTTATCTTCTTTTTCAAAGATAGAAAGATTACCATCCAAAGACAGTGAATACTCTACTGGCAACGTCCCACAGCAGTTCGCCTTTTGCTAGGCCTCTAGCCTAAAGACAGAAGGTACAGAAAATACAAATGTCCTCTGAAATGAAGCCAGGACTGGTCTGTTTCTCCATGACATCATCGACCACCCAGAACTATCAAGTGGCTCAGAAACACCATTTCAGAATGGGCCATGCTAAAGACTGTGGGATACAGCATATAAACCAATTTCGTTTGCCCTACAAATCGAAAATAAAACCAAATGTTTTTTGATGTTTTTCTTACCTTTCAAACTTCATTAAAAATTGGAAGGGGGTTTGCCGGGCCGGTGGTGGGCATGCCTTTAATCCTGCACCTTGGGAGGCAGAGGCAGGTGGAGTCTTTGTTTGAAGGTTCAAAGGCCAGGCCTGGTCTACAGAGTGGAGTTCCAGACAGCTGGGAGCTACAAGAAAAAAAAAAAAAAAAAAAAAAAAAAAAAAAAAATGAAGGGGTTAGGGTCACTGAAATATCCCAGCATAAGGCCCCCTCATCCTAAAAGCTTATTACTTGGGAAATGTGTGACAAATACCTACCTATACTAATTTACCATAATGAACCACCCCATTATAATAAAAGCAATCTGGTGGCAGTCATTAACCTTCAAGTACAGAATTTCAAGACATTTCCCATAAGTAATCCAGGAAAAATGGATACCTGGAACTTGAACCACTGTGTTGGTCTTTTCGTGGGTTTGCAGTCTATAAACCAACATATATGCATTTCGAGAGCAGTGAGTTCCTTTACCGCACTTGGGTTTACGTGTCTGGGACTTAGAAGGCTCTGCTGGGATAGAGAAATGAAGACAATTTAATTGCATGGTTTATACTTTATTCTTTTTGGGAGGGGGGAAGTGGACAAAAAATTGTTTTCAGAGGGGAGACAGCTGAAGCAGTAAAGTGCTTGTTACACATCCATGAGAACCGACTTGATCCCCCAGAACCCACATTTACAAATCTGGGCATAGTGACATAAACTTGTAACCTTGGTGCTAGGGCAGTAGAAGACAAGAGCCTTGGGGCTGGCTGACCCAACTTGACAAGCTCCAGGCTAATTACAGATCCTGTCTCAAAAAATAAATTGGGTGACTTCTAAGGACCCCAAGATTGGCCTCTGATCTCAAACTTCTAACCCCCCCCCCGCCACAATCTTTTAAAAACTTAAAAAAAAAACTATACAAGCTTAGCAGGATTTTAGACGTAAGAGATTTAAAAATAAGTTGGGCTTGGTGGTACATGCTTTTAGTCCCAGCACTTGGAGGCAGAGGCAGTTCATCTCTCTCTGCAGGTGTCTCTCTCTCTGAGTTTGAGGCCAGCCAAGTCTACAAAGAGTTTCAGGGCAGATAGGGATATAGGGAGACCCTGACTCAAAAATAAAAAAATAAAAAATAAAAAATTATTTTTTTAAATAATGGGGCTATACGGAGGTCCCATCTCAAAAAGACCCCCCCCCCCAAAAAAAGTCCTGCTGGCTGAGTGTGGAACCTTTACCTATCAATCTCACCACTCAGGAGGTAGAGCTGGGAAGACTACCAAAAGTTGGAGGTCAAACTGATCTACATGGGACAATACCAATAGCATGACCTAACTTTATTTAATGTCTGTCTGAAATTTATAAAATTAATCCAAAGCTGAAAATGGTACATGCTTATTTTCTCAGCACCGAGAAGGCGAGGCAGGAAATTCTCAATAGCCTGGGCTATATTTAAGCCAGCCTCAGCTACAGGAGGCTCTGTCTCCATAAACTCCATACATGCAAAAAGAGAAATAAGAAAAAGGGTCAAGCATGTACAGCTATAATCTCAACAGCAGGAAGGCCTTTAAGGCCAAGGATTGCCACAAGTTTGAGGCCAACTTGGGTTATATGAGACTAGTCTTTAAAAAATAAAAAAAATTCTAATGGAAGAATTATTAAAATATAAAATCAGGACACTGAGGCGTATATTTGCTTATATTCTTCTAAAATTTAGAACTGTCCACATTGAGAACAGACAACTCCCTAAGATTTTTTTTTTTTGGTCTTTTTGAGACAGGGTCTCCCTGTAGCTCCAGCTGGCCTGGAACTCACTCTGTAGACCAGGCTGGCCTTGAACTCACAAAGATCCGCCTGCCTCTGCCTCCCAAGTGCTAGGATTAAAGGCGTGCGCCACCACACCCGGCTTAAGATTTAAAATTTTTATTTTTTAATTATATGTTCCTGTTTGTGGATGTGTTTGTGCATGTGACTGCAGAAGAGAGGTCAGGTGGCCCTGAAAATGGGTGAAGGAACAAACCTAACCCTTTGCAAGAGCAGCAACTGCTCTTTAACCTCTTAGCCCGGTCCCCCAATAAGATTTTAAATCCTATAATTTCTAAAACAATTTAAAATGATTATCATGGAAAATAGATGGCCTTAACCTCAGTTAAAAAAAAAAAAGACTGAAAAATCAAAGCAATACTTTACAATCTAAAAGTTCATCAAAAGACTGTTCCTGGACTTTGAGAAAACAAATTTTTTACAACTGTTAAACATTTTTTTTGGGAGGGGGGCCCACCAGGTGCGGTGGCTCACACCTTTAATCTCAGCACTTGGGAGGCAGAGGCAGGCAGATCTCTGGTTTATATAGTGAGCACCATGCCAGCTCCAGGTACAGAGAGATCCAGTCTTAAAAAAAAAAAAAAGATTAAAAAAAAAAACCCCAAACCCCAAAATCTTTGTTCCTACCAAAGAATGCTATAATAAAAAACAATAGAAATAAATATTAGTACCATGAGGGGCTGGAGAGATGGCTCAGTGGTTAAGAGTGCCAAATGTTCTTGCAGAGGACCCGGGTTCAAGACCCAGCACTCACATGGTGGCTAAGAACCATCTTTAAGCCGGGCGTGGTGGCACACACCTTTAATCCTAGCACTTGGAAGGCAGAGGCAGGTGGATCTCTGTAAGTTCAAGGCCAGCCTGGTCTACAGAGTGAGTTCCAGGCTAGCTGAGACTACAGGGAGACCCTGTTTCAAAAAAAAAAAAGAAAAAATTAGTAACATGAGTGTCACTTTAGTAAAAATCGAAGCTCAAAGGCTGGATTGCAGCTTTGACCTGAAACATCCACCAGAGACCTGTGTTCTAGGTGTTTATCCCCAGGTACACGATCAGGACAGCTATGGAAACTTAAGTAAGGCAAAAAGCACTCCAACACATAATCAGTACTATTCATGGCTGTTAGTCCACTTCGCTATCTTCCCAAGTCAGGGGAAACAAATGCAGTAACTGAAACTGACCCTCTGGTGGCTTCTCTGGGGCAAACTTAGTCAGGTTTTTGAAGCAGGTATTGGTAACAAATGATGTCCAGAGATGTTAAATAGCTTTGATAATAATCTTGAGCCATGACACAGTATTGCAGATATTGCCAATAAAAAATTTGTATTTTAAAAGGGCACTCACAACTTAAAGGTTTTACCTAGATCTTCCTCAATCCCTAGCTGTAATTTCTTCCCCTCCATCTTCTCTATGTCTTCATCGTTGAATTTGTACCATTCACCAGACTGCGGATCTTTCACATGAGCAATGTAGTGGCCAGAATAAGCACTCACTCCTCTGTGTATGAGGACTGCGCTGAGTTCATACACAAAGGACCCACCTGCAAGGAAGGAGGAAAGGGCGTTTAGAGTAACTTTCTATGATAACTTCGGCACCAACTGCTGTCACTACAATTCTTTCTACTTCCAGTTAAGTTCAAAAACATGTCACCTAAGAGCTGGGCAGAGTGACTGGATGTCTACAATCCTGACACTCCAAAAGCTGAGGTCAGAAATGCTAGCACTGACTACATAATTGAACAGTATTCCAAGTGAGAGAAAGTGAGCTAAAACTAAAGATTTTAGTTTTTTAATCCTAGCACTCGGCAAGCAGAGGCAGGCAGATCTCTGTGAGTTCGAGGATACCCTGGTCTACAGAGTGAGTTCCAGGCCAGCTGGGGCTATAGGGAGAACCCATGTCAAAAAGACAAAAAAATTAATGAATTAATAGATAAAGTAAAACCATAGGACTAATACACACACACACACACACACAAAGATTTTAGTTTTACAAAACAAGATGGTAATTCCTTTTTTTTTTTTTTGAGTACTGGGTCATCACAAGTTGGAGGCTAGTGTAGGCAATAATAGTAGGTTCTTGGAAAGATTTGACTACAGATAAGTGTCTGAAAATGAATAAAACTCAGAACACAAAGAATAAAATCTCAAAAGAATCTAAATGTAAACCAATTATTAAGAGGAAAAGTTCTAGAATTTTATTTTACTACATAAATAAGCAGTATGTGTATGAGTGTACTGTCTGCATGTAGGTCGGTGCACCTGTGTCGTGCAATGCCTCGGAGGTCAGAAGGTGTTAGATTCCCCTGGAACTGGAGTTAAAGATGGTTTGTAGCCACTGTGTGGGTGCTGGGAATTGAACCTGGGTCCTCTGCAAGAGCAGTCGGTGCTCTTAACTGCTGAGCCATCTCTCCAGCCCCATAAGCATTATTAAAAATTAGAAAACAGAAGCCGGGCATGGTGGCGCATGCCTTTAATCCTAGCACTCAGGGGCTGGAGAGATGGCCTAGCGGTTAGAAGCGCCGACCGCTCTAACAGAAGACCTGGGTTCGATCCCCAGCACCCACATGGCAGCTGAGAACTGTCTGAAACTCCAATTCCAGGAGAGCTCCAGTTCCAGGGGGAATCCGGGGCCCTCTTCTGACCTCTGAGGCGTTGCACGACACGGGTGCACAGACCTGTCTGCAGATAGTGCATTCATACACATACAAAAAAAAAATAAAAATAAAAATAAATAAAAAAATCCTAGCACTCAGGAGGCAGAGGCAGGCGGATCTTTGTGAGTTCAAGGCCAGCCTGGTCTACAGAGTGAGTTCCAGGTCAGCTGGGGCTACAGGGAGACCCTGTCTCAAAAGACAAAAAAAAAAAAAAACAGGTCAGGCATGACATTGTAAACCTTTAATCCCAGTACTTGGGAGACAGGGGTAAGCAGATCTCTGTGAGTTCCAGGCCAGCTTCGTCTACATAGCAAGTTCCAGGCCAGACTATAGGAAGACCATCTCAAAATGACTCCCCCCACCAAAAAAAAAAAAATTTAGAAAACAAGGGGGCTGGAGAAATGGCCCAATGGTTAAGAGCACTGACTGGTCTTGTAGAAAACCCAGTTTAGATTCCCAGCACCTATATGGTAGCTAACAACCATCCATTCGTAACTCTAGTTCCAGGTGATCTGACACCAAGGTTCTGCATAACATGTTGCACTGAAACAGGAATGCAATATTCATATACATAAAATAAAAATAAATATTTTTGAAAATCAGGAAACAAGAAAAACTCACTGTTAGTGTCATAAAACATTTATAATTATGTTTTCAGTATTAACACATGAATGAAGACACAATTTAAAAAATATATCAATAACATCTTTCCACACCATTAAATATTCTAAGAAACTATTTTCAGTAACTGTGCATAATTTAATTACCACAATATATCAAACCACTACCATATCCATGGATACTTAAACTGGTAGGATTATTTCATAGCAAAAATATTCACACCAAACTTTTAATATTTCATTACAATAATGGTCTTAAAACAGCAAGGTGTAGCCAGGTGTGTTCGTACAAACCTTCAATCCCAGCAGAAGCAGGCAGATACCTGGGAGATTGATGCCAGCCTGGTCTACCTATTGAGTTCCAGTCTGACCAAGGCTACAAGGAGAGCCTGCTCTTAAAAAAAGATCAAAAAAACACTGGGCATGGTGGCACACCCCTTTAATCCCAGCAGTCGGGAGGCAGAGGCAGGCAGCTTTTTTAGTTCAAGGCTTGCCTGGTCTACAAAGTGAGTTCTAGGACATCTGGGGCTACAGGGAGACCTTATCTGAAAAACACACACACACAAAACAAAAGAGATCAAAAACAAAAAACCCAAATCATCCATCACTCAACCAACAAACCATAAACATGGTGAATATTGTTTTGCAACAGAGAACAACAGCAGTTAACTAATAAAGGACAAGTACAAAATTCCTGAAATCCTATAGCTTAGTTGTTACACCAACTCCAGTGTCCCTTGCGTATGAGCTGTGACGAAAGTCATATTCGAGGCAGGCGGGGGAGCAAAGTCCTTCAGGGCCTGACGCCCTGGAGGTCCCTGACAGAGTGCTCGGCCTTGACCATTTCTCGATATGCTCCTAAGATGTCACGCTTCCTTGGTGCTGGGCTTGGCATGCTGTCTTTCTTAGTTATAATATACTTTCTAAATACAACAAAGTCCTCTCTCAAGTTTAATTAAATGTTCCTTATAGACAAAGGACAGAGTTACCTAGATGTTCCGGGAGTTGATAATAATAGCCAAATACCTCCCCCAGTTTTAGGCCATTCTTGGAGCAGGAACTTTCTGTAAATCTTAGTCAAATTAAATATAAAAATATTTTTGAGTACGACCCTCCTTTCTTAAAAGCTCTTGCAAAAATTCATTGGAAAAACAACATTACATTGGGTGATATCATAGACCAATTACAAAATAATAAATTGTTTGAAGAAAGTTCAAAATA
>VZQC01008976.1:67755-101379 GCA_009823505.1 Rhizomys pruinosus | reverse complement strand
CTTGTTAACCCCACAGCAAAAACAAACTATTATTAATCAAATATACAATAGTAAATGGTGGCATTGCACACACTGTACCAAAGCAAGACATGTTGAAAAATTAGCTCCGGGTGCATTACAATTGGCCTGAGCCATTTCCCTGGGAGACAGAAAAAGAAAACTTTAAGATCACAAAGTAAAGGTTATTTTAGTTATAAAGTAATAATAAAAAGAAAAGCCACAATCTCTCTCAGTTCAAAAAAGTTTTGTTCCAGACTTGTGCCTGCGGTTTTGTGACCATTGTCTAAACTCAAAGATGTATTATGCTGTAATCTGCCAACCATGACCCATGACTATGTACTTTGGTTAATTGAATTGTTAGTAACCTGTCCAGTAGTTCTGGAAAGTTTGCCAACTCTCCTTGCTGTTTCTTCTTGAATTTACTATAAAATCACTGCCTTGAGCTCAATAAAATCGCTACAGATCCAGAAAAGCCTCTCTTGGTTTTTCTTCTGTACGCCATTCACCAAACCTGTGTTTTCCTTCCAAGAGGACTCTGTTGACCCACGATTAGAACACGACCCCCGGTGGGCTAGTCAGTGGCATTAGTTAAGGAAGACATTAGTGTAGATTAATACCCAAACCTGCTAGATTACAAAATATTTAAGACACTGGGTTAAGATAAAAATATTTCTTGGCCGGGCGTGGTGGCACATGCCTTTAATCCTAGCACTTGGGAGGCAAAGGCAGGCAGATCTTTGTGAATTCAAGGCTGGCATGGTCTACATAGTGAGTTCCAGGACAGCCAGAGCTCCAGGGAGACCCTGTCTCAAAAAGACCAAAAATAAATAAATAAATAAAATAAAAATATTTCTAAGCTGGACAAGGTGGCACATGCCTTTTATCATAGGGCTTAGGAGGCAGAGACAGGTGGATCTTTGTGAGTCCAAGGCCAGACAGCTGTCCAGGACAGCTGGGGCTATAGGAGACGCTGTCTCGAAAAGACACCCCCCCCAAAAAAAAATTCTAAATTAGGCCAGAATCCTGGGACTTATGTAGCTAGATGAGAGACAGACAGAACTGGGCAGGAGCTGGTGGGCCAGCTGGCTGGGGTATACGACACAGCAGGGAGACAAGGCAGACAGACCCTGCCTTGATAGAGTAGAAGGCCAAAACCACCCCCCAAACTTATCCTCTGAAGCCTACACACACACACACACACACACACACACACACACACACACACACAGAATATTTCTAAGTCTTTTAATTGTATAGCTTAACTGGCAAAAAAATAAGAATTCCTAGCAGCTAGAACCCACGTAAAGACGGCAAGCTAAGCCTTCTGCAGCATGAAGGACCCTTACTGTTATTAGTAATTTCCCGAAGGAATTATCAGCCAGGCATAAGCTAATCTCCACTCTTCTTCCCTGGAGTGGCATCCTTTGTAGAGAGGTTCCCCAATTTCCCATTCTCCACTTTTCATCCTCCAACCTCTTTCAACCACGACTTTTTTCTTTAAGATGGTATCAGCTGTGTCCCATTGTGAATGAGCTTTACATCACCTAGGCTGGATCCTTAAGACCATTAAACTGGTAAAACTTTATGTCTTGTGCATTTTTATCATAACAAATAAGAAAATTAAAAAATTAATTTTTTTACATAAATTTTTTTTTTTAACAAATCTAGACCCATGTTCCTGCCCATTCCCCTACCCCGCCAGAGCTCATGCATTCTGCCAAACATGCTTTTCATCTCTTTCTCAGTCTTTCTCAATATTCTCCATGAGGAAGTTGACTGTTTTGAGCAGAAGTTCACTGTTTCAGTCAGTTCTTTGATGCAGTCCTTTCTGTTGTTGTTGTTGTTGTTGTTGTTGTTGTTGTTTCCAATATGCATTACGCCCAATTGCTTTGGACAAAAGCTCAGTAAGAAATACTTACAACTAGGTAATTGGCACTAGCATCCACAGATGAGGGATACCATTCGTCGTTTGTTTTTCTGGGACTGTGTAACTTCACTCAGCATGATGTCCTCTAGCTCCAGCCATTTTCCTGCCTAGCTCCTGATGTCATCTTTCTTTACTGCTGCATAGAACTCCATTGTGTAGATGTACCACATTTTCTCTATCAGTTGAGGGGCATTTGGGTTGGTTCCAGCTCCTTGCTATTATGAAGAGAGCTGAAATAAACATGGCCATGCATGTATCTCTGCGGTGGGGTGAGTCTTGAGGGTACATGCCTAGGAGTGGTATGGCTGGGTCGGGTGGCAAGTTCATTCCAAGTCTTCCAAGGGTTCTCCACACTGCTTTCCATAGTGGCTGTACGAGTTTACATTCCCACCAGCAGTGGATGAGTGTTCCCCTTTCCCCACAACCTCTCCAGCACTTGGTATCATTTGTTTTCTTGATCCTAGCCAGTCTTATTGGAGTAAGATGATATCTTAAAGTGGTTTTCAATTGCATTTCCTTAATGATTAGTGATGTTGAACACTTCTTAAGGTGTTTCTCAGACATCTCTAACTCCTCACTTGTGAAGTCTCTGTTCAGTTCTTTGCTCCATCTATTGAGTGGGTCATTTGTTTTCTTTTTTCTTTGTTTTTTGAGTAGTTTATATATTCTGGAAATCAATGCTTTGTCAGATGTATCTGCAGTGAAGGTTTCCTCCACTCTGTGGGATTTCTCTTTACTTCCTTGATTGTTTCTTTTGATGTACAGAAGCTTTTGAGTTTAATGAGGTCCCATTTGTCAACTGTCGACCATAATTCTTGTGCAGCTGCTGTCTGATTTATGAAGTCTTTTCCTACACCTATGTCTTGTAGTCTGCTGCCAACTTTTTCTTCTATCACCTTCAGAGTTTGGGGTTTCACATTGAGGTCTTTGATCCATCTGGAGTTGACTTTTGTACAGGGCGAGAGGTAGGGGTTTAATTTCATTCTTCTACAAGTGGTGATCCAGTTTTGCCAACACCACTTGCTAAAGATGCTGTCTTTTCTCCATTGTGGCTTCTTGGCCCCCTTGTCAAATATAAGATGGCTGAAATTGTATGTGCTCAGATTTGGATCTTCGGTTTTGTTCCATTGGTCAACAGGTCTGTTTTTGTGCCAGTACCAGGCTGTGTTTTTATGACTATAGCCCTGTAGTATAGTTTGAAGTCTGGTATAGAGATTCCCCCTGTGTAGTTCTTTTCACTCAGGTCAACCACAATTTTCTACTTGCTTGTGTTCAACATTTTTAGATTCTACAAGTGAGTGAGACAGTGAAAGATTTTCTATACTAAGCTTTTTGTGTTGCCCAGGTTTATTCATGGTGTCACAAATGATGGACCATTTTGGGGATGTATAGTATTCTATTCTGCAAATATGTCATGCTTTCTTTAAAAGAGTTCTTAAGTATAATAGATGACAGACATGATCCCGCCTACTGCAGGAAATAGTTGAGGGAAATCATCTGCTTTATACATGTTCGTTGGTACTTAGGAGGTAAGAAATAAATCTCCAGCCAGGTGTGGTGGTGCAGGCCTTTAATCCTAGCACTTGGGAAGCAGAGGGAGATGGGTCTTTGTGAGTTCAAGGCCAGCCTGGTCTACAGAGCGAGTTCCAGGACAGCTGGGGCTACAGGGAGACCCTGTCTCCAAAAAGACCAAAAAAAAAAAAAAAAGAAAGAAATCTTCCCTTTAAAGTTGATTAAGAAGCAGATACCAGGAAGATTTCTTTGGAGCTCAGACCTAGGAAGTCAGATTCGCAAAGCCAAGTGAATCTTTCACCATGAACTGTGGCAGCCCAGACCTGTAGTCCTGGCATCTGGGAAGTTAGCACAAGAACACTGCTGAGTTCAAGGCCAACCTAAGCTACAAAGCAAGACGTCTTCTCTACTAGTTATCTTGTGTGATGTCTTCCTGGGATGAGTGATAATTCTAAGGAACCCAAGTTCAGTCTACACCCACACCACACAGCATAGAAACAATGTCTAAAAGGCAGCTAAAAAGAGTGCAACCTGAACTCATTAAAGACTCTTACCTCAGTCATGAGAAACAGAAAAACACACACATACACATGCATCTCAAAAACTTAAGTCTAAAGTTTAAAAACCTAACTCTAAAGAAAAATTACATAAAGACTAAAATAAGTCATAGATCACAGAAAACAAAAGCAGATCCAAAATTGGTGGCACACACTTTTAATCCCAGCACTGGTCTACACAGGGCGCCCCAGGCCAGCTAGGACTAAAGGGAGACCCTGTCTCAAAAAGACAAAAAAAAAAAAAAGACCCCTTTCCCCACCCCTAAAAAATCAGATCTCATATCTGAGAAGAGTAAAGAAATAAAATAATAAATCCCACCACAACACTAAGACTAAAACCAACAAAGAAAAGACCTTAAAACCAGGCATAATAAAACAAGACACTCATAAATAGAAATTGGACTGCACTGCATTCAGCGTGGCAGCAGAGACAAGCGGCTGAGAAAACAGAAGGGATCATCCGTCCAGAGAGAGGAGACGAAGGACTGCACAAGAAAAATGCATTTCACAAGGTGAAAGGACGCACTCAAAAATGGTAGGCAAAAAACAATCTGCTAGGGCTGGAGATGGCTCAGCTTTCCCAGAGGACCCAAGCTGATTCCCAACACCCACAAAGCAGCCAACAAAGGTCTGTAAATCCAGTTCCAGGATCCGACACCTTCCTCTGACTCTGTAGGCATTGCAAGACTCAGGCGCATCTACACACATGCAGACAATATTCTCATACCCATAAAATAATAAACAATATATATATATATATTTAAAAAAAAAAGAGTTTTAAGCACCAGGAATGGTGGCACATATCTTTAACTCCAGCACTCAGGAGGCAGAAGCAGGCCAATCTCTGAGGTGTCAGAGTCAGTTGGGGCTACAGGGAGACCCTGCATCCATCCACAAAAAGGGAGTGGGGAGAGAAGGGGAGGGGAGAAGCAGAAGAAAAAAGAACTCTATGACATAATTCGAAGGGTGTGGTGGTACACGCCTTTAATCCTAGCACTTGGGAGGCAGAGGCAGTCGGATCTCTGTGAGTTCAAGGCCAGCCTGGTCTACAGAGCGAATTCCAGGACAGCTGGGGCTACAGGGAGACCCTGTCTCAAAAAGAAAAACAAAACAAAAAACCCCAAAACACAAAAAAAAACCCGAAATAATTCAATGTTTGGGGGGGGAAAGAAGGGAGGGGTGGCTGAGGAGATGGCCCAGTCAGTAAAGTGCTTGCCAAATACACATAAGGACCTTGTTTGATAATTAGCACCCAGTTGATAAAAGCAAGGTGTGGGCCTCTGAGATCGCCAAGCCTGGTGAGCTGAGTCTGATCCCAGACACGCACATGAGAGATGGAGGGAACCAATTCCTGCAAGTTGTCCTAGCTGTCCTCTGAACTCCACACATGTGTTTTCACACACACACACAAATCAGCAAGGTGTGGGTGGTATGCCAATAATCCCAGCACTATGTGCATGGAGAACACATGGATTTCTGAGGCTCACCTAGCCTAACTGGCAAGTTCCAAGTTCAGTAAGTTGGTCTGTGTGTGTCTGTGTGTCTGTCTGTCTTTCTCTGATAACATGGCTCCTGAAGTTGACCACATAATGCACACACATGTGCACTGGAATAGAAGTGAACACATATACACACATACAATAAAGTGATTTCAGGGGCTGGAGAGATGGCCTAGCGGTTAAGAGTGCCGACTGCTCTTACAGAGGACCCGAGTTCGATCCACAGCACCCACATGGCGGCCGAGAACCATCTGAAACTCCAATTCCAGGGGAATCCGAAACCCTCTTCTGACCTCCGCGGCATTGCACAACATGGGTGCACAGACTTGCATGCAGACAGTACATTCATACACATACATAAATAAAAAAAATAATAAAGTGATTTCAGAGTCAGATTTACTAACACATTCCAGGAAATCCTAATATTTGGAGACTGAGGCAACCTGGTTCCACAGGGAGACCATCACAAACAAAAAAATTACTAAGTCTGGGTGATCCTCAAGCCTTAAATTGTATGACATCTAACCAGGAGAGTGTCCCAGAAATAAAGCCAAGAGCCCCGATGGAGGAAGCAGTGATCATGCCAAATCCTCCCAGATAACTGTCTACAAACAATGGCTGGCATGCCAGCAGGACAACTGGGGTCAGAAGCTGCTGTCAAGTACTCTAACACTGCCAGCCACGGGTTCTGAAACAACTAAGCTCAAGACATTTAAAGACACAAGGAGACAGAAAATGTACCCAAACTGCACAGAAAACTATAAAGAGGGACGTAAGATGAGGAAACGAAAGACATGTGAAAGAAAGCTGTGACTAGCTGGGAGAAGGAAAGAACAGCCAGAGTAGGGGACAGGGCATGAGGGAGGGAAAGAGAGGAACAGATGTGCATAAAAATGCCACCATGAGGGGCTGAAGAGATGGCTCAGTGGTTAAGAGCGCTGAATGCTCTTGCAGAGGACCAAGGTTTGATCCCCAGCACCCACATGTCAGCTGAGAGCCATCTTTAACTCCAGTTCCAGGGGAATCCGACGCCCTCTTGAGGTCAGTGACCTCCGTGATGCACGACACGGGCGCACAGACCTGCATGCAGACAGTACATTCATACACATAAAGAATAAACAAAATTAAAAAAAAAAAGAAAAAAACAATTTCCAATCTTTAGAAAAGAAAAAATTTTAAGGGGGGAAAACATGAATTAAAAACATTCAAAATCACTGCTGAAATGGTACAAACTTCTTACCACTAGGCCATCTCTCCAGCCTAGTACACACTTCTAATCCCAGCTTGAGAGTCAGGAGGATAATCAAGAGGCCACCCTCAGCTACACAGTAAATTTGAGGAGAGCCTGGACTACACATACCCCTAAGATCTCCCAGACACAAAAGTCTTTAAAGCTAAATGGAAGGGTGTAGGTTCCCACGATGGTAATACGTGTCTAGCTTGCCTGAGGTCCTGGTTCAATCCCCAGCACAAAAAAACACACACACACCCACACAAAAAAACACAAAAAAACCCCAACAGTCTAACCCTCCTCCAAAGAAAAAGGGAATGGATTGAGGTTGAATAATAACAAGTTTTGTAAGAACTTGGGTTGCTGGGCATGGTAGCACATGCCTTTGATCCTAGCACTTTGGAGGCAGAGGCAGATGGATCTCTGTGAGGTCAAGGCCAGCCTGGTCTACATATTGAGTTCCTGGATAGCTGGAGCTACAGGGAGACCCTGTCTCAAAAAGAAAAAAAGAAAAAAAAAAAAAAAAGAACTCGAGTAACAATTTTCAAACATAGCAAATGTGGATTGAGAAACAGCTGATAAACATCTGATTTTTAGCAGACCATGGTGGCAAACACCTGTAAGCCCACTCCTGGGAGAGGGAGGCAGGAGTTCAAGGCTATCCTCAGATATGTAGCCAAGTAGAAAAAGCTGAGCTACATGAGACCCTATCTCAAAAAAACAAAAACAAAAAAAGGGCAACATTCCTGTGCTTACTCTTACAAATGACCCTTGTCAAAAAAGCCAGAGACTGCACATGGCAATTAGCAGTCCACTGCACCATGCTCAACAGTGAGGTAGTCTGCACAGCTTGGTGAAACAGTACCTTTGTGGTCCACGTATGGCTCCATGTCCAAGGTTTCTGAGAAGCCAATGTAGGTGTTGAGTTTCTTCTTATGTCCAGTTTGTCTGGCCAAGAGGAAAGCAGACTGTAATAAGAGCTGGCACAAGCAGAGACTACACACAGGCTTTCCCAGGACCCAACAAGTGCCACAGAAGCTAAAGTCATCCAGCAACCTTGGAGACATGGGCACAAGCTGACCAAAAGGGTAAAGGAGAGGAATTCAAAGTTCAGATGTCTAACAGGCGTGCCTGGGCATGTGTGTATGCATATGCAGGGTCCTCTTGATTTTAATTACAAGGAGAGAAGGATAAAAAGTTAAAAAAATTTATAGTACTTTAAAAAAATGTAAAAAAAAAACAAAACCCAAAGACCCAACTATAACCTTCTAGTTCCAGAGCTTCCAACTGTTACCAGGTCTCTGTCTCCTCTGCCTGCTTGGTACAGCACATACTCACCTGTCAAACACAAAACGCATCAGCTGTAGGTTCAGAGTGCAAGGAAGGCTCAGAAGTCGAATCTTTCTTGTAGCATTCTGCTTGCTTTGACAGTTTTCACAGAAGTATCGATTGTCTCCTTCTAATTTTTCTTCCTGATCAGGAATAAGCCATACTAGGATTTGAAGCCAATAATAAAAGCTCTGACTGAAAGCATAATTATTAGCTAACAGCTCCCGTTCAAACTGGACACACCAGTCTTGTCCATGTCTCTTCTACTCACAGGCCTTTCTTCTGCACCTGTCTCTCCCTGATCACCTAACACTTCAACGTCCCATGCTAGGAACTTGGCCCTAGTCCGTCTCCCCTCCTTGGGAGCTTCATCAAATCCTGATTTCATCTTCCTGTTGCACTATATCCTTCAAGTATAACATGCTTAAAGCCAAACTCTGTGTATATGTGTGCTGGTGTGGTGCTGAGAATTAAGCCTAGAGTCTTCAAAACAAACTAAGCAAGCTCTCTGCCACTGAACCAGGCCAAAACATTTTCGGTGCTATTTTTTTTTTATCTTTATTTTATGTGTATGAGTATTTTGTCTGCATGCATGTAAGTGCAAGTGTGTATAATGTCCACTGAGGCTAGAAGAGGGCACCAGATCTCCTGGAACTGCAGTTATGGACAGTTGTTGGCCACCATGTAGGTGATGGGAAATGGAAGGTGGTTCTCTGCAAGAACAGCCATCTCTCCTGCCAGTTGCTGTTTTTCAGACAGCAGTACAAGCTGGTCTCCAACTCCCTAGCTGAGGCTGTGAACTCCTGGCTCTCCTTCCTCCTTAGCATTCACCCCCCACGCCCAATCCCTCTCTCAACCCTGCTCTTCCCATTTTTCTCCCATCTTAGCAATGATAACAAAATTCGTCCAACTGAGCAGATCACAAACCTTAAAAATCCTTGACTATCCTCTTCATATTCAGTATACAAATGTGACTAACTCTACTTTGAAAATATAAAAAACAAGCCAGCCAAATGCTACACCTTCTTTCTTCAGTTAACCTGTGGTCCAGGCAACCTGCACCCTGTCTGTCCAAGCTCTACTCGTCCTCAGTCTCTTGCGGACAGCATGCACAGCAGTCCTGTTAAACACTGCACTGTGATTACAGCCCTCATAACCCTTCAGTCTCAAAGTCAATGCTCCACTTCTTTTTTTTTTTTTTTTAATTTTAAATTTTTTTTTGTATGTATATGAATGTACTGTCTGCATGTAGGTTTGTGCACCCGTGTCGTGCAAGGCCGCGGAGGTCAGAAGAGGGCGTCAGATTCCCCTGGAACTGGAGTTAAAGACGGTTCTCAGCTGCCATGTGGGTGCTGGGGATTGAACCCAGGTCCTCTGCAAGAGCAGTCGGTGCTCTTAACCGCTAGGCTATCTCTCCAGCCCAATGCTCCACTTCTTTTTTTTTTTAAATTTTTAAAAAATTTTATTTGTTAGTTTTTTATGTGTATGAATGTACTGTCTGCATGCAGGTTTGTGCACCCGTGTCGTGCAATGCCGCGGAGGTCAGAAGAGGGCGTCAGATTCCCCTGGAACTGGAGTTAAAGACGGTTCTCAGCTGCCATGTGGGTGCTGGGGATTGAACCCAGGTCCTCTGCAAGAGCAGTCGGTGCTCTTAACCGCTAGGCTATCTCTCCAGCCCAATGCTCCACTTCTAACTAGTCCTCTTTGCTGTGGCCTGCCGCTACCCAGAGATTCATTTTCTGTTGCTTTGCTCATGCACTCTGCCATACAAACAGCTTCTTATTCTCAAACCACACACAGAACAAAGCTGGAGATTGGACTCTAAGTATTTCAGCTGCTCAGGACATGCTTCTCTCTGCTTTCCAGTATGGCTCACTCTTCTTCTGTGGCCATGGCACTTCAAATGACAGCCAAGCCTAGACTTATCCCCCACACTACCAGCCCCACCCTGCATTGGTCTTCTCCTGAGCACATACTGTGTTTTAAACAACGTATACTTTACTCATTTACTTCATGGTCCTGCCTGGTATAACACTGCACTGTAAGTTCCAGAGACTGATTTTGCCCGTTTTGGTTAATTTTGTCAGCCCAACATCTTTCTTTTTGCTGCTGCTTCTGCTGCTGCTGCTGCTGTTGTTTTGAGACAGGGTCTCTGTGTACTCCCAGCTGTCATGGAACTCACTATATAGACCAGGCTGGCCTCACAGAAATCCACCTACCCCTGCCTTGCAAGTGCTAGGATTAAGGGTGTGTGCCACCATGCCCAGCTCAACATCTTTTTTATTTATTTAATTACTTATTTATGTGTATGAGTGTACTGCCTGCATGTAAGTGCACCCATGTCATGCAATGCCTGCAGAGGTCAGAAAAGAGCATCAGATCCCCTGGAACTAGAGTTACAGATGTGAGTGCTAGGATTCGAACAGAGTCCTTTGCAAAAGGACTCTGTTCTTTTGGAGAGAGCCAGTGCACTGAACTGCTAAGCCATCTCTCTAGCCCCAGCCCAACATCTTTTATTCAAGAAGTGTTTATCAGAATAAACTCAATAGATTTAATTATTTTAGGCATGCTAATGTATGCTTTCCAAATCTGACAACATACAAAAACATGTTGAGAAGAAACTATAATAATAAGCTCATCTCTTACACTATACATCTATTCACACTTGATAACAAGTTTCCTGTTAGCAATTTCCACTCAGAATGAAAGGGAAGTCACTTCCATGTCTCTACATAACTCTACACAGAAAGTAGAAATGTGAAGGAGGAGCTGAAGAATGGCAATACTGATGTACAAAACATTTCCATTTAATGCATTCTATTTCTCATTATAAATAAATTAGCTTTATGGTAACGGAGCCTAGATTGCCTTTAAACACTCTGCTGCCTGAAACCATACACAGGACTTGACAATGAATTAGCGTCCAACAGCCAAAACTGACTTTAAGAAGCAATTAAGCTTTGTTACTTAATAGTTTCTTTTGGACCTTTACAAAAGCAAATATCTCTAATGTTGAAAAATCTCCACTAATACTGCACCCACTGATCAAAATGACATTCAGAACAGCAGAGAAGCCAGTGAGCAGAAGCAACAAGCAGCCCAGGCCTACGTACCTTCAAGAATTCTGAGATACAGTCTGTTAACTGCTTATGGCCTTGGATGTTTAACTCCAGTTCATAGAACTTTGATAACAGCTTAGACTCTCGGCCACACTGATTGCAGCTACAACAAAAAAGCAATAAAACCGAGATCAGAGTGAGAAAAGCAGTCAAGTACCAGTGCACACATCCCAAACAGATGGCAGTGTTTCTAACCTTAAATAGGCTCTGTTGCAGACATTATTTATAATACATAAACTGCAGGTTAAATAAAAGCACAAGGTAACTGGTGACATCACCTACTTTATGACTAGGAAATTTCAAGGAGGTATTGGTATTAGTTCTCTAGCCAGTTTAAACTTCACCCTTTCGGCCTACACTGCACAGCCATAAACAAAGAACCAGCTAGACACTTCCCAACACCTGGATGTGCTCAACTGCAATAAGGGTGGCTGTTTATGTGTTCCCATGGAATTGTATTGCTATAAACACTTCAGGTCCCATACCCCGTCACAGCAATAATCTGGAACTGAACTGAAACTGAGCAACATGATCAACTGTCTTACATTAAAAATATCCCGCAAAAAAGGCTGAAATAAGACTTACACAGTTACATAAGCATACTCCCCACAGAACTGCTGCTGAACAATGTTCCTCACATCTGGATTCTTTTGTTTTGACAAAGTATCTTCCAACAGAGACATGAACAGCTTTGAAAATTCTTGGGCATCCTACAAGTTTAGAATAATGAAAAGAAAAACTTTATCTTCCTTGTGAACCTAACACCAACACTAACAAATTTTCTAGAAACTACTTGTACTTACAATTGGCTCAAGCACTATAGAGCTACACTGAATAAGTTTATGCCTATGAATAAATTTTAAGTAATACAGTCAATCTCAAAACATCCTGGAGAATAAAGGTGCTAATAATTTAAAGTAGAAATTAAATTTTTTTGTTGTTTGTTTTTTTGAGACAGGGTCTCCCTACAGGAGAGAGTCCCAGCTGTCCTGAAACTCACTTTGTAGACCAGGCAGGCCTTGAATTCAGAGATCTGCCTGCCTCTGCTTCCTGAGTGCTGGGATTAAAGGCATGTACCACCTTGCCCAACCAGAAACTAATTTTTTGAAACTATTTCTAGCTTATGCGTATTAGTGTACTGCCTGCATGTATCTAAGTGCACTGGTGCCATGTAGTGCCAGAGGAGACCAGAAAAGGGTGTCCAGTCCCCCTGGAACTGGAGTAATGGACAGTTGTTAGGCGCCATGTGGGTGCTGGGAATCGAGCCCGGGTCCTCTGCAATAGCAGTCAGTACTCACTGAGCCATCTGTCCCAGCCCCAAAATTCAAATTTTGTAAGCATACTGTTTTGTCTTCCCTTACAAACATTCTCAGGAGCACCTAACACCTCTAAAGGTGAGAAAGATGAGAGATGAAGAAGCTGAAGTTGTTCTTACCTGCTGCTGCCCAGTGTCCAAGCCCAAGGCTTTAACAAAACCCGATGGATCAATATAACGTCTGTTACTATTTTGCAACAAAGCAAACAAGTACTGTAGATGCTCACAGATTGTCTGAGGCTCATAATCTATTAAAAGAAAAGGGCAAGTTTGTTTTTAAAAAGTTGTGACTGTTTGCTGGTGTACTGGCACACGCTTTTAATCCCAGTGCTCAGGAGGCAAAGGCACGTGGATCTCTGTTGAGTTCAAGGCCAACCTGGTCTACACAGTGAGGTCTAAGCTAGCTGGGACTATAGGGAGACCCTGTCTCAAAAAGACTCCCCCCCACCAAAGCTGTGACTTAACATATTTATTATTTTTACTTTATGTATCTGAGTATATTGTTTGCATGTTTGCAAATGCATCCATGTCATGCAATGCCCAAGGAGGACAGAAGAGGGTATCAGATCCTCTGAAATGGAAATTACAGACAGTTGTTAGTTGCCATATGAGTGCTGAGAATCAAACTTGGGTCCCTCTGCAAGAGCAGCCAGTGACCTTAACTGCTGAGTCAACTCTCCAGCCCGAATTTTCTTTCTTTTTTTTTTTAAATTCCTACTTGCAGCACATCGTGGAGGCCAGAAGATGACAATGGATCCCCTGGAGCCCAGGTCCTCCTGAAGGGGACAGTGTTCTTACCCACTGAGCCATCTCTCTAGCCCCAAGCTATTTAAAGGTTATTCAAGTACATGAGCATTTATTCCAACCTTTTTTTCAGCTTAGGATGGTTGTGTGTGTGTGTGTGTGTGTGTGTGTGTGTGTGTGTGTGTGTGTATGTGTGTGTGTGTGATGCATATTAGTCTTTTTGAGAAATTCAAAAACTTTGGCCCCACACATGGCTCAGAAGCAGGCTCATGCTGCCAAGCCTGAGTACAATTACTGAAAACTACATGGTAGAAGGAAAAAAAAAAAACAGCAACCCCCCCCCCCCAAACTGTCACCTTCACCTAACTCGAAAGATATGCTCTGGCATGTTCATATTCTCTCTCTCTCTCTCTCTCTCTTTCTCTCTCTCTCTCTCTCTCTCTCTCTTCCCTAATTTAATTGGGGGGGACACGATGACAACCAAAATCTGGGCGCATGTGAGCAGGGAACACATTTGGGCAGGAACAGCAGCACATGCCTGTAGATGCTAGCACATTGGAGGCTGAGGAAGGAGGAATGCCACCAGGTCGAGGCCACTCTGGCAACAGAGCAAGACTATCTGAAAAAGACCCAAAAAGAAAAGAAAGAGAACCATAAAGAGAGGAGTGGTGGAGGGAATATTGTTGCAATAGCCTGGCAGGTAAAAATACCTGCTGCCAAGCCTGACAAGCCAAGTTCTAGTTTGATCTCCTGAATCTACAGGTGAAAGTGGAAAACTACCTCCATAAGCAGAACTCTGATTTTCACATGTTCACTGTGGCATGAACACTCACACATACACAAATCAATGTAATTTTAAAAACTACTTCTGGGGGCTGGAGAGATGGCCTAGTGGTTAAGAGCGCCGACCGCTCTTACAGAGGACCCAGGTTCGATCCCCAGCACCCACATGGCGGCCGAGAACTGTCTGAAACTCCAATTCCAGGAGAACTCCAGTTCCAGGGGAATCTGACACCCTCTTCTTCTGACCTCCGCGGCATTGCACGACACAGGTGCACAGACCTGTATGCAGACAGTACATTCATACACATACAGAAATGAAATAAAAAAAAAAAATTAAAAAACATCTGGCCCAATGCATTTCAAATAAAGGACATCCACTTTACCTGCAATAAGATCTTAAGTAACTCAAACTCTGCTCATTCTCTCTCTACATGTATCTGTGGACTGTGTGGGAACACACTGACCATGAAGATCATGGAATACAGATAGTTTTCACCTTCCATCTTGTCCTGAGACAGAATGTCCCTTATTGTTTCTACCACTGCACTGAATAGCACAGGAGCTTGTCTGCCAGCTTCCAGGAGTCTACCACTGCACTGAATAGCACAGGATGACATGTCTGCCAGCTTCTAGAGACTCTACCACTGCACTGAATAGCACAGGATGACATGTCTGCCAGCTTCCAGAGATTCTACCACTGCACTGAATACCACAGGAGCTTGTCTGCCATCTTCCAGGCGATTCTCTTGTCTCTACATCTGTCTCACCCCTGGCACTCTAGAATCACAGATGTATGCTATTGTACACTACACCTATTTTTCATTTTTTAAAATTTGTTTTTATTTTATGTTTTATGAGGGGTAAGTCTGTATGTGTGTAAGTGTACCTGTGCTGTGCAGTGCCCCAGGAGGCCAAAAGAAGGCATCAGATTCCCTGGAACTAGAGTTAATGGACAATTGGTTGTTAGCAGCCATGTAGGTGCTGGGATTTAAACTTTGGTCTTCTGCAAAAACAGCCAGTGCTCTTAACCACTGAGCCATCTCTCCAGCTCTGTCATTGCAACTATTAATGCTAGCATCAAGGGACACACACAGCTCAGGAGCAGAGAACTAGTCTATCAAGCTTGAGGGCCTAGGTTCAATCTATAATACCCCCCATACCCTCCCCAAAATGGTACTCTTGTCAGAAAATACGACACATAGCATTGGTAAAATATACTCTGTGGTGATGCTGGGTATGGTATAGGTAGAAGTGGGCAGGTGGAGACTTAGGCAGGAAGATTGCTACTTGACTGAGGGCAACCAACACTACATAGTGAGTTAGTTCCAGACCAGCCTATATATACTGTAGAATGAGACAATGCCTTAAAAAATAAATGATATGAGGTGGGGCATGTTGGTGAACACCTTCAGCCCCAGCACTTGGGAAGCAGAGGTAGGCAGATCCCTGTGAGATTTGGGCCAGCCTGGACTACTTAGTGAACTCCAGGTCAGCAAAAGCCACATAGGGAGACCCTGTCTCAAAAATAAATAGCCTAGAATAGTGGCTCTCATCTTTAACCCTAGCCTGTCATCTCAACCCTCAGGAGGCAGAAGCAGCAGGCAGAGCTCTGTGAGATTAGGGCGAGTGTGATCTACATAGTGAGTTCCAGGCCAGCTGGGACTGCAGGGAGACCTTGTCTCAAAAAAAATAAAATGAATTCTATGGCATCAAAACAGGTCCAAAAGAAAAACAGTCCATACAAAGTACTTGTCTTTTAGAGACATTATCATGTTAAACAATACACTACTAATTGACATGCCAATATTCATATATAGGAACAAAGCTTTAAAGAAAAAAATTTTTTTTTTTTACAATTCTTAAACTTTTTGGGGGGGGGGCTGGGTATGGTAGCATACATCTTTAATCCCAGCACTTAGGAGGCAGAAGCACACAGATCTGTGAGTTCAAAGGCCAGCCTGGTCTACATGGCGAGTTCCAGACCAGCTGAGGGTAAAGGGAGACCATCTCAAAAAGACCAAAAAGATTGAAAAAAAAAAAAAAATTTTTTTTTAGTGGACAAGGTACTTACCAGGAAGCCCTAGACCGCCTAGAATCTGCTACACAGAGCATGCTGGCCTCTGCATCTGCCTCTGCCTCCTGAGTGCTAGGATTAAAGGTATGGGTCACTACACCAAGAAAGAAAACAAATAAGATTGATGGTGCATGGGTGTGTGTGTGTGTGTGTGTGTGTGTGTGTGTGTGTGTCTATCTATATGTGTGAACTATTTTGAATCCTCAGTAGGTTTACAAACCCTAGTACCACATTTAGCGAGGAATAGAAGGCACCCACCTCCCAGCAGCCCCAGCCCCACTGACCTTTTCCTCTGTGGACACCGTCTCCCACCGGACAGTCACCAAAGGTGCTGGGGCACAGGTACAGCGCCCGCCGAAGCTCCAAATTAAGAAACCACACCTGGAGGAAGGTGTTGACGTAACAAGTGGCTCCCAGGTTAGTCAGGCCTACAAATGAGTTCTACAGCAATAAGAGTTACAGGCATAAAGTTAACGTTCTGTTAAACTCAGGATTTATAAAGAGATTTTAAAATTTACAACTTAGAAGGTTTTTTTTTGCTCTTTTTCAGACAGGATCTTTCTGCATAGTCCCAGCTGGCCTGGAACTCCATGTGTAGACCAGACTGGCCCTGGGGGGCCAGGGTAAAATTTAAGATTTAAAAAAAAAATTTTTTTTATTTTATTAATTTTATTTATTTCTGTATGTGTAGGAATGTACTGTCTGCATGCAGGTTTGTGCACCTGTGTCGTGCAATGTCGCGGAGGTCAGAAGAGGGTATCGGATTCCCCTGGAACTAGAGTTCTCCTGGAATTGGAGTTTCAGATGGTTCTCAGCCGCCATGTGGGTGCTGGGGATCGAACCCAGGTCCTCTGTAAGAGGTCGACGCTCTTAACCATCTCTCCAGCCCCCAAATTTAAGATTTTTAAAAGACTACTTTTTACTTTATCTCATTACTTATTTTGTTAAATGTGTATGAGTATATTATTGCCTGCGTGTATGTCAGTGTATGTCATGCAGTACTGGGGGAGGTCAGAAGAAGGCATCACATCCCCCCTGGAACTTGAGTTATATAGATGGTTATGAGCCACTGTGTAGGTGCTGGGATCCAAATCTAGGTCCCCTGCAAGAGCACTGAGTGCAGTGCCTGCAGAATCTAGAAGAGGGTATCAGATGCCCTGGAGCCGAGTTATAGATATTGCAAGCCACATAATGTGAGTGCTGAAAACTGAGCCTGTGTCCTCAGATGTGGAATCAGTGAACATTCTTAACCAGTGTGCCACCTCTTGAAACTGCCCGCCCCTTCCTAACCTCCTTTCCTCTCTCCCTCTCCTAAACACAGGTTAAATTTTTGAGACTGTCCCAATGACTTGACATGGCCACCTTAAGCCTCTCTTAGCTGGGGATGGACAGAATTTTTAAGATGGAAGCCCTGTGAGTTGACCACAGAGTGAAAAAGAATGACATCTCTACCCAATTAAATTTAAAATTAGAGCAGATGATTCTAAAAGATCAGTTTGGAGCTGTGCACATAGGCTCTTGACCTGTTGTATTCCTAAACTGCCAGCTCTTAGAATGACAAAGTAAAGAAGAGGAAAACTCTATAGAGATCCTGATCCTTTAATTAAGAAAATAGCTTGCCCAGTGTGGTGGTGCATGCCTTTAATCCCAGCTCCAGGCCAGCTGAGACTAAAGGGAGACCCTATCTCATAAAGAAGAAAGAAGAAAGAAGAAAGAAGAAAGAAGAAAGAAGAAAGAAAAAAGAAGAAGAAGAAAGAAGGAAGGAAGGAAGGAAGGAAGGAAGGAAGGAAGGAAGGAAGGAAGGAAGAAAGGAAGGAAGGAAGGAAGGAAAAAAAAATAGCAATGGGGGCTGGAGAGATGGCTCAGTAGTTAAGAACACTGACCACTCTTTGCAGAGGACCCAGGTTTGATTCCCAGCACCCACACATGGCTAACAACCATCCATACCTCTAGTTCCAGGGAACCCAATACCCTCCTCATACCTCCAAAGAAACTGCACAACACAGGGGCACTTACATACATGCAGGCAATACACTCATACACAGAAAATTAAAAACACAAATACAACAACAAAGCTGACTGGTGCACAATGGATCAGAGGTTAAGAGCACCAACTGCTCTTGCAGAGAACCCAGGTTCAATTCCCTGTGGCCGCTAGAACCGTCTTTAACAGGGCTTGGTGGCCCACGCCTTTAATCCTAACACTTGGGAGGCAGAGGCAGGCAGATTTCTGTGAATTCAAGGCTAGCGTGGTGGTCTACAGAGTGAGTTCCAGGACAGCTGGGGCTATAGGGAGACCCTGCCTCAAAAGACAAAAAAAAAAAAAAAAAGTGGGGACTGGAGAGACTCTGACCCCTGACTGCTCTTACAGAGGATCCAGTACCCATATGGTGGCTAACAACCATTCATAACTCTAGGTCTAGGAAATTTAACACCCTCTTTTGACATCCCAGGAAATTTTTAAATGGTGTTTTTTTTGTTTGTTTGTTTTGGTGGTTTTTTTGTTTGTTTTGTCTTTTTGAGACATGGTCCCCCTGTATCCCCAGCTGGCCTGGAACTCACTCTGTAGACCAGACTGGCCTTGAACTCACAGAGATCCACCTGCCTCTGCCTCCCAAGTGCTAGGATTAAAGTCATGTGCCACCATGCCAGGCTTAAAATGTTTTCAAAAAGAAATATTAACACAGGGCTGGAGAGATGGCTCAGCGGTTAAGAGCACTGGCTGCTCTTGCAGAGGACCAGGGTTCAATTCCTAGCACCCACAAGGCAGCACAAACCTTTAATCCCAGTATTCGGGAGGGGGAGGGGGAGGCAGAGGCAGAGGCAGAGGCACAGGCAGAGGTAGGTGGACTACACAGGGAGCTCCAGGCCAGCTGGGACTAAAAGGAGACCTGACTTCCTCGCCCCCGCCCCCACCCAAAAAGAAATATTAGCACATTTAAAATTAAGCTTTTTTTTTTTTCCCCGGATGCTCATATAATACACAGGACAAAGGCATCAGAAATCAAATTCATGGGAATCTTTCCCTTAGATTATCACCTTAGATTATTTTAAATTCAAAATAAAGAATGCAATCATGCTAGGCATGGTGGCACACGCCTTTAATCCCAGCACTTGGGAGGTAGAGGCACTTGGATCTCTGTGAGTTCAAAGCCAGCCTGGTCTACATGGCAAATTCCAGGGCAGCTGGTGCTACAGGGAGACTCTGTCTCAAAAATACCAAAAACAAAACAACAAAATAAAAATGCAGTGTTAAAACAACATAGAATCAAAATTTAAATTAGGATACTGGTTAAGGGCTTACTATACTACTACATAATTACCTGTTTTAAAGCACAATGTTGGGGGCTGGGAATGTAGCTCAGTACTAGAAAGCTGGCCTAGCATATGCAAAGCCCTGACTTTGATCCCCAGCACTACCGAAAATAATTACAATGTTGCTAATATAACCCAACTAGACCCATGCTAATTTTAAAAAAAGCAGGGTCAGAGAGATAGTTCAGCGATTGAGTACTGATTGTTCTTACAGAAGAACTGGGAAGGATTTCCAGCACCCATATGGTGGCTAACAACTGTCTCTAATTCCAGTTCCAGGGATCTGGCATCTTCCAGCCTCTGAAGCATTGTACAACATGGGTAAACACTTACATACATGTAGGGGCAATACCTCATCAACATATCTACATACCTATATATATATATATATATATACATATACATATATGAATGTATATAAATAATCAAAAACATTTTTTGAGGCAGGATCTCCCTGTAGCCCCAGCTGACCTGGCTCTAACTCACAAAATAAAAAAGTAAAAAAAAAAAAAAAGGAGTTAACCATTCTTTAAATTTACCTGGCTATATCTTAAGTTCTCTGAAACCCCCAGGTCACTTCCAATCAGCAATGACTGTGTGCTTTCTTGTTCTTTTGCGGGTGGGGGTGAAGGGGGGGAGTTCTAGGGACAGACTCCATCCCTGGACCACGGCCCCACCATAATAGGTTTCTGATTATAGGTGCTGAACAACAACCAAAAAAAAACAATGAATACCACCCAGCAATCAGTCAGAAAATGATGGCTTACCTTTTTTCTCCTCTCACAGTTGGGATCATCGATGTTATGAAAACTATTTTCATCTATTTCTCCTAACCATATGTGCTCACCAATCCCAACCAAGCAATTCGGATTTCCTTTGCAATTTCGTCTACAAAGAAAAAAAGGGAAAAAATTTTAGTTTAATTTAAAACTTTCCCAAGGAAGGGAAGAAAGAAATGGCTGCTAACAGTTTGTTGTTTTGTCTTAAGACAGATTTTTCACTATGTGGCCTTGGCTGGCCTGGAACTCACAGAAACTTGCCTGGCTTGGCTCAGTTTGAGTTCTTTTAATGAGGTAAAGAGAGTAAGAAATGTGGAAGTGTGGCAGGCTGAAGACACGGCTCAGAAGTGGACAAAGCTAGTGTAGCTTGCAGAAGCCCCTAACTTCAATCCCCAGCACCATAAAATAGTAACACAAAACAAATTAAGTATCTACAAATTAGCAGAACCAATAAAATAAAGGAGGCTGCACAGTCTCCCTGGGAAAGAGGACCAGGAGAGCCCTAATGAGGGAGATTTACAATCTCTGCAAAACTACGTAAGACTACCTAACAAAAAACCAATTATATTAGCCAGGCATGGTAGTGCATACTTTAATCCCAGTAATCAGGAGACAGAGGCAGGCAGATCTCTCTCTACATAATTAGTTTTAGCCCAGCTGGGGCTATAGGGAGACCCTGTCTTGGGAGAAAAAAATTACATTAATTATATTGCTTAGTCACAAAATACTGAAAGTAATCCACATAGTCAAAGGCTGACAGAATGAAGCTCAAGTATAAAATTTAAAAATCCAAAGAGTAAGATGAACTATTAGATCTGATTTAATTTTTTGAGAAAAGCAAAACCCAGAGGCTGGAGAACTGGCTCAGTGGTTAAGAGCACCCACATGGTGGCTAACAAAGCTTCCTAACTCCACTTCCAGGATTAGATGTTGTCACCTGACCTCCATGGGCACTGCACAACACGAGTGCACTCATACACATACAGGCAACACATTCATACAAATAAAAAACTAAGTAAAATAAATATTTTGAAAATAAATAAAAATTTTTATTTTTTTTTATTTTTTTTTTTACATTCTTTGACATCTTTGCTTCCTGCTTTGTTTTTTTTTTTATTCTCAACGTTTTTAATTCCTTGAGTTGTATCACATATGCTTTCATTTCCATCAGTTAACTAATGCTGTGCATTCAAGCACAGCAACATCTTTTTTTCTTCCCCCACATAAATTTATTTATTTATTTATTTTTGACAAATCTAGACCTGTGTTCCTGCTCATTCCCCCACCCCGCCAGAGCTCGTGCATTCTGCCAGACATGCTTTCCATCTCTTAGTCATTCTCAATATTTTCCATGGGGAAGTTGACTGTTTTGAGCAGAAGTTCACTGTTTCAGTCAGTTCTTATGCTGCCGTCTTTTCTGTTGTTGTTGTTTCCAAAATGCGTTATGCCAAATGCTTTGGACAAAAGCTCAGGGGGCCCTACACAGAAATATTACAATTGGGTAATTGCACTAGCATCCACAATATGGGATACCATTCGTCGTTTGTTTTTCTGGGACCGTGTTACTTCACTCAGCATGCTGTCCTCTAGCTCCATCCATTTTCCTGCAAAGCTCCTGAATGTCATCTTTTTTTACTGCTGCATAGAACTCCGCCTTGTGTAGATGTTATCCACATTTTCTCTATCCACTCGTCAGCTGATGGGCATTTGGTTGGTTCCAGCTCCTTGCTATTGTGCTGAAGAGAGAGCAATAAACATGGCCCGTGCTGTTATCTCTGTGGGTGCGTAAGTCTGGGGTACATGCCTAGGAGTGGTATGGCTGGGTCGGGTGGCAAGTTCATTCCAGAGTTCCAAGGTCTCCATGCTTTCCATATTGGCTTGTACCAAGTTACATTCCCACCAGCAGTGATGAGGTTTTCCCCTTTACCTTCACCTCCCACAACCTCGCCAGCACTGGTCTCTTTGTTTCTTGATCCTGAGCCAGTCTTATTGGAGTAAGGATGATATCGTTTGTTTTCATTTTTTTATTGCATTTCCTTATGATTAGTGATGTTGAGGCACGTCTTGAGTGTTTCCTCACACATCTCGAATTCCTCGCTGTGAAGTCTCTGTTCAGTTCTTGCTCCAATCTATTGAGCGGTCATTTGTTTTCTTCTTTCTTTGTTTTTTGAGTAGATTATATTTTGGAAAATCAATGCTTTTGTCAGATGCTATCTGCATGAAGGTTTCCTCCCACTCTTGGGATTTCCTCGTACGTCCTTGATTGTTGTATCTTTTGATATACAGAAGCTTTGTTTGATGGAGGTCCCATTTGTTCAATTGTACGAACCTTATTCTTGTCGGCAGCTGCTGTCTGATTTAGGAAGTCTTTCCTACGCTATGTCCTTGTAGTCTGCTGCCAACTTTTTCTTCTATTATCTCAGAGTTGGGTTTCACGTTGAGGTCTTTAATCCATGTGGAGTTACTTTTGTTACAGGGTGAGAGGGTAGGGGTTTTAATTTCATTCTCTACAAGTGGTTGATCCCGTTTTGCAACACCACTTGCTGGACGATTGCTGTCTTTTCTCCATTGTAGTTTCTTGGCCCCCTTGTCAAATATGAGATGGCTGAGAAATTTGTATGTGCTCAGCCTTGGATCTTCGGTTTTGTTCCATTGGTCAAAGGGTCTGTTTTTGTGCCAGTACCAGGCTTTTTATGACTATCGCCCTGTAGTATAGTTTAAAATCGGGTATAGAGATCCCTCCTGTGTTAGGCTCTTCTCACTCAGGGTTTATTTGGCTATTGGCTGTTTTTGTTTTTTTTCCAAATGAATTTAAGAAACTTTTGTTTCCAAGCCTGTGAAGAACTCCTTGGGGATTTTGATTGGGATTGCATCTAAATCTATACAAGATTTTTGGTAAAATGGACATTTTACAATGTTAAATTTTCCCAATCCATGAGCATGGGAGGTTTTCCCATCTTCTGGAGGTTTCTTCAATTTCTTTCTTTACGGGTTTTAAAAATTTTTGTTGTAGAGGTCTTTGGGTCTTTGGTTAGTTTGTTCCTCGGTATTCTATTGTTTTTGAGCTATTTTGAGTGGGAAGGTCTCTTTGTGGAATTCTTTCTCCAGTGCTTGTTCTGGTGTAAAGAAAGGCCTTGATTTTTTTAGGTTTCATTTTGTATCCTGCCACTTTTGCTGAAGCTGTTAATCGTTTCTAGGAGTTTTCTGGTGGAGTTTTTTGCATCCTTAAGTAAAACAATCATATCATCCGCAAATAGGGATAAGTTTGACTTCCTTTTTTTCAATTCAGTTACTCCTTTAATATCTCTTTCTTGCCTGATGCTTTAGCAAGTGTTTCAAAGCACTATATGAAGACGATGATGGTTATGGTGATGATAGTGGCAGCCTTTGCCGATTTCCTACCTTTAAAGGAATGTTTCCGTTATTTCCCCATTTAGGGATGCTTATGGCTGTGGGTTTCCTGTATATGGCTTTGATTACATTGAGGAATGATTCCCTCCAATCAAATTCTTTCTAGGGACTTTAAGCAATGAAGGATGCTGTATTTTGTCAAAGCTTTTTCAGCATCAATGGAGATGATAGTGTGGTTTTTGTCTTTGATTTCCGTTCTGTGTTGATGATGTTTATTGATTTTCGTATGTATGTTGAACCATCCCGCATCTCTGGTAATGAATCCAACTTGGTCTCATATGGATGATCTTCTTGATGTGGTCTGTATGGCGATTTGCCAGTCTTCTGTTTAGAATTTTGGCATCTGTGGTTCATGAGGGAGATGGGTATATAATTCTACTTTTTAGTTGGATCTTTGCCTGGTTTTGGTAATAGATTGATGGTGGCTTTATAGAAGGAAATTTGGGAGAATTCCTTCTGATTGTATACTTCCAAACAGTTTCAGAAATAATGGTTGTTAGGGTCCTTCTTTGAAAATGTTTTATAGAATTTGCGGTGATGTATGGAAACCGTGGGCCTGTGGGCTTTTTTTTAGTGGGGAGGTTTCTTACTACATCTCTATTTCTTCATATGTAATGGGTCTGTTTAAAGCTGTGGTCTCCTCTTGGCCAAGCCTTGGTGATTCCCAAGAATTCAGATATACATCCATTTCTTCTGGTTTCAACTGTGGTAGATAGAATATAGTTTTTTGTAATATTCCCATATAATTTCTTGATCTTTTCCTTTCTGTTGTGATATTTCCCTTTTTTCTCATGGATTGCATTGATTTTGGATGTTGTTCCCTCTTTCTTTTGTAACTGGGCTAGAGGTTTGATCTATCTTGTTTATTCTTTCAAAGAAACAAACTTTGGCCTTCATTGTTTTTGCATTGTTTTCTTTGTTTTATTTCATTTTTTCTGCTTGATTTTTTATTTCTTCTGTCTGTTGCGTTGGTTCATCTTTGTTGCCTCTCAAGCTGCTTTTAGCTTTTAGTGTTAGGTCATTCACTTGTGCTCTTTCTGTTTTTAATGTAGGCACCCAAGGCTACAAACTTTCTCTTGGACTGCTTTTAGGTATCCCATAGGTTTTGTCTGTGTCGTATTGTCATTGTCATTCAGTTCAAGGACTGTTTTTATTTTTTCTTTATTTCTCCTTGACCCATTCATTATTCAAGAGTGTGTTGTTTAGTTCTCCATGTGTTCTTTTTAGGCAGGAGGGCTTGTCCTGGTGTTGATGTTGAGTTCATTGCACTGTGGGTCTCTGACAGGATGCCTGAAATTATTTCAATCTTTTTGTATCTGTAGACTGGTTTCTTCTGTGTCCCAGGATGTGGTCGACTTTGGAGAAAGTTCCGTGGGGGTGCTGAGTTAGTACAAATAGTGTATTCTCTGGTATTAGGATGGAATGTTCGGTAGCGGTCTATGAGGTCCATTTGTTGTATCACTATCGTTCAGTTCAGATGTCTCTCTGTTTATTTTTTGTCCTGTTGACCTATCCAAAGGACTCAGGGGGTATTGAAATCTCCCACTATGAGTGTGATGGGGGTAGTATGTGACTTGTGGTCCTGGAGAATTGTCTTTATAAAAGTTTGGTGCACCAGAATTGGGGCATATATATTCCTAATTGTGAAATCTTCTTGGTGGATTGTTCCTTTGATGAAAATTTTAAGGGCATCTTGTTCTCTTCTGATTTCTTTTAAAGTCTATTTTATCCGATATTAAAAATAGCAAAACAACTGCTTTATTTTTCGTACCATTTGCTTGGAATATTTTTTTCCATCCTTAACTTTAAGGTGGTGCCTGTATTGGAAGTTAACGCTGTGTGTTTGTAGACAGCATATCGATGGCTTATGTTCCTAATCCAGTCTCCAGTCATGTCTTTGATTGGGGAATTTTAGTCCATTAATAATTAATGGTTATGACTGTAGGTTTGTGTTGCTTCCTTTGCCTTATTATCCATCTGCAGTTTGAATTTAGGTTTCTACTTTGCAGTATGCTTTTATTGATTTCTCTTTCTAGGTGTCCGGGGTTGGGTTGCTCCTTTCTTCTGTTCTTCTAATTGCTTCAAGTATGTAATTCTCTGAAGGTTTGGTTTTCCGGACATGTATTCTTTCAGGTTGTTTATGTCATGGAAGAATTTCCTCTCTCCTTCCACTATGATTGACCGTTCTTTTTGCTGGGTCTAGTAACTTGGCTGCATTCCATTGTCCCTTAATACTGGGAACGCTTTGCTCCAGGTTCTTCTAGCCTTCCTCGTTTTTGCGATGAGACGTCCGTTGTTATTCTGATATGTTTCCCCTTATAGGTCACTTACTTGTTGTTTTCTCTTGTGCTTTAAGTATTTTGTCTTTGTTTGGGTTGTCTAGCATTTTAACTATAACATGTGGTGTGGTGAATTTCTTTCCTGATCTTGTCTGTTTGGAGTTCTCTGTGCTTCTTGTATTGGTTTGGTTTGTCCTTTTTTAGTTGGGGGAAGTCCTTTCATCTATTATTCTGTTTGAAGATTGATCCATACCATTCTCTTGGGATTCTTTCTCCTTCCTTATTCCTATGTGATGTGAGGTTTGATCTTTTTCATAGTTGTCCCACCGCTCCTGGTTGTTCCTTTTTGTGTATTTTTTAAATTTTTCATAATTCTTCTTGAGGTTTTTAGTTGTTCTGTTTTATCTACCAGGTGATTTCTTTGTTCTGCTTCCTCCTTTGCTTCTGAGGCTTTTTTCATTCCTTTCTCTTGAATGGACTGACGTTGTTTGATTCCTTTTTCCATTTCTCCTTTCTCGATTTTCTTAGTGTTCTATTTCTTTTTGGAGCTTATATCTCTTTTTGTAGCTCTTTTGTTCACTGGTGTTTCTTTTTCTTTTCAGCATGGGTCATTTCAGTGTTTTACTTCCGGAATTGTCATTTCTCTCTCTCTCTCTCTCTCTCTCTCTCTCTCTTCTCTCCTCTCTCTCCTCTTTCTCTCCTCTCCGGTCATTCTGATTCCTCTTACTCTTTCTTAGTTCTTTAATTTGTTCTTTAGATCATTGTTCGTTCTTTAAGTATGTTCCCAATTGTGTTTCGGATCTGTGTCCTGGGGCATCCCCGGGGGATCCCACTGCAGGAAGGAGTCTTCCATAGGGTTGGTAAAGCTTGGCACGTGGGGTTTTCTGCCCCTTTCCAGTGTATTGTCTTTCTTCGTGATCCTGGCATTATGGGCTTCTCCTTGCCTATATGTCAATTCCAATGTGAGTCCTAATGCCTCTTCACTGTGTTGAAGGCTTGCTTTCTTGCCTCCTTCAGATGCTTCTTTGTAATTTCAGTTGGCGGGGTCGCGGGGGGGGTGGGGGGGGGGCGGCGGGCTTCTTAGAGAAGCAGCTGGTGTGACAATCCCTGGCAGCCAGATTGGCAAAAACACTGACTACATCAGAGTTATGCATGGTTGTTACGCCATGTGTTACAGGGTTGCAACCATCCCGGTTTTCTGGAAGAATAGCCAGTGTCTTAATGCTGACACCAAATCTTCCAGCCCATAAACTCTTTTTATTAAAAGTAAAAAAAAAAAAATCTACTTGAATATTTGTGATTAACAATGGGGAAAGTCGAGAAACTGAACATGAACTTGCTCATTTTTGAACAAGGAAACACAAAACATAGCTTCCATGGCAGAGCACACTTTTAATCTCAGCAAGCAGATCTAACAAACACCCAGGTCTAGAGAGTGAGACCCTGTCTCAAAACAAAAAGAGAAATACAACGAGCTAAACCAAGAGTTAATGTAACTTGTTACCTGCTAAAGCAAAGAATATGATTTTTTAAACAATGTGAAGCTTGGGTGGGTTAAGTAGATAGCGCAGCGGTTTAAGGAGCACCCGACTGCTCCTTGCAGAGACCGTGTTCAATCACCACGCACCCACATGCTCGGCAAGAACCGTCTGTAATCCAATTTCAGGAGAACTCCAGTTCCAAGGGGGGGAGTCCTCCACCAGCATTGCAGCGACATGGGTGCACGGAGCCTACATGCCGAAAGTACACTCATACACATACAAAAAAAAAAAAAGTGAAGCTTTTCAGAATACCTATGTTCCTATGTTGATGAATTGGGGGCTTTGTTAATGTTTCTCATCACACAGAAAAATCAACAGACAAGAGAGGCATCAACCAAGAAAGTAATGTATTTCACTTGAGGAATGGGATAAACCAAAGAAACTTGTACAGTCATTAATCAGAAAGCTCATTTAGTGTCCCCCAGATAGAGAATGAGGACCAAGCTCATTAATTGAAACGGATTCTCATTTCTATATATTCACCACTCCTAGCACTTGGGAGGGCAGAGGCAGGCGGCTCTTTGTGAGTTCAAGGCAGCCTGGTATACAGAAGCAAGTCCAGGACAGACTGAGGCTACAGGGAGACCCTGTTCTCAAAAGCATAAAAAAAAAAAAAAAAAAAAAAAAAAAAAAATTCATATTCAACTAGAAAGCCCTCAGGACTCCTTAGGGAAATTCCCATGTGGGGGAGGGGTGTAGCTAGCACCCACTGACCAAATCTAACAACAAAATAGGTTACCAAAACAGGGGCACAGAGCTATCTATATTGGAAAGCTAAGGCCCAAAGGACTGTCATGATTGCATACCAACCTGGGCTATACAGCAAAGGCAGAAGAAAGATGTTGGAAGTTAGCCTTAGTGAGGCCCTGCCTCAAAAACAAAAGAGTCCATGATATCAGGCATGGTGGCGCATCCTTTAATCTCTGTTGCTTGGGAGGCATAGCAGTGTGGATCTCTTGACTTCAAAGCTAGCCTTGGTCTACATGTGAGTTATAGCCAGTGGTACAGGGCCCTGTCTCAAAAGACCAAAAAAAAAAAAAAAAAAAAAAAAAGACTCCATGATTTCATAGTGAAGCAGAAGGATGGATGGACAAAAATCTCTTCCTTAGAGGAAAAAAGCCAGCTATTTATTGATACTTTGAAGATCAATCGACAGAATTAGAAAATTACCATTTGCCATATTATCTCAATACAAGTACATTAATTACAAAGAGTAAAAAGGAGCTCTCAGAGATGCTGAGAGATATTTTAAGTAAACAATCCCAGTTAAAGTAGCAAACGGTGTGGCTCTCCCTGCCCGCATACACTTCCCTGCCTCACACATATAACTGAATTCTCATGGCAAACCCAATCTGAAAAATGTTCCAGTGTCCTCTACTTCTCAAAAGTCAACATGACAGACATAGTGGCGCTCAGCTTTAATCCCAGCTCTCTGTGATTTCAAGGCCAGCCTGGTATACTACATAGCAAGTTCCAGGGTAGATGGGGCTACAGGGAGAAAACCCTTTCTCAAAAAACACCAAAAGAAACCAAAAAGGTCAATGTCATGAAACACAACTACTCCATAGCTATTCTGGATTAAAGGACACGAGAGAACAACTATAAACCTGTGGATTCTCCTCTGCCATCAAGGACTTTATTATGATGCAAGCTTTATTGACAGCAGTAAAAGACTGAAAATGTGGAGCCAGCAAGAAGCTCAGAAACTTCCAAGTCTGACAACCTGCTATATAGGCCAGACTGGCCTAGAACTTGTGGTGATCCTCTTGCCTCCTGAGTGCTGATATTACAGATGAGCATCACTGCTCCTGTCTTTTCTATTTCACTTATCTGTGTGTATGTCCCTGTACACGTATGGGTGTGGGCACACAGGAACCACAGTACAAGAGTAGACATCAAAGAACAACTTTCAGGCATCCCTCCACCATGTGAGTTCCAGAAATCAAACTCCGGTTCCCAAGCTTGGACACAAGCACCTTTACCTGCTGGGCCAGCTCAATGGCCTTCTTGTTTCATACTTTTTACTATGGAATTGTACTATCTATTGATAAAATAAGGAAATAACTTCTAAGGTTCAATTTAAATGTACTATATCTTCTTGGCTTCAAAAAAGAGAATGAAAGCAAATTTGACCAATTTAAGAGTAGCCTTGCCAGGCATGGTGATGCACGCCTTTAATCCTAGCACTTGGGAGGCAGAGGCAGGCAGATCTCTGTGAGTTCAAGGCCAGCCTGGTCTACAGAGTGAGTTCCAGGACAGCCNTCTACAGAGTGAGTTCCAGGACAGCTGGGGCTACAGGGTAACCCTGTCTTAAAAAAAAAAAAAAAAAAAAAGCAGCCTTACCAGTTTTCTATCAGCCAATTTGGAAAATTACGTAAATAGTATGTGGGGCTAGAGAGGTGGCTCAGCAGTTAAGAGCACCAGCTGTTCTTGCAGAGGACCTGGGTTTGGATTCCCAGCACCCACATGGCATCTAATAACTGTCCAAATCCCCAGTTCCAGGGGATCTGATGTTCTGTTCTGACCTCTGTGAGCACTGCATGACACAGGTCATGCACCTACCTACATGTAAGGCAATACACTCATACAAATAAAGTTGGGGGTTTTAATTTTTTGTTTTGTTTTGGAGACAGGGTCTACCTATAACCCCAGCTGACCTTGAACAGACTCTGCAGAGCAGGCTGACCTTGAACTCAGAGATCCGCCTGCCTCTGCCTCCTGAGTGCTAGGATTAAAGGAGTGTGCCACCACGCCTGGCTTAAAGATGGTTCTTAGCTGCCATTTTGTTACTGGGAACCGAACCTAGGTCCTCTGCAAGAGCAGTAGGTGCTCTTAAACACTGAGCCATCTCTCCAGTCCCACAAATAAAGTATTTTTTAAAAAAGAAAAGAAATAGTACGTAGCTTAACACAGGAACTTGGTTTGGTCCCCAGATATAAACAGAAAACAAAATTATGGGCAGAGGCATCCAAATACAAGTCCTTAGGGAGACAGAAGAGCTTGTCAATACTCAGCAAAAATTATTAAATCTTTCAAATCTGCTTTTCAAAAGTGAAAATATCAGTCTTTTTTATTCCACCATCCCCTTCCACAGGGATGTGGGGAGAACTGTCACTCACATGATCTGGCTGGGCAGACAGTCTTATAGGCCAAAAAGCTGAAACTCTTTCCAAAGGTCTTTCTTAGTCTTAGTTTCTGCTGTTCCCAGCAACCAACAAAAGGTAGACTAAGGCCGGGCGTGGTGGTGCACGTCTTTAATCCCAGCACTTGGGAGGCAGAAGCAGGTAGATCTTTGTGAGTTCAAGGGCAGCCTGGTCTACAGAGTGAGTTCCAGGACAGCTGGGGCTACAAGGAGAGCCTGTCTCCAAAAGGCAAAAAAAAAAAGTTCAATATCACTAATATAAGGAAATGCAAATTAAAACCCCTTTAAGATATCAACTCACTCAGCTAAGACTGGCTAGGATCAAGAAAACAAATGATACCAAATGCTGCAGAGGTTGTAGGGAAAGGGGAGCACTCATCCACTGCTGGTGGGAATGTAAAATGTACACCACCACTATGGAAAGCAGTGTGGAGAACCCTTGGAAGACTCAAAATGTGCTTACCACCTGACCCAGTCATACCTCTCCTGGGTATAAACCCACAAGACTCATCTTACTGCAAAGATACATGCACAACTCTTCATAATAGCGAAGAGCTGGAACCAACCCAAATGCCCAACAGACGAGTGGATAGAGAAAACGTGGTACATCTACACAACGAAGTTCTATGCAGCAGTAAAGAAAGATGACATCATGAACTTTGCAGGTAAATGGATAGAACTAGAAGATATTATGCTAAGTGAAGTAACAGTCCCAGAAAAACAAATGACCAATGGTATCCCTCATCTGTGGATGCTAGCACCAATTACCTAATTGTATGGCAAGCTGAGCAACATTAATGTGATCTGAAAACAACTGTGCTCTTATATTGTGAATCCCTTAACAGGTTCTAGAACTAAGCTACCATTTATTTTCAGAGTTAGGAAGTTTTGGTATATGGATGAAGAATATGTATGTGTCCAGTCTATAAAGAGGAAAGTCTGCTCGTGCTTCAAAAAGGGAAGCCTGATCTAGCAAGACCTGACTTTGTCCTCAAGTGGATGGAACTGGTGATTGAAAAGCCAAAAGGAGCCAGGGCGCCACCCCCCCCCCCAAAAAAAAACCCTGAGTGACCCTTGAGGACCAGATCCTCAACTGATCTTGAGAAAACAAAAACCTTGGTTAATCTGGGCTGTGTGGCCTTAAGCATCCAAAAGGAAAAGTATAGCCAGAAATAAATAGTAAGGCCTAAGAAATTGTACTTCAGGTATAAAACTTGAGATCTTAGTAAAAAGACAAAAAAGCACTGTTGTTTTGCCTGTCTTACTGGCAAGTGCAGCTACCCTGTGGCTGCCACTGCTTTTGCCATCCTTCAAAGATTTAAGACACAGCTTTTCAACCTTCCAATATGGACTGAAGACTCACATCTCTCCAAGAATCCTCTAAACCTTTAGTGCCAGATGGGGACTGCTGAGACATCCAGCTTGTGGACTGAGCAGCTAGCTACTGGGGTTTCAGCCTCTTCAGAATATAGACTGCCATTGTTGGACTACCCAGGCTGTATCATGGAGACCAGTATAGGAAGATCAAGACAGGACACAGTGCTTACTGGACCTCATTTGGTGACCATGTGAAGGGAAAACCCCAGTGTGGAACACAAGGGCAGAACTGATGCTAGTTTGGGCTTGCCAAGGATGAGCCTTCAAACATGACCATCTTTCAGCCTAATAAAGAAAAAATATCATAAGCTGAAGATGCTAAAACCCATGATATATGTGTCATGCATATGTGCATATTTTGGAGTGATGCATATTGGAAGCAATAACAGCACCAACAGAAAGACTGTGTCAAAGAACTGACTAAAACAGTGAACATCTGCTGGAAAAAGTAAACTTCTGCATTGAGAATTCTGAGAGTCTGAGAAAAAGATGAAAAACATGTTTGGCAGAATCCATGAGCTCTGGTGGGATGGGAGCGCAAGGAAGGGGGCACGGGTCTAGATTTGATTTGTAATGTAATTTTGTATGACATGCACAGAGCTTCAATAAAACATGTGCACCTGTTGCAGGCACGGCCCAAGGAATGCAGAAGAGGCTGTTGAATCCCCTGACCTCCATGTGGGTGCTAGGAATTGAACCCAGGTCCTCTGAAAGAGCAGCAAGTACTCCTAACCACTGAGCCATCTCTCTGGCCTCCTGCTATCATTTCTCAATTAATAAAAATTAAAAAATTTTTCAGGCATGGTGTGGTGCCAAATGCCTTTACTTTCAGCACTCAGAGGCAGAGGGGGGCAGAGGGAGGCAGATCTCTGTGAGTTCAAGGCCAGCCTAGTCTACATAGTGAGTTCCAGGCCAGCTACAGGGAGACCCTGTCTCAAAAACACACACACAAGAAATTTTTCATTGTGGCTGTGTGCATTACAACCAGAGTCCCTGCCTTTTTGAGAGCCTGAAGCAAAACAGTCACTTGAGCCCAGGAGTTGAAGCCCAGCCTGGGCTACATAGTAAGACTGTCATCCCCCCCCCCCCATTAAAGCCCCTAAAACCAGAAAGAGATTATATAAGAATGGCACTTCTGGGCTGGAGAGATGGCCTAGCGGTTAAGAGCACCGACTGCTCTTGCAGAGGACCCAGGTTCGGTCCCCAGCACCCACATGGCGGCTGAGAACCGTCTTTAGCTCTAGTTCCAGTGGAATCCGACGCCCTCTTCTGACCTCTGCAGCATTGCCTGACACGAGTGCACAAACCTACATGCAGACAGTACATTCATACACACATATAATAATAAAAAAAACAACAAAAAAAACACAAAAAAACAAAACAAAACAGAAAGAGCACAAGTGAATGATCTAACACTGCAGCTAAAAATACTTGAGAGACAACAACAAATGAACCCTAAACGGAGCTGACAAGAAGAAATAACAAAAATCAGAGCAGAGATCAATGAAATAGAAACAAAGAAAACCATACAAAAAATCAATGAATCCAAAAGTTGGTTCTTTGAGAGAATAAACAAGATAGACAGACCTCTAGCCCAGTTAACCAAAAGAAAGAGGGAACAACTCCAAATCAATAGAATCTGTGATGAAAGGGGAAATATCACAACAGACAATGAAAAGATCCAGACAAT
>VZQC01008976.1:47637-66102 GCA_009823505.1 Rhizomys pruinosus | reverse complement strand
TCTGACCTCCACGGCATGACACGGGTGCACAAACCTGCATGCAGACAGTACATTCATACACATACAAAAATAAATTAAAAAAAAAAAAAGAAAATACAAAAAAAAGGGGCTGGAGAGATGGCCTAGCGGTTAAGAGCACCAACCGCTCTTACAGAGGACCCGGGTTCGATCCCCAGCACCCACATGGCAGCCGAGAACCGTCTGAAACTCCAATTCCAAGAGAACTCCAGTTCCAGGGGAGTCCGACACCCTCTTCTGACCTCCGCGGCATTGCATGACATGGGTGCACACACTTGCATGCAGACAGTACATTCATACACATACAGAAATAAATTTTTAAAAAATTTAAAAAAAAGAATACAAAAAAAATGTTCACACACACAAAAATTTACAATTCATAAATCATACTTCATAAGTCACGTTTCTGATGGGATCAAGTTAAAAACAAATAATATACAAAATTTTTAACTTTTTTTATTTTATTTATTTTCATATGTGTATGAATTTATTGTCTGCATGTAGGTTTGTGCACCCGTGTCGTGCAATGCCGTGGAGGTCAGAAGAGGGTTTTCGGATTCCCCTGGAACTTGAGTTAAAGACTGTTCTCAGCCGCCATGTGGGTGCTGGGATCGAACCCCGGTCCTCTGCAAGAGCAGTCGGTGCTCTTAACCGCTAGGCCATCTCTCCAGCCCCCACAAAATTTTTTAACAGTCACTTGACTTGGTCACCTTTCTGTTGTAAGTCACAAAGTGAAAAGAATACTGAAGAGTTTTGTTGGAGCTAGGCATGGTGGTGCACACCTGTTACTGTAGCACTTGGGAGGCTGAAACTACAGGAACAGACGTTCAGGGCCAGTCCGGGGTACATAGTAAATCCTAGCCAAACTGACTCAAAATTTGTTTATAGGTTTTTAAGTGTCCTTCCCCCTGGACATAGGCTTGATTTTATGATCCTCCCCCCTCCCCTTCCAAACTTCCCGGGCTATGTAGCCCAGGTTGGTCTTGAACTCTTGGCAGTTCCTTCAGCCTTCCAAGTGCTGGGACTACAGGCATGCACTACCCACACCTGGCTTCTGATTTTCCTATCTAATTTAATTATCATTCCTACTTTTTTTCTTTACATAGGAGATCTTCAAACTATAAATTGTGGAGGGTTTTTTTGTTTTGTTTTTGGCTTTTTGAGACAGGGTCTCCCTGTAGCCCCAGCTGTCCTGGAACTCACTCTGTAGACCAGGCTGGCCTTGAACTCACAAAGATCCGCCTACCTCTACCTCCTGAGTGATAGGATTAAAGGCGTGAGCCACCACGCCTGGCTTTTAATTGTGGTTCTTTTCATACAGGAGAGAACCTGCTAATTCCAGCTGTGTATTTAAGTACAGAATTTATTGTTTTCATTAGAGAAACAGCACATGACTTTTAGCAAATAGAAGTATTACAGAAATACAAAGCATCCCAGAAAGCCAGTAAAGTAACATTTAAAAAATACCTCAGTGGCTTTGTAGCTAATTCCAACATAAAAGAAAGGAAAAATGAGAAAAAAAGGAAATTGTAAAAAAAGGATGCTGTTACAGTGAAATAAGGGGCAGATCCACAATGGAAGAAACAGCATCGAGACATGCATTTAACATGCTGTGGGAATCAGAATTCAATGGCATTTATAACAGACTGTGTAAGAAATCAAGGTGTTTATTTTTTTTTTTTTGGGGGGGGTCTTTTTGAGACAGAGTCTCCCTGTAGGCCGAGCAGGCCTGGAGCTCGCTATGTAGACCAGGTTGGCCTTGAATTCACAGAGATCTGCCTGTCTCTGCCTTCCAGTGCTGAGATTAAAGGTTTGCGTCACTAAACCCTGCTGAAATTAAGTTTTACAAAGTGGTTTAACTTGAAATCTTTTGTTTGGGCTGGAGAGATGTCTCAGCAGTTAAGAGCACTGGCTGTTCTTGCAGGACCTGGTTTTGATTCCCAGCACCTCCATGGATCCATATCCTCTTCTGGGCTCTGCCGGTACTACACATCACAGGTGCACTTACATACATGCAGGTTATACACTCATACAAAAAAAATTAAAGTAAAATATGCTGGGCATAGTAGTACACACCTTTAATCCCACCACTTGGGAGGTAGAGGCAGGCTGATCTCTGTGAGTTCAAGGGCAGCCTGGTCTACATAGTGGGTTCCAGGACAACTGGAGCTACAAGGAGACCTTGTCTCAAAAAGAGCCCCCCCCCCAAAAAAAAAAATTGAGAAACCTACTGCAAACAGGATGTGGGCTGACCCTAGGAATAACTGAAGGGGTGTGGGAGGGCGTGCACCAGACGTTGGCATGAGCTGCCTTCTTACTTCCCCTTATCTTTTTTTTTTTTTTAATTTTATTTATTTCTGTATGTGTATGAATGTACTATCTGCATGCAGGTCTGTGCACCATGTCGTGCAATGCTGCGGAGGTCAGAAGAGGGTCTTGGATTCCCCTGGAACTGGAGTTCTCCTGGAATTGGAGTTTCAGATGGTTCTCAGCTGCCATGTGGATGCTGGGGATCGAACCCGGGCCTCTGTAAGAGTGGTAGGCGCTCTTAACCGCTAGGCCATCTCTCCAGCCCCTCCCCTTATCTTTTGAGACAGGGTTTCTCGATATACCAGGAGCCCACCAATATGGCTAGACCTCCTGTCTCTGCCTCACTAGCCCACTCAGGAATTATAGGCACATGATATATTTTTTTTTTAACACGGATCCTGGAAGATTAAACTCAAGTCCTCAGGCTTACAAGGCGAGCACTCTACCCACTGAGCATTCATCCCCCTAGCCCCTGAGTATCCTTCTTAACATGGTTATCTAAGGCAGGTGCACCAGCCTGACAGTGGCTCTGCTCTCCAAGTAAGCTACTCGTCCACCAAAGGCTTCTGAGTATGTTTTATCTCTCTGGACTCTTAAGATTCAAGCTGTCATAAAACACTTGACAGCATTAAAAGATGGGCTTTGATCTTAAGTTTCCAATTCCTTAGGGCAATTTAAAAAGAAAAATTCAATTTAAAAAGGCATGGTGGCGCATGCCTTTAATCCTAGCACTATGGAAGCAGAGGCAAGCGGATCTTTGTGAGTTCAAGGCCAGCCTGGTCTACAGAGTAAGTTCCAGGACAGCTGGGGCTACAGGGAGACCCTGTCTCGAAAAGACCAAAAAAAAAACAAACAAACAAACAAAAAAAACCACACACTACACATCCCCTATCCAGGTTCACTGCAATAAACCTAGGAGACCACTCCTCACTCAGCAAACAGTTAAAACTTAAGGTAGACAGGCTGAAGAGACAGCTCAGAAAGTACAGACACCATCACCTGCTGATCCCCAGAACCCAAAAGGTAGAATAATATTCTCAAAAGTTGTCCTCTGACCTCTACATGCATACTGTGCATATAAATAAATGAATATAGCCGGGCATGGTGGCGCACGCCTTTAATCCTAGCACTTGGGAGGCAGAGGCAGGCCTGGTCTACATAGCGAATTCCAGGACAGCTGGGTCTACAGGGAGACCCTGTCTCAAAAAGACCCCAAAAAATAAATAAAATAAATAAATGAATATATGAAAAGACAAAATATAAAGAATCCTGTGTATACAGGACTTAGTACATTGTTTTCATTCTGTGATTGTCCAAAGCAGTTACAGAAATTTAATAGTCCTGATATTGCATGAAGACATATGCCCATACCCTCAGAACTAGGGAGTCTAGGACAGGAAGATCTTGAGTTAAAGGCCAGTCTGGGATTCATTATTGAGATATTAAACCCCAAAGGTCTGTCTGGGGATTTGGTTCTTAGCACTTACCTACCAGGCATGAGGTTCTAGACTAGACCCAAGAAAAATAGGGTGTGGTGATGCTCACCAGGATCAGAAGTTGAAGGTCATTCTTGACTCTATAGAAGGAGCTCAAGTGGGGCTGGAGAGATGGCCTAGCGGTTAAGAGTGCCGACCGCTCTTACAGAGGACCCGGGTTCGATCCCCAGCACCCACATGGCGGCTGAGAGCCGTCTGAAACTCCAATTCCAGGAGAACTCCAGTTCCAGGGGAATCTGAGACCATCTTCTGACCTCCGCGGCGTTGCACGACACGGGTGCACAGACTTGCATGCAGACAGTACATTCATACACATACAGAAATAAATAAAATTAATAAAAAAAAAATAAAAAAAAAAAAGAAGGAGCTCAAGTCAAGTCCAGCCTGTCTATGATCTAGTTTACCCCTCCCCCCTAAATAGGCAGCCCTCCCCCCTAAATAGGAGGAGTGATGGTGGTTGTCCACCTGGAATACCAGTGGTAAAATTAGAGTGGAAGAACGCGGGCGTGGTTGGTGCAAGCCTAATCCTAAGCACGTTGGGAGCAGAGGCAGGTGGAATTCTCTGTAGTTCAAGGCCAGCCTGGTCTACAAGAGTGAGTTCACAGGACAGCTGGGGCTAAGGGAGACCCTGTCTCTAGAAAATACCAAAAAAAAAAAAAAAAAAAAAAAAAAGAAAAAACACACACACACACACACAAACCCAGAGCTATATAATGGACTTTCACAATAAATAAGCTAGGTCTACAGGGAGACCCTGTTCCCAAAAGACCAAAAATAAATAAATAACAAAAAAATTGTCTTAAATTTAAGATTAGGCCAGGTGTGATGGCACACACCTTCAATCCTAGCACTCAGGGGACAGGCAGGTGCATCTGAGTTTGAGGCCACTCTGGTCTACATAGCGAGTTCCAGGTAAGCCAGCACTATAAGGGAGACCTTGTCTCAAAAAAAAACAAACAAAAATCTTAAAAATAGGAATAGACATTTCTCCAAAGAAAATATATGAATGGCTAATAAGCACATAAAAAAAATATTCCACACTGTCAACAGGGAAATGCAAATCAAAACCACGAACAGCAGACAAGTGTGAAGCCATAAAGAAATGAACTCTTCAAATACTGTTGTTTTGTTGTTGGGTTTTTTTTTTTTTTTTTTGGAGGCAGGGTCTCCCTGTAGCCCCAGCTGTCCTAGAACTAGCTTTGTAGACCAGGCTGGCCTTGACTCACAGAGATCTGCCTGCCTCTGCCTCTTGAGTGCCCAGCTTCAAATACTGCTTTTTGAGGCACTTTGGAAAAGAATTTGACACCTCCTCAAAATGCTGAGAATTACCACATGACCCAACAATTCCACTCCCAGATACACACCCAAGAGCAGACAAGTAGACACACACTGAACAGAAAAAAAACAGAATACAAGTCTTGGGAAAATGTAAACCAAAGCCAGACAGGAAGCTATACAGTGCTTGCCTACTATCTGTAAGGCTCTCTGGGTCTATCCACAACAAAAGTAAACACACATAAACATACATATTGCTTCATCCCCACTGAGACAGGCTGGGTGCGTAGTGCTTGCTTGGCATGCACAAGGCCCTGGGTTAGATCTCCTGCACCAAGAAAATAGCAAAAGCCTATAATTCCACCACTCCCATATTACCATCCTTCCTACACTCCCAGCACTTGTGTGTGTGTGTGTGTCTTTTCCGTAGCACCAGCTGTCCTGGAACTCACTCTGTAGACCAGACTGCCCTTGAACTCACAAAGATCAGCCTGCCTCTGCCTCCCAAGTGCTAGGATTAAAGGCATGCACCACCACGCCCGGCTTTTTTGATGGGGGGAAGGCTAGAATTTTCTAGTGTGATTGTAAATTCCAGGTCAGCCTGGGCTACAGAGAGAGTCAGTCCTGCCCCTCAATAAAGAAAAAAGACCAGCCCAGATAACTTAAATAGAAAGGAAGGTCAAGGGCTGGAGAGATGGCTCAGTGGTTAAGAGCACTGACTGCTCTTGCAGAGGACCCGGGTTCAATTCCCAGCACCCACAGAAAGAAAGGAAGGTCAGTGTAGTGGCCTTTAATCCTAGCACTTGGGAGGCAGAGGCAGGCAGATCTCTGCTTCAAGGCCAGCCTGGTCTACGAAGCTAGTTCCAGAACAGCTGGGGCTACGGGGAGACCCTGTCTCGAAAAGACACCCCCCCCCCAAAAAAAGTAGAAAGAAGGGCTGGAGAGAGATTGCTCAGCAGTTAAGAGCATTTGCTGATCTTCTGCTGAACAAAGAAGTTGGTTCTTGGTTCTCTCCTTCAGGCTCAAACTTAGGTCATCAGGCTGGTTGGCAGACATCTCAATAAGCTCCTAATGAGTTTATTGTGTACCACAGGAGTGCAGGTGCCTAAGCAGGTCAAAGGGCATAGGATCCCCTGGAACTGAAGTTATAGGCAGTTGTCAGCTGCCTGACACAGGTGCTGGGAACCAAGTATGTGCGTCCACCTCACACACATTCTAAACACTCACAAAACTTTTTTTATTTTTTGTATTTTTGAGACAGGATCTCCCTGTAGCCTCAGCTGGCCTGGAACTCATAATGTAGACCAGGCTGGCATTAACTATTTTTATTTTTTAAGTGCATGAGTTTATTGCCTGCATGAGTGCACCCATGTGGTACACTACCAGCATACCAGCGGGGGTCTGAAGAGGGCACTGGACCCCTGGGGAACTGGAGTTTTGGATGATAGTTAGCTGCCATGTGGGTACTAGGATCCAAACCTGGGTCCTCTGCAAGAGCAGTCAGTGCTCTTAATTGCTGGGCCATCTCTCCAGCCCCTAAAAAAAATATTTTTAAGTTAAAGAAAATAGGCACAATAGCATACATCTGTAGTTTAAGCAGGTGAGAAACAGGCAGGAGAATCACAAGTTCACGCTGGTTCTTCCTTAACTACAAAGCAAGTTCAAAGCCAGCCTGAGCTATATAAATATAAGATCCCCCCCCAAAAATAAAAATAAATATAAGATCCTGTCTCAAAAACAACCAAAACAGCCGGGCGTGATGGTGTACACCTTTAATCCTAGCACTTGGGAGGCAGAGGCAGGCGGATCTTTGTGAGTTCAAGGCCAGCCTGGTCTACAGAGTGAGTTCCAGGACAGCTGGGGCTACAGGGAGACCCTGTCACGAAAAGACCAAAAAAAAAAAAAAAAGTGATTATCTCAATAAAGCAGTGTAAGTTACATTGTGTACAGACTTTATCACTTCAGAACCTTTAGTAGGGAGTCCAATTTGGCCTCCTTGTGAGCAGCTAGGTCCAGAATTAGTCATTTACTTTACTTATATGGAGGCTTTCCAACCTGTTTTACTTTTCAAAAGAGGCAGCTCCAAGGTCAAGTACCATAGCTGCTGCTTCCAGATCTCCCAGCGGAATGTAAAACCTCCCCAAAGCGTTTGCTAAGCGCCTACTGGCACATCAATCCCAACACTCGGGAGCAAAAGCTGTCGGTCCCCACTTTACCAGGTGGGTAAGGGAAAACCAAACAAGCCTAAGGCTTCAATCCAAAGATCAGATTCAAGATCTGCAGAAGACACCAGAACTTGCACAGCTCAGACACTGTTATTCCGAGAACAGTGGTGTGGAATTGGGCTGCACCCCCAAAGAAACTATATCGAAGAAGGAAGGTCAACAGGGGTGGAAGGTGCCGATGACGTAGGCTAACCAAAGGCATTTCACAAAGCTGCACTCTTCAAATGGTACTTGGACTCCAGGCCTCCGTCGTACACAGTAACTACTGTCTGAGGCAAGTTCCTTTTTTACTCCTGAAAAGACAAGAGGCTAAGAAACCGACCTCCACCGCCATCTTCTGAATGAGCGCCCAGCAGCCTCTCTAAAGAGCTCGCAGCTGCATCACGCAGGGGGCCGCGTTTCCCGGGTCTTGCAAACTGGAAAGGCAGGCACCTGCACCGAGCCCAGAGAAGGCTCGCCATGCACCGCCGTGCTGCTTCCCCCAGCCCGCCGGCCCCGCTCAAGAGCCTCACCTGCACACGCCTCGGATGCACGGTTCCAGCCAGATGCGGTAGGCGGTCTCGATGTGCTCCTGCGACACCTCCTCGGGCCGCACCGTCTCCGCCCAGCGCCAGGCCGCTTTCTCCAACTGCAGACGCGGAGCCATAGCACTGGACGTAAGGGGGTTTGTTGAACCAGGCGGCCGCAGGCGCCGTCGCGTCCTCCGCCTGCGCCCTAATGGGCTCCGGCACCTGCAAAGCCAAGAGGACCAAGCACTCCCCTCAACCAGCAGGCCAGTCAATCACCTGAGCACGCCACTGTCGCCGCGCCCGCCCGCGCCCAGCCAGCACGACCTGCCGCAAAGCGCCAGCAGTACCCGACAATCCCCGCGCCTGCGGACGTGGGGGGAGGGTGGGGTACTCCCGCCGCGGAGAGCGCTTGCGTATTCCCAGCAGCCCCTGCGCCTTCCACGCACGGGCGGAAGAAAGGAAACCTAGGCAGTTGCCCAAGGCCGGCTTGCCACGTCCTCGACGCCGGGGCGAAGGAAGTTGCGCCGTGGCCTCGGTTGGCTAGTATGAGGACCGGACGCCCGCTGAGCGCCGGCACACTGTCCCTGTAACTATGACAGCCACGTGAGATTATTCAACGCACAGCATAGGGCCGCCTGGACTGAGGGGTGGGACCTGTTAACAGTAGAAACCGGTCAGCCCAAGAATCCAGGGTCGGCTCCCAGGAGGCAGACTTAACTTGAGCCTGGGCGGATTCCGACTCCTTTCCCGAGCCCTCCTTACGTCACGGAGCGTTAAATTCTTTAGAAGCGCTAGAACGGGACTGCGTATCCCAGCATACATCGCGTTCGGCTGCTGGCTGAGTTCGAGACATGCTGGGATTTGTAGTCTCTGCGCTTCCTTTGGGTGGGGGTTGGAAGAGGTGCACATTAGGTTCCAGGGCTCGTCTTAGTTGTAGGCTATCTCCAGATTAACTGCTGTGCCTTTTGACTTCTTTTGTGGGGCCCCTCCCTAAGCTCTCTGCTGTAAAAACTTCCTATTTGCAACTTCTGCCCCAAGACAATGTTTTGGATATTTGAAAACTTTTGAATAAGAATTTAATTTGAATAAAACCCTGGGGAGCTGAGTTTGTGGCTCACGCTTTTAATCCCAGCACTCCAGAGCCAGAGTCAGACAGATCTCAGTGAGTTCAAGGCCAGCCTGGTCTACAGAGTGAGTTCCAGGATGGCTGGGGCTACGCAGAGACCCTGTCTCAAAAATACAAAAAAGAAGAGAAAAAAGAACCAAGGTGAATCTAAATGCTTATTTCTCTCAGAAATCCTTGCAGCTGAGCAACCTTTAACTGAATTAATTTACTGAAAGCATAAGGAAAATAAGATTGGGTCGCTGGGGCTGAAGTTGATTTGGGAGTTGTGAAGCAAAAACAAAGATCATCCTGGGGCGTGGTGGCTCATGCCTGTAACAGCTACACTTGGGAGGCTGAGACAGGAGGATCACCTTCAGTTGTAGGCAAGCCTGCGCTTGACCTTGTACACACACACACACACACACACACACACACACACACACACACAGGGGTTGAAGTTGATTTGGGGGTTGCGAAGCAAACAAACAAAGATCATCCCGGGGCATGGTGGCTCATGCCTGTAACAGCTACACTTGAGAGGCTGAGACAGGAGGATCATCTTCAGTTGTAGGCAAGCCTGCGCTTGACCTTGTACACACACACACACACACACACACACACACACACACATCTCCCCTGCCTTAGAAGTGAGGAGTTGGAGAACCTGAGAAAAAGACTTCCCTGAAGAACCTTCACCAAACGAGCCAGTCTTTCTGAGCCTATTCCCTCATGGGGCTGGAGAGATGGCTCACCTCTGGCCTCTGGAGGCACCTGTGGTCCATGTGCATGTACCCACACAGACACACACATACTTAAAAGTAATTTTCAAATAAGTTTTTAACAATTTATCTTTATGTGTATGAATGTTTTGCCTGTGTGTATGTAAGTGCATCCATGTGTGGAGTGCCTTCCAGAACCCAGAAGAGTGTCAGATATCCTGGAACTGGAGTTACAGATGGTTGTTAGGTGCCATGTGGGTGCTAGGAATTGAACCTGGGTCCTCTGGAAGAACTGTAAGTGTTCATAACCACTGAAGACATTTCTCCAGCCCTAGCCCCATCAAATAAATCTTTTATTGTAAATTTTTCACTGAGTTTTTGAGCTTTTTTTTTTTTTTTATCTGTATGAATGTATTGTCTGCATGTAGGTCTGTGCACCCGTGTCGTGCAATGCCACGGAGGTCAGAAGAGGGTTTTGGATTCCCCTGGAACTGGAGTTCTCCTGGAATTGGAGTTACAGACAGTTCTCAGCCGCCATGTGGGTGCTGGGGATCGAACCTGGGTCCTCTGCAAGAGCGGTCGGCACTCTTAACCGCTAGGCCATCCCTCCAGCCCCGAGCTTTTTTTATTTTTTTGGGGGGGGGCCTTTTGAGACAGGGTCTCCTTGTAGCCCAGCTGGCCTGAAACTCACTATGCAGACCAGGCTGGCCTTGAACTCAGAGATCCACCTGCTTCTACTGAAGGACCCCTGCTCCAAGGTTTTATGCACCCTTAAAATCTGTCTTTAGGAACCATGGTACTGCCATCTTAGGAGGCCTCCAAGTCATGTACGCTATAAGCCCTCCCCGCGACCCCCCCTTCCCCCTACTGCCTGCTCACTAATCCAGGAACTAGCTAACCACAAAGACCGCTGCGTTCTCGGAAATATTTGCTTAACTGATTCTTGAGAAATGTTTTACTAGGTTGCAACTGCCTGTGTGTTGCTGGCCTGCGTGTCAAGATAAGATTTTTTACTATTACACAACCCTTCCCCCATTTCCCCATACCTTGTGATCTCTGCTTTTAAAAGTTCCAAATCCCTTGGGCTGGAGAGATGGCCTAGCGGTTAAGAGCGCCGACCGCTCTTACAGAGGACCCGGGTTCAATTCCCAGCATCCACATGGTGGCCGAAAAAAACCGTCTGAAACTCCAATTCCAGGAGAACTCCAGTTCCAGGGGAATCCGAGACCCTCTTCTGACTTCCGTGGCGTTGCACGACATGGGTGCACAAACCTGCACGCAGACAGTACATTCATACGCAGACAGTACATTCATACACATACAGAAATAAATAAAATTAAATAAAAAAAAATCTTTAAAAAAAAAAAGTTCCCTATCCCAGTCCCTGGGGGTCGATGAGCTCGGCCCCAGTGCACTGGTCTCCTCCTGAATAAACCTCGTGTAGTTGCAGCAAGAACGATCTCTGGCTGATCTTGTTGGGTGTCGAACTATCCCAAGACTTGAGTGAGAGTCGCCCCAGAAGTTGGGGGTCTTTCATTTTGGGGGCTCGTCCGGGATCGACGACCCCCCCCCCCTCAAATTGCCAGAACCCTCTTGGAGGTAAGACTCTTTCCCTGCCTGTTTGTCTACCGTGTCTGTCTGATTCTCGGGGATGCCAAATGTGTTGCTTTCAGTCTACAGTCGTTCCGCGCTCATGAGAGCAACGAACTCCCCATTCCGGAGGAGGAGGGGAGAGTTACCGACAGACGTGTCAGGAAGGTAACCGACTGTATCACCCTGGGAGACGTCCCAGGAGGTCTGAGGGAGGCCCGAGGATGCTCGGAGCCCTCACGTCTGGGTGCCGACACGGACGTTGAGGCTCTTATAGAATCGAGAGTTTTCACACCTTTTCGGCCATCTGAGCCTGTTTCTTGGTGTTGGAGGACTTGCAAGAGACAGGTCCTAGTTTCTGTTTCTATTATATCTTTGAGTGTTTTGTGTTCTGTGTGACCTTGACGATGGGAAAGACTGTCAGTACTCCACTTGGGCAGACACTAGATCATTGGACTGAGGTAAAGAAATGAGCCAAAAATTTGTCTGTTGATGGAGTAGGCTGGCCCCCTGAAAGTACACTTAATCTAACTATTATCTTTGCCATTAAGGATATTGTTTTACAGAAGGGATCAGGGTTGCACCCCAACCAAATCCCTTACATTTTTGTCTGGGAAGATTTAGCTCAAAGGCCTCCCCCTTGGCTGAAGCTTTGGATGCAGGAAATTGGCCCCAGCTCCCGAGTTCTGGCGGTCCGACAAGACCAACCAAAACAAGAACCACCAAAAGTAAAAACATCCACGGCAGATCCCGACCCACCTAAAGGGCCTTCGGCTCCCCCAAAGATCTATCCTGAGATCGAGGAGCCAGCCCTATGGGAAACCCCCCCCTTACCACCTTCCTCCCCAGGGAAACCACCACCCTGACCAGGGTGCGGCCAGAGGAATAGCAGAAGGACAGGCTGCCGGGAATCACAGCCGATGTGCCCAGAGTCCCAAGGGACCCGATTCAACCACAGCACTACCCCTGCATGTTTACAGCCCCCCGGTCGATCCCGGGCAACTCCAACCTTTACAATATTGGCCCTTCTCATCGGCTGATTTGTACAATTGGAAAACTAACCATGCCCCTTTCTCTGAGAATCCTTTCAGTCTTACAGGTCTGATCGAGTCATTGATGTTTTCCCATTAACCAACGTGGGATGACTGTCAGCAGCTGCTGCAGGTCCTGTTTACCACAGAGGAGAGAGAGCGAATCCTGTTGGAGGCCCGGAAAAATGTTCCCGGCGTAGATGGACAACAGACCCAGCTTCAGAACGAGATAGACGCTGGATTCCCCCTGAACCATCCCAATTGGGACTACAATTCAGTGGAAGGTAGGGAGAGGTTGACAGTGTACCGCCAGACTCTCGTGGCAGGTCTCGAGGGGGCCAGGAGATGGCCCACCAATCTGGCTAAGGTAAGAGAGGTCCTACAAGGAGAAAGGGAACCACCTGCCGTATTTCTAGAGAGACTCACGGAGGCATACCGACGCTATACGCCTTTTGATCCCACTTCTAAGGGACAGCAGGCAGCAGTAGCCATGGCTTTTATTGGGCAATCAGCCACAGACATAAGAAGGCGATTGCAGTGGTTAGAGAGTCTCCAGACCTTGTCCTTACAGGACCTTGTTAAAGAGGCAGAGAAAGTGTATCACAAAAGGGAGATGGATGAGGAGCATAGAGAAAGAGAAAAAAAGGAAACTGAAGAAACAGAAGATTGGAGAGAGAGAAAACGAGAGAAAAATTTGACTAGGATTTTGGCCACGGTAGTAGGCAATAGGGAAGTGCGAGGGACCGAGAGAGAGAATAGACAGATAGGGTACCTGGGCAACTCAGGGCCAAGAAGACTCCGAGGTCCTGAAACCTCGCGACCACTACTGGCAAAGGATCAGTGTGCATACTGTAAAGAAAGAGGACACTGGGCTCGAGAGTGCCCTAAAAAAAGGTTAAACACCAAGGTCTCGAAGACCCTGACCTTGGGGTCGGACGATGACTAGGGGGGACGGGGCTCGGACCCCCTCCCCGAGCCTAGGGTAACCCTGAGAGTGGAGGGGACCCCTATGGAATTTCTTGTCGACACCGGGGCAGAGTTTTCTGTTCTAAAGAAACCATTAGGAACTTTAAAAGATAAAAAAACTATTGTGATTGGAGCCACTGGAAAAAAACCATATCCCTGGACTACCGAAAGGAGAGTAGACCTAGGAAGGGGTCAAGTAACTCATTCTTTTTTAGTTATTCCAGAATGTCCCATACCACTGCTGGGGAGGGACTGACTAACAAAATTAAAAGCCCAGATTACCTTCAGCCCGGGGGGACCATCAATAAAGTGGACACCCCCTGCTTCTATGATTTTAGCTCTAAAATTAGAAGAAGAAAACAGACTGCATGAGACTCCTACTACAGTAGCTATTGAAAGAAATTGGATAAAAGCCTTTCCCCAAGCCTGGGCTGAGACAGGTGGAATAGGCAAAGCGGAGCAGGTACCCCCTATAGTTATCACCATGAAGCCGGACGCCACCCCTATTGGGGTAAGACAGTATCCAATGAGCAGGGAAGCCTGAGAAGGGTTTAAACTTCACATCCAGAAATTTCAAAAATTAGGCATACTGGTACTGTGCCAGTCTCCATGGAACACTCCTTTACTGCCCGTAAAAAAAACTGGGATGAATGATTATCGGCCCGTTCAAGACCTACGGAAGGTCAACAAAAGAGTCCAGGATATACATCCCACTGTGCCTAACCCATACACCCTGCTCAGTTCACTTCCGCCTGAAAGACAGTGGTACACAGTTCTTGATTTAAAGGATGCCTTTTTTTGCTTGAGATTACATCCTAATAGTCAGGCCATTTTTGCCTTTGAATGGAGGGATCCAGAGTCCGGACAGACTGGGCAGCTGACTTGGACCCGACTACCGCAGGGATTCAAGAACTCTCCCACCATCTTCGAAGAAGCATTGCATTGGGACCTCACGCCCTTCAGGTCAGATAACCCCCAACTCACGCTCCTCCAGTAGGTGGATGATTTGCTCCTAGCTACAGCCACCCAACAAGAATGCCGGGAGGGAACTGAGAGACTATTACTAGAATTGGGAAAACTGGGGTATAGAGCTTCAGCCAAGAAGGCCCAGATCTGCCAGACGGAGGTCACTTATCTTGGTTATACACTGAAAGAAGGTAAAAGATGGCTGACTGAGGCTAGAAAAAGAACTGTGATGCAGATCCCAGTTCCCACCAGCCCTAGGCAAGTTAGGGAGTTCCTGGGAACAGCTGGCTTCTGCAGGCTTTGGATACCCGGGTTCGCCACATTGGCTGCCCCCTTGTATCCCCTCACTAAAGAGACTGAGAATTTTATCTGGACATCAACGCAGCAGCAGGTTTTTGATCAAATTAAACAGGCCCTATTGGAGGACCCCGCTTTGGCCTTGCCTGACCTGGCTAAACCATTCACTTTATACGTGGATGAATGGGCGGGGGTTGCCAGAGGAGTTCTTACCCAATCCCTGGGCCCATGGAAGCGGCCAATAGCCTACTTATCAAAAAAACTTGATCCTATGGCCAGTGGCTGGCCGTCCTGTCTCAAAGCTATAGCGGCTATAGCCCTTCTCCTCAAAGATGCTGATAAACTAACTTTGGGACAATCAACAACTATAGTAGCCCCTCATGCTCTGGAGAGTATTATACACCAGCCCCCTGACCACTGGATGACCAATGCATGCATGACCCACTACCAAAGCCTACTGCTGACAGAAAGAGTAACTTTTGCGCCTCCAGCTATCCTGAACCCTGCCACGTTACTGCCCGACTCTGATGACTCGACATCTGTACATCAGTGCCCCGACATCCTGGCAGAAGAAACCGGGACTCGAAAGGACCTCACAGATCAGCCATGGCCAGGATGTCCCTGCTGGTACACCGATGGAAGCAGTTTCGTGGTAGAAGGTAAAAGGAGGGCCGGGGTGGCGGTAGTGGACGGCAAACAGGTTATCTGGGCCAGTAGCCTGCCAGAGGGTACTTCCGCCCAAAAAGCTGAACTCATCGCACTCATCCAGGCTTTAAGGCTAGCAGAAAACAAATGTGTCAACATCTATACAGACAGCAGGTATGCTTTTGCTACAGCACATATACACGGGGCCATCTACCAGCAGAGGGGACTACTCACTTCAGCTGGAAAGGATATCAAAAATAAAGAAATTTTAAGCCTATTAGAGGCTATTCATTTGCCAAAGAAACTAGCAATTGTCCATTGCCCTGACCACCAGAAAGGGCAAAACGGAATAGCTAGAGGAAACCAGATGGCGGACTTCAGTGCTAAACAAGCCGCCCAAGGAGCCATGATCCTAACAGTACAGGAGGGACCAAAGACTTTAAAAGAAATTAGCTTCAAATACACTCCCGAGGACCTGCAGACCATTGAAAAGCTTAAGCTAGCTACAGAATGGACCCCACGGGGGGGGGGGAGCCTCGAAGAAACCAGAGAAGGAAAATCTATCCTGCCGCAAAGAGAAGGAAAAAGATATGTTACCCAGCTACATCGACTAACCCACTTAGGAGTAAAAAACTCAAGGGCCTTGTCCACGGGTCCGAGTATTATGTTATGGGACTATCAGATATTATCCAGAATGTTGTCACTAATTGTCAAGCTTGTGCCCTAACAAATACAGGGCACCATACAGGCCCTCGAGGGAAACGACTGAGAGGCGACCGACCGGGTGCCTACTGGGAAGCGGACTTCACTGAAATTAAACCTGCTAAATATGGTAACAAATATCTGCTAGTTTTTATAGATACTTTTTCAGAATGGGTAGAAGCTTTTCCCACCAAGTCAGAAACAGCTAATATAGTGGCTAAGAAAATCCTTGAAGAAATCTTCCTGAGGTTTGGTGTTCCTAAGGTAATCGGATCAGACATGGCCCTGCTTTCCTTGCCCAGGTAAGTCAGCAACTGGCCACTCAGCTGGGAATTGATTGGAAATGACTTTGCGCTTATAGACCCCAGAGCTCAGGACAGGAAGAAAAGATGAATAGAACTCTAAAAGAGACCTTGACCAAATTAGCCATTGAGACCAGCTGGAAAGACTGGACAACCCTCCGTCCTTTTGCCTTGTTCCGAGTCTGGAACACCCCCAACCGCTTTAAGCTGACACCCTTTGAAATCCTGTTTGAAGGTCCTCCTCCTCTAGTGGAAGCGGGAGGCATAATAGATCCTAATGCTTCTCTTTCTCCACCCCTCCTAGTCCATCTGAAGGCCCTTGAACTTGTCAGAAAGGGTGCCTGGAAGCAGCTCAAAGAGGCATACATGCCTGGAACTGCTGAGGTACCCCACCTGTTCCAAGTGGTTGACTTGGTCTTGGTTAGATGACACCGCACTGGCAACCTCGAGCCTAGATGGAAAGGACCCTTCCTTGTGCTCCTGACCAGCCCTACTGTGGTTAAGGTGGAAGGAGTCTCTGCCTGGATCCACGCTTCCCACGTCAAAGCCGCCCCTCTTGCAGCCTGAGATGGATCCTAGAAACTGGAAAAGACTGATAATCCTCTTAAGCTACCCTTAAGTCGAATGCCAGAAGAATAACAACCCTCACCAGCCCATGACTCTTACCTGGAAGATTATTGATCCCGATACGGGTACTGCTGTTAACAGTACTCAGACTATTGCCCCCCTAGGCACCTGGTGGCCTGACCCGCACTTCTGCTTCCAACAGATCAATCCTGAGGTTAAAAGCAGACCTCCCAACCTAGTTCGTAGTTATGGGTTCTATTGCTGCCCTGGCACAGATAAAGGGAGACACTGTGGGGGTCATCAGGATTCCTATTATAGGCGCTGGAGCTGCGTTACCTCCAATGATGGAGACTGGAAATGGCCAACATCCCTCCAGGACTGGATAAAGTTTTCCTTTGTCAATACCGGCCCGGACAAGTACGTAGTAATGGAGCTATATAGAGATAAAGACTGTTCCCCCTTTAGATTATATAAAAGTTTCACTGAAAAAGGAAAAAAGGAAAATTTTCAAAAATGGATACATGGTATAACCTGGGGAATGGTTTTCTATAAATATGGAGAGGGGGTGGGGTCCACCTTAATCATTTGCCTAGAGAAAACCCAGTTGCCCTCTGTGGCAGTGGGGCCAGACCCTGTCCTGACAGAACAGGGACCCCTGAGAGTCCCACCTAGAGAAACCTTACCCCGGCCCCCACCTCCTTCAAGTACTAAACCTGCCATCAAAAAAATTAAACCCACGCCTAAAACCCTCACCTCCACTCATGTTACCCACGCCATCGAAATGGCTGGAGTTACCCATGGACCTCCTTTCCTGACAACCTCCCTGCCTACCCTGACTACCCACTCCCTCACTACTGGTGATAGGCTTTTTGGTCTCATTCAAGGGGCCTTTTTCGCCCTTAACGCTACCTACCCTGAAGCCACCCGCTCCTGTTGGCTTTGTTTAGCTGCAGGACCCCCTACTATGAAGGGACAGCTGTCCCTGGGGCTATCACTAAAAGTTCAAATCCTCACTACTGCCCTTGGGGGACCCAGAGCAAACTCACCCTCAGTGAAGTCTCTGGTTATGGGTTATGTCTAGGGACTGTGCCCCCCTCCCATCACATCTCTGTAACTTCACTCAGACTCTAAATAACATGGAGTCAAATCAGTATTTACTTCCTAGTAATAACAGCTGGTGGGCTTGCAGCACAGGACTCACCCCATGCATATCTACCTCTGTTTTCAATCAATCTAAAGATTTCTGCGTTATGATTCAACTAGTGCCCCATATTTACTATCACCCTGATGAAGAAATCTTTAAAGTTTATGAGACAGGACTAACCTGGATGTATTAGTCAGTTTTCTGTTGCTGTGATAAAACACCAGACCAAGGAACTTATAAAAGGAAGAGTTTATTTGAGCTTACGATTGGCGGTTCCAGGGAATTAGTCCATTGTGGCGGGAGGCGTGGCGGCTGGATCTGGAGCAGCAAACCTCGCAAAGAGCACAGGAAGCAGAGAGGAAGCAACTGTAGAGCACGAGGCTTGTTAAGCTCACTAAGTCTGCCCCCAGTGACACACTTCCTGCAGCATGGCCACACACCCCAAGACCTCCAAAAACAGCGCCACCAACTGGAGACAAACGTCTGAATACCTAGAGCCTATGGGGGACACACATTCAAACCACCACATTCCACTCCCTGGCCCCCATAGGCTCCTGACCATATAAAATGCAAAATGCATTTAGTCCAACCTTAAAAG